>CM022709.1:28730159-29172659 GCA_012295165.1 Asparagus setaceus | reverse complement strand
TCATTAGCAGTTGTTCAACCAATTGGTGAGCGGCAAAATTAGATTTGTGGCTAGATTTTAATTCCTTGATTGCTAAGTTTCATCCAAGGGTTCTTCTTCATTGTTGTAGGCTACAAATTGGGGTGAAGAGCGAGGGGTTTGAGGGTAAATTTTTTTGTAAAAACTCTATTTGGAGAGGAGGGTTACTCTTAATTGAGAAGACCATCTAAAATTATAAATTTTTATTGCAATTAATAAAAGAATTTTTTCACCACTTCATATTTTTCTTTTCTTCTCTTTATTTCTTAATGAAGATGAAGATGAGATGAAGATGAAGATCAAGATAAAATTTGCCTTCATCAAGAGACTAGAACCCTCTTGAATTAGATTTATTTTCATGCTTGTAGAATGGATTTACTTTTATGTCTTTGCTTTCTTGCTTTAAATTCTTGCATTTACTTTCATGTCTTTATTTTCTTGCATTACTTTCTTGCATTTTTATTTAGTAGTATAGATTAATATCCTGCATAGTTAGATTTAATTTTATGTTCTTTTACTTTTATAATTTAGATTTATTTTTATGTTCATAGTTTAGATTTTTACTTCTTTGTTTTCATTTTTCTTCTTGTAACTAATTTTTTCTTTCATACTCTCAGTTTCTATTTTGCTTTTAATTCAATAATGTGGAACTAAAATCTTGTAGGAACTCTAGAATTGTATGAAACTAGTTTAATTTTTTTATATTTTGTGAATCATTCTCTTGTGCTTAAAATGATCATGTTTAGGATAATCAACTAGAGAACTAATTGGTTGAAGAAGAATTTAATAATCTATGCTTATCTTAAGTGGTTTGATAGGTTATCTTGATGAATTCTAGAATTACTATTTATTTGTTGTTCTTTTCATGAGTATTAATTTTACTTACATGATAATTTGATAGGTTATGCTTTTCTTAAGTGGTTTGATAGTCTATGCTTAATAAATCTAAAGTAAAATGTGATAATAAGAGAATAGTTCATATTTTATAAGTGAGATTAGCTAGTGGATTCAATTCTAGATTCCTCATATCTTTAATTGAATCCTCCATCTTTACTTTCTTGATTTTCCTCTTTATTCTTGATTTTCTTTATTTGATTCTTGATTTTATTTTCCTTTATTTCTTTCTCCCTCTCAATTTCATTTTGCTTTTATTTACATATATTCACAACCTCTCTTTATCTCTCCACAACCACCATTTTTTATCACACTCCTAATTGTCACACACACAACATAAGAACCAAATTTGATTAATTCCTACAACACCTTCCTCGTGGGATCGATAACTTTTTATAGTATAACTTGATAGTTGTATACTTGCAACTTATGTTTTATTTAATTCCTATCAGTATATCCTTGCCTAAGAGATTGGTCAAAGATCTAGCAATTTTGCTAAAGTCTTTGATGAACTGTCTATAAAAACCAGCATGACCAAGGAATGATCTGACATCCTTGATATTTTTGGGAGGAGGAAGGTTAAAAATGAGATTTATCTTAGATTTATCAACTTCAATACCCCTATTGGAAACTACATGCCCTAAGACAATGCATTGTTTGACCATGAAGTGATATTTCTCCCAATTGAGGGTCAGATTTTTCTCCCTACACCGTGACAGGACCAGGTTAAGATGATGCAAATACTCAGCGAATGTGTCACCAAAAATGTAAAAGTTATCCACGAAAATTTTTAGAAAGCATTCTACCATATCAGAGAAAATACTGATCATGCACCGTTAGAACATGGAGGGCGCATTACACAGCCCGAGAGGCATGCGTCGGTAAGCAAAAGTTCCATATGGGCACATGAAAGTGGTTTTCTCCTGATCTTCCGGAGCAATGGCGATCTGATTGTAACTTGAGTATCCATCCAAGAAATAATAAAACTCGTGTTCTGCTAAGCGCTCAGACATTTGGTCGATAAATGGAAGAGGGAAGTGATCTTTCCGTGTGCCTAAGTTGCATTCTCTATAGTCAATGCAGACTCGCCATCCAGTTTGGATTCGAGTGGGAATCAACTCATTTGCCTCATTTTGGATTACACTGATCCCAGATTTTTTTGGAACTACCTAGACCGGACTTACCCAAGAACTATCCGAAATGGGATAAATGATCCCATGATCAAGACACTTCAGAATATCTTTCCTAACCACTTCTTTCATCACTGGGTTTAACTTATGTTCGGGATCTCGAGTAGGTTCGGCATCATCTATTAAATGGATTCGATATTGAATAATGGTTGGATTAATTTCTTTGATATCAGCCATGGTCCATCCAATGGCTTCCCTATTCTCTCTTAAAACATCTAAGAGGGTTTCCTATTCACCAAGTGTCAAATCAGAAGAAATGATGACTGGTAAAGTCTCATTCTCCCCTAAGTAGGCATATTCTAGATTTCCAGGTAAAGGTTTGAGCTCTAACTTAGGGGGTTCTCCTATGAATGGGCGAAGTTAGACTCGAGGCTGTATATCCAAGGGTTCAGGTTGCCAGCTAATTGCAGATACATTGATCGACCGGCAGATCTAACCTAATTTCATCATCGAAAGTCTCCTCAAGAATTAAGTCAGCTAAACAAAGATCTGACTCACACTCTCCCTCTTGTTGTTCACTAGAAATTCCATGGATAAAGTTTACCTCTATGGGTTGATCAGATAGATCAGTGGGCTATTTTTCTAGGTTGAAAATATTAAGATCAATAGTCATATTCCCAAAAGATAGCTTCATTTTAATTGATCATAGTATTTGAGGTTGCTAAGCACGGTCTACCTAGGATAACTGAGATTTGACCTTTGAGATTGGAAATAGGCTGCGTTTCCGAGATAATTAAATCAACAGAAAAAATAAACTATCCAACCTTGATCAAAACATCCTCTACCTCTCCCTTGGGAATTTTCACGGATCAATCAGCTAATTGTAGGGTGCATCTTGTCAATTTAAGTTTTTCTACACCTAGCTGTTAATAGACTAAATAGGGAAGAAGGTTTACACTAGCTCCTAAGTCCAGAAGTGTCTTATCAATGAAGGTATTTCCTAAAACACATGAAATAGTAGGACAACCATGTAGATGGTCAAAATATATTTTCTACCTAGGCCAATGTCTAGCTTAGATCCAAGAAGTGAGCATATGGGCTAAACACTTCAAATGGGCTTATCTGGGAGCCCACAACAACTGTAGCGAGGATCCCTTACAAAACAAGCGAACTTTGCCAAGTAGCCCATGTTGATGGAAAAGTTGTCTCGATTGTCATTGATTTGAGCGATTACAAACTTTAATGCTGAAACAAATTCAAAGAAAAATATTTCCTTTTATAAGACTTACAATGAAAAAATCGAAAATTACAACTTGTTAACCCTTTGGTGAACAAGCGGGATCCGTTTATTGGATCACCGGCTTGTGGAGTTCTTTGCACGTCTTAGGGACTTGAATCGTCCGTGGACCAGCGTAATCGATCTTAGTGGAGATCGGATCACGAGATCTGCGGATCTAGAGTGCTTATTTCACGAAGGAAATAAGACACCGACGGGATCAACTCACGAAGGAGGTGATCACGGAGCGGTGAGATCTACTAGGAGAAATCCTGCGCTTCGCCACGAGACTAAGACGAAGCTTAGCCTAGAGGGTAAATCCGTAAATCGACCTAGACCGGCGTGGAGCTTCGGTGGATTCTCTACCTTCTTTGTGTAGATCTGAACCTTAGCGAACTCTTGAACTCGGATCTCGTCTCTTTTCTTGATCAGCGCTCGAATCTGTGCCGAAGTCTTGATCTTCAGAACTTCAAAAAATTCGAATCTGCAGGGCTCTAGCGAGTCTTCCAAGATCCCCCAAAAATCCCCTCGAGGCGAGGAAGACCCCCTATTTATAGGATTGGGGGTAGATGCTGGCCACACAAGTGGCTCGGTCCTTGGCGAACCACCTCGGCCAAGTTGGCGAAGTGGCTCGGCCATGATGGCCGAGCCACCTCGGCCAAGTTGGCGAAGTGGCTCGGCCATGATGGCCGAGCCACCTCGGCCAAGTTGGCGAAGTGGCTCGGCCATGATGGCCGAGCCACCTCGGCCAAGTTGGCGAAGTGGCTCGGCCATGATGGCCGAGCCACCTCGGCCAAGTTGGCGTTAGACTCGAGGTCAGATATCCAAGGGTTCAGTTGCTACTAATTGCGATACATTGATCGACCGCAGATCTAACCTAATTTCATCATCGAAAGTCTCCTCAAGAATTAAGTCCTAAACAAAGATCCGACTCACACTCTCCTCTTGTTGTTCACTAGAAATTCCATGGATAAAGTTTACCTCTATGGGTTGATCGATAGATCAAGGGCTATTTTTCTAGGTTGAAAATATTAAGATCAATAGTCATATTCCCAAAAGATAGCTTCATTTTAATTGATCATAGTATTTGAGGTTGCTAAGCACGGTCTACCTAGGATAACTGAGATTTGACCTTTGAGATTGGAAATAGGCTGCGTTTCCGAGATAATTAAATCAACAGAAAAAATAAACTATCCAACCTTGATCAAAACATCCTCTACCTCTCCCTTGGGAATTTTCACGGATCAATCAGCTAATTGTAGGGTGCATCTTGTCAATTTAAGTTTTTCTACACCTAGCTGTTAATAGACTAAATAGGGAAGAAGGTTTACACTAGCTCCTAAGTCCAGAAGTGTCTTATCAATGAAGGTATTTCCTAAAACACATGAAATAGTAGGACAACCATGTAGATGGTCAAAATATATTTTCTACCTAGGCCAATGTCTAGCTTAGATCCAAGAAGTGAACGCCCATGGGCTAAACACTTCAAATGGGCTTAATACCGAGCCCACAACAACCTGTAGCGAGGATCCCCTTACAAAACAAGCGAACTTTGCCAAGTAGCCCATGTTCGATGGAAAAGTTGTCTCGATTGTCATTGATTTGAACAGTTACAAACTTTAATCGCCTGAAACAAATTCAAAGAAAAATATTTCCTTTTTATAAGACTTACAATGAAAAAATCGAAAATTACAACTTGTTAACCCTTTGGTGAACAAACGCGGATCCGCTTATTGATCCTCGCCAGTGGGTTCTTTGCCCGTGCCGGGGACTTGAATCGTCCGTGGACCACCGCGTAATCCCGATCTTAGTGGAGATCCAGATACGAGATCTGCGGATCTAGAGTGCTTATTTCACGAAGGAAATAAGACACCGACGGGGATCAACTCACGAAGGAGGTGATCACGGAGCGGTGAGATCTACTAGGAGAAATCACACGCCGCCTCGAGACTAAGACGGCTTAGCCTAGAGGGTAAATCAGTAAATCGACCTAGACCGGCGAGACTCGAGCCGATTCTCTACCTTGCCGTAGATCCGAACCGCAACGAACTCTTCAACTCGGATCTCGCTCTTTCTTGATCAACGCCAACTGCGTCAAGTCTTGATCTTCTAACTTCAAAAATTCGAATCTGCGGGGCTCTAGCGAGTCTTCCAAGATCCCCAAAAATCCCTCCGAATCGAGGAAGACCCCCCCTATTTATAGGATTGGGGTAGGTGTCCGCCACACAAGTGGCTCGGTCACTTGGCCGAGCCACCTCGGCCAAGTTGGCCGAAGTGGCTCGGCCATGATGGCCGAGCCACCTCGGTCACTTGGCCGAGGCACCTCGGCCACTTGGCCGAGGTAACTCGGTCGCGTGGCCTTGGTTCGCCGTTTTCGCCGTTTCGCTATTTTTTCTCGATCTTCCGGGCTTAGGTCCTGCCTATTCTGACTCTTGGTCTTCCCCGGACTTAGATTCCGTCTGTATTTGGTTCCGGGACTAACTCTTGGTTTGTTCCGGTTCAACAGTTCTGAAATCCGATCGTCTGTTCAAGTCCGGTTTAAACCGTGCTTGTGACGCTGTGGGTTTGCCGTCGGGTTCGTGTCTCAACGATTCGACGTCCGTATTATCCGATGGGTTGTCATTCGCCGACTTCCCGTCACGAGTTGGTTTCGGGGATCTTGTAAGTATTTTTCAATACCTACAGATACCCCCTCCAAAGTGTTTCAGTCTCATTCTTTTATAGGCGAGCCTGGAATACTTTGGACATGATGGTTTCCGGCCTTCAATCGGCAGAGGGTCCCAAAAGTTAGCTTCAAGTCTTTGATTCTTTCAGATCATCCAGTGCTTTGTAGGATTTCTGATAAGGTCACGGTGCTGCATTTATTGTCTGACCGCTTGTTGAAATCTTGATTCGAAGCTGGTGGGCGAGTTTTGTTTGTAACTCGTGTTGGTTGGTTGTTGTTTAACTAACCATCAGACTTTTGGACTTCTCCGTATATCGGCGAACTCCTTGTTGGTGACACGTTGGCTGGTGTCGAATACGTGGAATTTCATAACCCTCAATCGGCTAATTCTTCCATCATCACGGTGTTGTTGGTTTGACCACGCCGAGGAAAAATCTTTTCATGGAAATATCCTCCGAGGATTCCTTGTCGAAACAGGAGACAATTTGGCCATGTATATCATTTTCCGGAGCATCTGACCACGATGTGTTGACCGGCATTGGGATAATCTTTGCACTTTATCGATGATAATCAAATTATCTGTGGGAGTATTTTTTATGGAAAATACCCCTCAAGGATTCGTGGTTGGAACAGGAAACAATCTGGCTTCGCAAATCCTCATTTCTTGAATTTCACAGTGGGAGGGATTTCCGAGACGCGTTGACCGGCGTCGTTATGACCCTCAAACTTTATTGGCGATGATCGAGTTATCCCCAGGAATACTTTTTATGGAATCCGGGAACTCCTCTTCAAAACAGGAAACAGTTTAGACTCGTATACCTTTTTGGAGTATCACAGTGGGAGGAAGTTGAGGGTTATCGAGTTATATAGAAATATTCTCCAGGAACTTCTCGACAAAAATTAGGAAACAGTTTATACTCGTGCTCCTAATTGGAGTAGGATTAGGGACGACTCATTGATTGGCGTCGATGTAATCCACACGATCGAGTTATCCCTTAAGAATATTTTTTATGGAAATATTCTTCTGGGAACTTCTATCTAATTAGGAAACAGCTTTATACTCATATTCCCGATTGAGTAGGATTAGGGCTTAATGCATTGATTGGCATCGATGTAATCCACACGATCGAAGTTATCCCTAAGAATATTTTTATGGAAATATTCTCCGGAACTTCTCATCTAATTAGGAAATAGTTTATACTCATATTCTCGATTGAGTAGGATTAGGGGCGACGCATTGATTGGCGTCGATGTAATCCACACGATCGAGTTATCCCTAAGAATATTTTTTATGGAAATATTCTTCCTGAACTTCTCGACAAATTAGGAAACAGTTTATACTCATATTCCTGATTGGAGTAGGATTAGGGCTTACGCTGATTACGCCGATGTAATCCACACGATCGAAGTTATCCCTAAGAATATATTTTTATAGAAATATTCTTCCGAACTTCTCGACAAATTAGGAAACAGCTTTATACTCATATTCCTCGATTGAGTAGGATTAGGGCTTACGCGCTGATTGGCGCCGATGTAATCCACACGATCGAAGTTATCCCTAAGAATATTTTTATGGAAATATTCTTCCGAACTTCGACGAATTAGGAAACAGCTTATACTCATATTCCTCGATTGAGTAGGGTTAGCGACGCGCTGATTAGCGCCGATGCATCCGCGACGATCGAAGTTATCCCTAAGAATATTTTTATGGAAATATTCTTCCTGAACTTCTCGACAAATTAGGAAACAGCTTATACCGTGTTCTAATTGAGTAGGATTAGGACGACTCATTGATTGGCGCCGATGTAATCCACACGATCGAAGTTATCCCTAAGAATATTTTTATGGAAATATTCTTCCGAACTTCGACAAATTGGGAAACAGCTTTATACCGTATTCCCCGATTGAGTAGGGTTAGCGACGCGCTGATTAGCGCCGATGCAATCCGCGACGATCGAAGTTATCCCTAAGAATATTTTTATGGAAATATTCTTCCTGAACTTCTCGACGAATTAGGAAGCAGTTTATACTCATATTCCCGATTGAGTAGGGTTAGGCGGCAGCGTTGATTAGCGTCAATGCAATCCATACGATCGAGTTATCCCTAAGAATATTTTTATGGAAATATTCTTAGGGAACTTCTCGACAAATTAGGAAGCGGTTTATACTCGTATTCGATTGGAGTAGGGTTAGGCAACGCGTTGATTAGCGTCGATGCAATCCGCGATCGAGTTATCCTAAGAATATTTTTATGGAAATATTCTTGGGAACTTCGACAAATTGGGAAACAGCTTATACTCATATTCGATTGGGTAGGGTTAGGCGGCAGCGTTGATTAGCGTCGATGCAATCCGCCGCGATCGAGTTATCCTAAGAATATTTTTTATGGAAATATTCTTCCAGGAACTTCTTCGCCATTTGGAGCCGTATACGATACAAGTCCTTTCTGGCGTTGCTTGTGTGGGTCATCATTCACCGTCTTCATTGCGACTTTGACCACTGGCTTAGGTTCAAACCATGTTAATGGCACTGACCCAAAGCTTATGGACACCGCATTTGCTCCGACCTTCTTTTCTTTGGGCGGCTTCATAGTGATGACCCTACGTCAATTAAGGCACGGATTTTATCCTTAAAGTGAAGCGAGATTTAGTGGGGTGATGAACTATCGTGGTGCAGCGGTATTTTGGGTTGTTAGTCCTCATTGCTTCCTCTTGATTACGAATGGGAGGAGCTTGATCTTGTTATTTTCCACAAGATATTTGAAGAGCCGGGAATCTCGTTAGTCCCTAAAGGAATAGGACTTGGAATCTCGGCTCAGAACCTTCTATTTACGTGGCCCGGTTGCCCTTTGTGATTGTGCTGTTGCGGCGCCGTTGTTGCTATTCTTCTGCTTTGTTGGGGTTGGAGTTGGAGCGTTTGGTTCGCAACCCCGTCTTGGCTGCTCTTTCCCTTTGCCACGTGGGACAAAGTTACATTTCGGGGCTTCGGTGTCGGTGGCCTCTTTCGCCTTTTCCTCTTGAGGCGTTGACTTGTTCACCCGCACCTTCAAGTCTTTCCGGTGTTGGGCGGTCTTTGTTCCCATTGCCTCGAACGCGTCTAGCGACAAATTGTTGTGGCAGTGCGGAGGATGAACTCCTCGTTATCGGATCCGGCGGTTCATTGCCTTGTTAGAATAAGCAGCGAAGGTATCCACGGTTTCTCGTCCTTACGCTTTTCGTCGAGTAACATTAGGCGGATATTTCGGTATCGTCATCGAAGAAATTGGAAAGCAGGGGACTCTATATCGTCCCGGTGTTGATGCTCCCCTATTTGAGGCGGTACCAATCGAAGCGACTCCACGAAGGGTGCCAATGAATGCCGAACCATCGGGGGCTCATTAGGAAATAACCCGAGTGCGACTTGAAGTAAATCAAGTCTTTGCGTCGGGGAACCCTTCCGTCAAGCGGTGTGAAGTTTATTAAGTTAAACTTAGATGGAGTGCGGGATTGATTCCCACTCCCTCGGGTATGGGCAAGGAATACCCGTCTTCTTCACCTCTTGGCGGAAATCAATGAGTTGATTTTGCTCTCGAGGTCTTTGATCTTCTGGCTCTCATGAGCAACAAGCGCCTACATTATGCCCGCGTTGCGTGGTTCGGAGGGTTATCATCCTCTTGTGCTTCCTCACAGTGCGAATCATTTGTCATCTTGGTCGGCGTCGATCGCGTGACTCGATTCACCTCGATGTTTTGTCAAGGCTTGGATCATTGGTCATGCATTTCTCTCATCGTCTGCATGGCCATATCCATCTCTAACTTGAAGTTTTCCGTTGCTTAGTCAGCGCCGTCTAGCATTTTAGACACTTGATGCATGCGATCATAAAGCTTCTTGGGGCACCCTTCGCTAGATCTGATATTATCGAGGCAATTGCGGAGCCAACATCCGACGCATCATCCTCGCGGGTATCCCTCTCGAAGTTTGTCGTGGTGGACCGTCGGATAGTCGGGACATAAGCGAGTTAACCGTTGCGATCGCTAGGAATAGTCGTGGCGGCGGTTCTTTGCGGTCATATTATTAGTGACCTCGGCAATTCATCCTCTCGGGATGTCATCCTTCTGGAATCGCCTTGACCTAGGTCTTGGCGTGTCGGTGCTAAGTCTCGGAAGACCGAAACTCTTTACGGAGTTTCTTGATGGCAATTACTCGAAACCTTGTCTTGATGAGCTTAGAGCACAAGCATGACCGTATTAGTTTGGGGAGCCTTGAGATTTCTTCGTACCCCACTTGCGGTAGTACGGCTTCGTCGGTATGAGTACCGAGCAACTTGCCGTGTGTCGGCCGATCCCCGGGTATCGCGTCGTCGTCATCGGGCGAAAGCATCTCCTTTCGAGAATGGACTTGTTCACGAAACTACCGAAAGTGACTTCGCCTTGACTTTCGCTTATGTGGCGTGAGGTCTCGGTGGACTCTCGGACCGACCTTTAGTCAGGTTGGTGGGGCTGTAGGAATTTTCCTATCCTTCTTGGAGCGGAGTGCGACCTCACATGAGGAGTGACGTGATTCTTTGAAGGACCCAAGCGATCCTTGATAGTTGGTTTGGTGGTGGTGGCGGGAGTTGGCTTCACCGCCGGTTCGATCTGAACACCTTGACTTTGGCGCCGTCCGGACTTGGGCTTTGGCTGAATTTAAGCGCTGTAGCAGCCGGCTTAAGTCGGGGCGAGGCGGAATGTTGGCGATCTTAGGTTTTGAAGCCGTGCGGTGGGGTTGGAGCAGTTAGATTTGGGCCTCAAACACGGTGGTATCACGCTTTCTCCGCCCTTCGCTTTTGGCCGAGTAACATTCCGACGGATATTTCGGTATCGTCATCGAAGAAATTGGAGAGAAACAGGGACTCTATATCGTCCCAGCTGTTGATGCTCCCCTATTTCAGACGGCGGTACCAATCGAAGGCAGCTCCACGAAGGGTGCCAATGAATGACCGAACCATCAGGGGCTCATTGCCGGAAATAACCCCGAGTGCGACTTGAAGTAAATCAAGTGCTGCGTCGGGGAACCCTTCCCGTCAAACGGTGTGAAGTTTATTAAGTTAAACTTAGATGGGTACGGGATTGATTCCCACTCCCTCGGGTATGGGCAAGGAATACCCGTCTTCTTCACCTCTTGAGCGGAAATCAATGAGTTGATTTTGCTCTCGAGGTCTTTGATCTTCTCGCTCTCATGAGCAACAACGTCTACATTATGCCCAGCGTTGCGTGGTTCAGGAGGGTTATCATCCTCTTGTGCTTCCTCACAGTGCGAATCATTTGTCATCTTGGTCGGCGTCGATCGCGTGACTCGATTCACCTCGATGTTTTGTCAAGGCTTGATCTGTTGGTCATGCATTTCTCTCATCGTCGCATGGCCATATCCATCTCTAACTTGAAGTTTTCCCTGCTTAGTCAACGCCGCCTAGCATTTTAGACACTTGATCTCAGACGATCATAAGCGCTTCTTGGGGGCACCCTTCGCTAGATACAGTAATATCAGAGGCAATTGCGGAGCCAACATCCGACGCATCATCCTCCGCGGGTATCCCTCTCAGAAGTTTGTCGTAATTGGACCGTCGGATAGTCCCGACCGCAAACGAAGTTAACCGCTATGCGCGCTAGAATAGTCCGTGACGACGGTTCTTGCCGGTCATATTATTAGTGACCTCGGCAATTCATCCTCTCGATGTCATCCTTCAAGGAATCGCCTTGACCTAGGTCTTGGCGTGTCGGTGCTAAGTCTCGAAGACCAAACTCTTTCTCGAGTTTCTTGATGGCAATTGCACTGAGAGCACCGCCTTGATGAGCTTAGAGCACAAGCATGACCGTATTAGTTTGGGGAGCCCTTCGAGATTTCTTCGCACTCTACGGTAGTACGCCTCGTCGGTATGAGTACCGAGCAACCTGCCGCAGGCGCAAGACGATCCTCTGTATAACGTCGTCGCCATCGACGAAAGCATCTCCTTTCGAGAATGGACTTGTTCACCAAACTACCGAAAGTGACTCGCTTTGACTTTCGCTATGTGAGCTGAGGTCTCGGTGGACTCTCGGACTTCGACCTTTAGTCCGGTTGGTGGGACTGTAGGAATTTTCCTATCCTTCTTGGAGCGGGTGCGACCTCCTGCATGAGGAGTGACCCGTGATTCTTTCAGAGGACCCAAACGATCCTTGATAGTTGGTTTGGTGGTGGTGGCGGGAGTTGGCTTCACCACCGTTCGTGATGCACACCTTTGACTTTGACGCTACTGCCGGACTTGGGCTTTGGCGCTGAATTTGAAACGCCTGTAGCCTTCGGCTTAAGTGCCGGGACAGGAACTGGAATGTTGGCAGTCTTAGGTTTTGAAGCCGTGCCAGCTGGGGTTGGAGCACCGTTAGATTTGGGCCTCCAAACCTGGTGGTATGTTGGCGGCTTCTTTACCACCTCCTTCTTCAATTAACGAGCTTGTTGTACCAATGCTCATGCTTGTGCAAGAAGTGCACGACGCCCAATACGCTCGCTGCGGAGCGTTCTGCTTGACACGGACCCACTCGCTGGTTGACGGCTTGGATGGACCGTCGATCACTGGGGCCGGAGCCTCGCGATAAGTCGATCTTAGATCCGCCGTAGCGGACTCCATCCATGGATTACCGCGGCCTTGGCGTATTTGGCGCCATGCTTTGTCGTCGCCTTTGGCGAGCTTCGCTTGGAGAGTCGCGGCGTCATTGGCGTTCATCTCGGGCACCGTTGTAGTGGACTTGAGACGCAGGGGATTTTCGCTACTGCGGCGGCGAGGTTGGACTTCGCCATCCGGTGCTCTACATCGGAGGCCCATCGGGTTCTCCTTGTAGCGAGACCTTCTTGGAACGGCGGGGAACCGGATCTCGAGGAGGGTGAGGATAGGTACTCCTCATACTTCTTACAGTCGAACTTCGAATTGACCTCTTCCTCCACCGGGATAGGAATCCGCGGTTGCGGCACGACGACCTCCGATCTGAGGCCGGTGGCTCCCACTGTGGTTGCCAGCTTGTTCGATGGAAAAGTTGTCTCGATTGTCATTGATTTGAACAGTTACAAACTTTAGTCGCCTGAAACAAATTCAAAGAAAAATATTGCCTTTTTATAAGGCTTACAATGAAAAAATCGAAAATTACAACTTGTTAACCCTTTGGTGAACAAACGCGGGATCCGTTTATCGGATCCTCACTTGTGTGGGTTCTTTGCCTGTGCCGGGGACTTGAATCGTCCGTGGACCACCGCGTAATCCCGATCTTAGTGGAGATCCAGATACGAGATCTGCGGATCTAGAGTGCTTATTTCACGAAGGAAATAAGACACCGACGGGGATCAACTCACGAAGGAGGTGATCGCCGGAGCGGGTGAGATCTACTAGGAGAAATCACACGCTCGCCCTGAGACTAAGACGGCTTAGCCTAGAGGGTAAATCCGCCATCGACCTAGGCGTGGGCTTCGGTGGATTCTCTACCTTCTTTGTGTAGATCTGAACATAGCGAACTCTTGAACTCGGATCTCGTCTCTTTTCTTGATCAACGCTCGAATCCGTGCCGAAGTCTTGATCTTCAGAACTTCAAAAATCCGGATCTGCAGGGCTCTAGCGAGTCTTCCAAGATCCCCAAAATCCCCCCGAGAACTGAGGAAGACCCCCCCTATTTATAGGATTGGGGGGATAGGTGCCGGCCACACAAGTGGCTCGGCCACTTGGCCGAGCCACCTCGGCCAAGTTGGCCGAAGTGGCTTGGCCATGATGGCCGAGCCACCTCGGCCAAGTTGGCCGAAGTGGCTTGGCCATGATGGCCGAGCCACCTCGGCCAAGTTGGCCGAAGTGGCTCGGCCATGATGGCCGAGCCACCTCGGCCACTGGCCGAGGTAACTCGTCGCTGCGGCCTTGGTTCGCCATTTTCGCCGCTTTGCTATTTTTTCTCGATCTTAGGGCTTAGGTCACGCCTATTGACTCTTGGTCTTCTCCGATTTAGATTCCGCTCAGATTTGGTTCCGGACTAACTCTTGGTTTGTTCCGTTCAACAGCTTCAACCGACACTGCAAGTCCGTTTAAACCGTGCTTGTGACGCCGTGGGTTTGCCGTCGGGTTCGTGTCTCAACGATTCGACGTCCGTATTATCCGATGGGTTGTCATTCGCCGATTTCCGGTCACGAGTTGGTTTCGGGGATCTTGTAAGTATTTTTCAACGCCTACAGCCCAACTCGACTTGACTCAACCAAGTTGGAAGTGAGTCGACCCCTAAAACACGCCCCAGGTCGAATCAAAAGGCATCATTAGTTGGCCAAATCACGAGTCGGATTCTATATCAAATTCAAACTCATAGACGAAGTTCACCAACTAGCGAACTTCTCTCATGGAAACCCAAGTGGACCAAGTCATCCACTGCCAAAGAAGACTCACCCACGTCTTCAGCCAGCCTCACCCATGTCTTCAGTGAACTTCGCCCAAACATCTTCAGCGAACCTCGCCAAGCCAGCGAACCCCGGCAAATAGCCGTGTGAGGGCAATTTTTAGGGGAATAATCGTTCCTCACTATCTCTTACTTTAATGGCCACAATCCATAATTAAAGGCTATTAACGCTTTCTTTTAACCTATAAAAGGAGAGGAGATTGCTCATTTTGAAGCCCCCTATCAGATCATAGAGAGATCAACTCACACGCATAAAGAGATCACCATTATCGCACTTGCAATTTTATTGAGCAAAGTTGCTAAGAGAAGACTGGGTTATTTTTCTAGCAACTAAGTTCTCATCAACAGCAAAAGACCCACCGTCTTAGTCGGTGTGTCAACAGAATATAAGATCAAAGTGCAACCGACACACAGAAAAGAACCCCAGGAATATAAATTTTTCCTCTATTTCATTGTAAGTCTTCTAATTGTAATCTAAGCTAATTGCAATACAAAAAGATCCGAAACAGGATGGTGACTCGGCTGGGGACTACTTTCTCCTCCAACGAGAAAATTGTGTCGCACACCGACACTAAGACCCTCGGGTCTTTTGCTAAATCGCTGATCATTGAATTTGACCAAGCAAAGTTCGAGGAATTCATTTCCACGAACCAATCTTCATCAACAGTGACTGTTCGCAGTTGTCATAGATTTTGCCATAGTGTGAATCTCAGGTCTAAACTGACTCCCGTGTGTGTAAAGGCGACCTTCGCCGAAGATAGTTTGAGCTTAGCTGGAAGACAAACAAACTTCACCAAGAGCGAAGAAATTTAACCCTCATCTCGAGTGAAGGTCAAGATATTATTTCATCTAGTTATCTCAGACATTAGTCCACAACTCCTTTAGGAGTTTGATTTAAAGCATCTTGTGATGCTCGCTATGCTTCTTTAGTAGAAGCTAAGAATGGGAGTAATCCCTCACCTAAATTCCCACAAGGGAATAACATCATGAATGATGATTCCGTTGTAAAAAAAGCTTGGCCAGCATCGTCATAAATAACGTTCACGCTCCAAGGCCAAAACCAGCGAAGTTGGCACTAAAACGTGCCCTCAGCTTATAAAACTAACAGTGATCTAAGAGAGTTCCTATCTCTGAAGAGAGCTCACCAGTGTCAGCATTGTGCGACCCTCAAAGAAGTAGTGTCGGCAGTTCAAAAGAGTTGCTAATGCAAAGCTGTTCCTGAAAAAGAATTGGTTTTCAGCCGTCTTAGTCATGATCCTGAGCCTTCAAAGGTTCGGACAAAACAACGACGACGCACCCGAAGGGGTAAAACACAAGAATTCACCATCAATATAATGAGTGTAACTTCTAGAGATGAGGAAGAAGGTACAGATAGCTCTCCCGATTCAGTGTATTCTCCTGGTATTGGATCCATATTGCCAGAAGCTGACGGTGTGTATCGCAACACCAGATTAAGGCGAAGAGCAGCGATCCCTTTCGACTACTCTTCCCTCCAAGCGCGGACATCGCAGACTTCATCTCAAGCTAACCAACCCACTTCTAACGATGCCAACTCCGCCATAGCATCAAATACAATCCCCAGTTCAAGTCAAGAACGACAATGGGAGGTAGATGTGATGGAACGAGAGGATTTTCTTGCTCAAATGGCGGCTCAAAAGAAAGATTTGGACGAGCGAATCGAACGCTTGGAGAAGATGATCAGACAACTCTTGTTCGCATCTCAACCTCAACCAAGTTCTTCTTCAAAAGGGAAAAAGCAGATCGGTGAAAACTCCCCAGAAGAAGATCAAGAGCATCAAGATGATGCGGATTCCGACCATTTAGGATCAGAGATGACAATACCTTCAAAGCTGAGTAAGGAAGCAAAGGCCCTGGAGGACATCCAAAAGCAGCTCAATGTTCTTTCTCAATGAACTGAGCTCAAGAAGGTAGGAATCATCCAACCTTATCCCGTCGAGTGGGACATGGTTCCCTATCCGATGAAATTCAAGCCGACAACGTTGCATACGTTTGATGGCAAAGATTCTCCAAACCAACATATCTACTACTTTCACCAATAAACTAGAAATGTAGTGGGTAATGACACCATTAATGCGTGACTTTTCATTGGTACCCTCCAGGGGGTAGCTTTCGATTGGTTCTGGAATTTGCCTGAGAGTTCAATCAGATCATGGATAGATTTAGAATCAAAGTTCCTCTCGCAATTCCACGAGGAGCAATCTGATGTTACCATGGTCAAACTCATTTCTAAAAAGCAAAGCGGAAATGAGACGATCAGAGAATACATCAAGATATACCACAATCTGACATTGCGATGCCGAGATAAGCCTCTTCCGATGTTACTTCAAACTTATCGTCAAATTTTCGTGGCACTGATTGAAGCTCACATGGATGCCGTTACTACCCACACATGGAAGGATTTAATGGAACAAGCTGAGATAGCAGAAAAGTCATCAGAACGTTTCAAGAAATTTGAACCCGCACCAACTTCAAGGGCAACAAAGGTAAATAAGGCAGACTTCACAACCGAAAGCTGAAGAGACTTTCACAGTTCAGGTTTAAAATCCCAACAACCAGCAAAGAGAACCAAGAAAGAATATTCAGCGCAATTATTCAGCCAAAGATGAACATACAATCGCCATCTTCCATGTACTCAACAAGGGGAATCAATTAAAGCTTCTTGAAGCTCGACGCCCTGAAGAAGTCGAAAAAACTGATGACCGCAACTACTGTCTCTATCACAGAATGTTGGGATACCCGATGAAGAACTGCTACATCCTCAACAATAAAATCCAGACCTTCGTCGAATCTGGGATCCTTAAGCTCAAGCCTGAGCAAAAGAAAGTCACGGCCAACATGGTGACTCTTTAATTTGGCTCCATGCTGAAAATCCAAGCTCAAAATAGCGTTGTTCCCATTACTACTACGAGAATGGAAGTGGTCAACTTTGACCAACAGAACCAACAAAGCCAAGGCTAAGTCCCTCTCACTACAGCAACAGGTCAAATGATGTGGGTACATTCCGATCTTCTCCAAGATGAGTATTGAACTCTTCAGAAGTCCAAGAATACGCACAAAATGAAGTCTTGTAACACCATCTCAGCAATTGTTGGAGAGGAATCTCTACAAGTCACTTCACTCACTGATTCGGAGGAAGAAAAAATAGTCATGGTAGGAACGAGGTCCAACAAAGATTATCTGAGGAACTATGATCAGCGAAGAACTTCCAAACAACTCGAACCGACTGATGGTTAAATTTTGAGTGATTACCTTAGTTGCAAGTATACAACCTTTATCAAGTTATAGTATTTAAGATTATCGATCCCAGGAGGCGAAGTAGGAAGAGTTTTGTTCAAGTTTGGTTCTCAAATTTCGCATGACAATTAGGAGTTATTCAAATAAAATGAAAGTGAGAAAATGGTGAAAGTGGTTCGTGAGATAAGAAAGTGGATTGTGGATTATGCAATAAAATGAGGAAGAAAATGGGAGTGGAGATTTAAAAATGTGTGTGATAAAATGAGGAAGAAAATGAGTGTGAGGGGATTTAAAGATGGAAGTGGTAAAGTGAAAATAAAAATGAGTGTGAGAGAGGAGGGTGATTTGTGTAAATAAAAAAAAGTGAGAGGGAGAAGACAATTAAAGAAAAATTAAATGAAAAACAAGGATAAGAGGATAATTAAGAATGTAAAGTATGAAGGATTAATTAAAGATATGAGGAATCTAGAGTAGATCCACTTAGCTTATCTCAATCTCACAAGAATGAGTTGGTTGTTAGCTAGTTTCAAACAATCTCTAGGGATCCCACAAATATTAGCTCCACACTTAGAAAAGGGTAATTCCTAGAGGGTTCTAGCCTCAAGGTGAATTAAAAGAAAAAAATCTATTCTAGAAAGTAAATACAAGAATTAAATACATTGCATGAAAGTAAATTGCATGAAATTAAATTGCTTGAAAGTAAATCTAAGCTACAAAGCAATTAAATGAACAAGAAAGAAAATGAAAAAGAAATAAAATAGAAACCAACAACTCCGATCTTAATCTAATCCTCCTTTTGGTCCTTGGATTAGAAGAGAGAAAGAAATTGAAGGGTGAAAAATTTCATTTATTGTGTAACAAAAGTTACAATTTTGGAAGGTCTTCTCAATTAAGAGTAGTCCTCTCCAAATGGAGTTTTACAAAATATTTCACACTCAAAACCCACATTCACTATTTATTGCCCAACGGAGTTGATGTGAACCATTGGATCAAACTTAAAAGGAAGAGAAATCCACCATTAATCGGAATGCATTTACAAAGCGATCGGTTGGATCGGTTATAACCGATTAGTAGGTTGGTCAACCGATGGTTCAACGATTTTGTCTTTTCTTGATATTTTTGCAGAATTCTTCTTGGATCCCCTTGGTATCTTGGGCCTTCGTTTGTCTTCATTTGGGCTTCAAAACTTGGTAGAAATTGAGAGAATTTGAGTCATTTGGGCTCTTATTCATTAATACTTCATTAACACGCAATTTAAGATAAAAAGCGATTATTAGTGATATCTTTATTCATATAAAATAGGTAATGAGGGTATAAAAATGTAATTAAAATGTGATAATCAAATACCCCACACCTAAACTTTTGCTAATCCTCTAGCAAAGAAAATAAAAAGAAAATCTAACTCACTTTCTTGAGAATCGCGGTTGTATTTAGCACATACAATAGGCCTTTAAACCCCTAGGTTACCCTAGTGGGCGAGTTGTAGTCTCGTGAGGGTTTGCGATGAATATACCCACAAAATTCAGTCAACTTGCCAATTTAAAGAAGTTAATGAAATAATTATTTCATTTGATATCTTCAAACATTCCAATTGAAGTTAGTTAATACTCAAAGCGTTTTATCATAACTCCAATGTAATTTTCTTAAGAAAATCCTTCCATTATAGTTATACAAAACTAAGTTTAACTCAAAAATTTAATTTAAAAGTTTAGAAAAGAACATGCTAACTCTTTGTTTTAAACAAACTTCAAGTCTTTTAATCCATTTAATTTTTCAAGAACATATACAAATATAACTATATATAAAAACATAGTTAGTATGATTTTTATTTTTTTATTTTTTTATTTACTCTTTATTCCTTGGTGGTTTTGTTCTTTTTAATCGGGCTTTCTAAGTGACCATTTAGCGAGTTTTGGGCTAATGAATCCCAACAATTGGGCTTAGGTCATTAAGCATAGAAATACTCCTCGGGCTTAATTACTCAGTCAACTTAGGCTTAGTAAAATAGAACCACCAATGATGTTAAGACAAATTTTTCTTCTTTTGTTAAGTTAGTATAATATATATATGTGTATATGTATATATATTCTGAACAATATTTGGATCAAGACAACTTGAAAAATTATTTTCAACTCTAAGTTAGGCATGCAAAAATTTCATTACTTTAATTAAAAATCTAAGTTAAAACTTAAGTAAAGTATACTACTTTGAAAATCATTTCTTAAGAAATTTATTTGGAGTTATCATAAAAGGTAAACTTGAGTATAGAACTAACTAAGGATTAGAAGACTTAAATTCTATCAAATAGATCAATTATTAATCAACTCTATTAAGTTGGCAAGTGACTTTTTTTGAAAAGAGGAAAAAATGACATAAAAAGAAAAAATGGTAAGAAAAAGAGGAAAAATGACTAAGATAAAGAGCAAAAATGACTAATTCCCACCCCCACACCTAAATTTTGCATTGTCCTCAATGCAAATTCTATTATGCACAAAGTAAAACAGATAAGAATGGAAGCACTTACATTTGTTCGGTCGACTTCGAAGCAATGATAAAATTCTGTAATTACCTTTGGTATGAGAAGGTGAAGTCAAAATTTATTCTCTTTTTTTTTTTCTCTCTTTTTTCTTTTTTTTCATATGTTTATTTTTCTACTTTTTTTTTTGAAAAGAACAAGAAACTCTCACATGAGAGAAGAATAAATTCTTTTATTATTATTGTGGGACAAAAATAAAAATGTAGAATAAAAGATAAAACATGAGAAGCTCACATTCTACATTAAATCCTACATTATTCTGAAAATTCTACCAGAAATTTAAAGAATTTCAAGATGATATAATCAATGATGTTCTCAAATTCTGAAAATTCCAAGGTTTGCCATGTGTTTTGCAGCAAATTAAGGTAGGTCTTATTGGTGTTATGCATTTTGAACTTAGATTTTTAATTAATGAAAATTTGACATTTTGGTTACTCTTTAAAAAATCTAAGCTCATCAGAAAAGAGTTCTTCGAATGTTGCATCAAGAGGCATGTATTCAACACAGTTTCCTCATTTTGAAAAATAAAACTTGAATTTTCTAAGATTTCCAGTTCCTCATGAAAGATTTCCTCAAAACTAATGTCAGATTCATTCTCTACTTCTGTTAAACTTTCTTGGATGTAATTGATTTCGAAAGGCTGATTATCAATATTATTTCCTGGATTGAAAATATTAAGTTCAGTGATCGATTCCCAAAAGACGACTTCATGTGACCAGTTCTACGCTTGATGAGAGCATTAGAAGTGGCTAAGAACGGTCTTCCTAAGATCACGGTATCTGTCCTTTGGGATTGGAAGCGGGTTGCGTTTCCGGGACTCTGAAATCAACAGGAAAAATAAAGTCTCCAACCTTTATTACATCATTATTTCACCCATAGGGACCTTAAGGATCTATCGACTGCTGAAGTGTGCATCTAGTTGGCTTGAGTTCCCGACACCTAGTTGTTGGTAGATCGAATCACGGAGCAAGTTAACACCGGCCCCTAAGTCTAAAAGCACCTTATCGATCTGCAGTATTACCAATGATACATGGGATGGTAGGACAACCGGATCCTTATGTTTCAATGGTACGGACTTTGAGAGGACTTCAACGATATTGGCTGAGAAAGACTTTCTTTGGAACATTTATTTGCCTCTTTTGGTACATAATTCCTTTAAAAATTTGGCATAAGAAGAAATTTGTTCAATGACATCTAAAGAGGAATGTTGACCTTAACACGCTTGAAAGTCTCTAGAATTTTCTCCTCTTGAGAGGAGTGCTTCCTAGGCGAGTCTATCCGGTAAGGAGCAACCTGGTTTAAATTGATTAGACTGGTTACGGTTCAAGTTAGAGTCATCGAAAGGTGTGATTTGGTAGAGATATCGAGGAGGAGAGAATTTGTTCGTTCAAGGGTTTCACTTAGAGGCATTCTAACCTTTATCGACTGCTCTACGTAGTAGTGAATGGATTGCATTCACTTCACTTAGTAGTTGAACTTGATCCGTGTCCTTGGGTTGGGCACGTTTGACTCGAAAAAGTTCCTTTCTCTCACTCATGGCATTAGCTAGTTGACCAAGTTGGGTTTCTAACCTAGCTATGGCTTGAGTGTTTGAAGTGAGGATTTGCGGTTGATTGCATGAAGGAATTCAACGGTTTGATGTTTGAGTCAATAAGTTCGGTAGTGCGTGTAGAGGTTTTAATCAAAGTTTCTAGACCAGAACATCATGATGTAATTTGAGGAGTGTGAGTTGCGATTGGTGATGAGGAGACTGATTTTGAAATGACGATTTGGTTGTTGAAAATTGAGAGGAGAGCGCATTGCCCTAGAGAATTGTTGGGTTGAAGAGGGAAATTTTAATTCGGTAGTTTCCCTGGTTCCATGCAAAATTGAATGATTTCTCCAACTGGATTGTAGGTTGGAGAAAATGGATCATTCAGGACTGGAATCGGCGTTTATCGACCCTGGTGGTGCCGGATCCTAAAAGAGGACATTCCTCTGAAACATGAGATGGAATGACTGATTACTGAGTGAAACACTTGGATTTGATTGAGCTGGCTCGCGTTCTTTGACTTCTAAAGCTTCTAACCCATATGATTGTAGCCATCTTTGCTTCGAGAGGCTATGTTCGTTTCTAAGGAAAGACCATCGATTGGGTTGAAGCCGATGAAACCGGTCATCACAATGTTCCCCGCGCATGGTTTTCTCGGATAAACTCGTAAAAGTCCCAAGCTTCATTCATTTTTCTTCATGAAATCCCCTTACACATTGACTCTAAGGAAGTTTTGAAGAAGAATAATCCAATCCTTCATAAATTTGGCATAATCGCCACCAAGAATGGTGAGGACATTGGATAAGAAGATCTTTGAATTTGTCAAAATACTTCCAAAAGGTTCTGGGACAATTTTAAAATTTTGAATGTTGTTTCTAAGGCTTGACCGTTTGTGGATAGGAAAGAATTTTTTAGAAATTTTTTGTTGATGGAATGTGGGCAAGACATTTTGGCTTTGTCCTTAAGGGCAAAAGGAATAAATCGGCAGATCGATAAGTCCCTCATCTTGATCATGAGGCAAACTTCTTCAAATTGAGATGAAAATGTAAGCTGGTTTCTAGAGAAATTTGGGGCATGTTAATGAGGTCTAAGTTCGAATTTGGACCTCGGGAGAAAGAGGATTGCATGAACAAACATCTTCAGTGGGGTGGTATTGGCCATTCGGTTCAAGAGATGGATCAAAATGGCGATTGGTATTATCCCTAACGAAGATACAAAAATTAAAATGGATGAGAAAAGAAAAAGAAAGAAGATAAAAGAAAATAAAACTAATAGCACAATCACTTTTCCACCCTCTCTAGTTAAGCCTAAACTTGACTTAGACCGACTTCTAACCAAAAATTCCCTTAGTGAAAAGATCAAAGTTTACTGAGGTAATTAGTGGGATAGTACTAGAGGAGATCAAAGATCAATTAAGTTACCTTCTGGAGGCGCCGCAACCCTAAACCTTGCCTTAGACACCATTAATCTAAATAAACTTGGACGGTTCACTTAAGGATTTCTTGTTCCTTAATGAGCTCGAATCCAGAGGCCACGTCTAATCAGGTTTAAGAGGCTTGGGTATGTGTAGTGAGGAATTAGTGATTTTTGGGCTAAGGAAAGGGTGATGAAATCCCTCACCTTATCTTGATTAATGGGTTTTGCCCTTAAAATATTTTCAAGTGTGTGCCAAATCAAGATGCTCCAATCACTTTGGTGAATTCCTACTATTATATGACATGCAACCCTAGAAATTAAAAGCAACTAAAAGGATGCAAAAATAAAAAATCTTTTTATTTTTATTATGACAACAAAGAAATGAAGTTTATTAGGGTCGACAAGGATAAAAATCTTTTTTTATCCTAATTGTCTCTAATGTGAATGAACTATCTAAAGGGTGGAATTGAGAATACTAGAAAGAAGAGTTACCACAAGCACCAATCCAAAGCTTTGGAGGCAAATCTTCAATCTTGAATCTTCAACTCTTGATCTTCAAGCTCCAAATTCCTTACACAAAGAAAACACACAAAATAAGGAACCAAAGTCAATAAAACTTATACTTCTAGGCAGCGGTGCCAAAACTTGATGGGTAAATTTTGAGTGATTACCTTAGTTGCAATACAACAATTTATCAAGTTATAGTATTTAAGATGAGTATTGAACTCTTGAAAGTCCAAGAATCGCACAAAATGAAGTCTTGTAACACCATCTCAAAGAATTGTTGGAGAGGAATCTCTACAAGTCACTTCACTCGATTCGGAGGAAGAAAAAATAATGGTAGGAACGAGGTCCAACAAAGATTATCGAGGAACTATGATCAATGAAGAACTTCCAAACAACTCGAACCGACGATGGTTAAATTTTGAGTGATTACCTTAGTTGCAAGTATACAACCTTTATCAAGTTATAGTATTTAAGATTATCGATCCCAGAGCGGAAGTAGGAAGAGTTTTGTTCAAGTTTTGGTTCTCAAATTTTGCATGACAATTAGGAGTTATTCAAATAAAATGAAAGTGAGAAAATGGTGAAAGTGGTTCGTGAGAGATAAGAGAGTGGATTGTGGATTATCGCAATAAAATGAGGGAAAAATGGGAGTGGAGAGATTTAAAAAAATGTGTGATAAAATGAGGTTTGAGATGGAAGTGGTAAAGTGAAAATAAAGAAAATGAGAGAGAAGGAGGGTGGATTTGTGTAAATAAAAGAAAAGAAATTGAGAGAGGAGAACAATTAAAGAAAAATTAAATGAAAACAAGGATAAGAGGATAATTAAGAATGTAAAGTATGAAGGATTAATTAAAGATATGAGGAATCTAGAGTAGATCCACTTAGCTTATCTCAATCTCACAAGAATGAGTTGGATTTGTTAGCTAGTTTCAAACAATCTCTAGGGATCCCACAAATATATCCACACTTAGAAAGGGTAATTCCCTAGAGGGTTCTAGCCTCAAGGTGAATTAAAGAAAAGAAAAATACATTGGTAAATAGAAGTAAATTGCATGAAAGTAAATTAAAATTGCTTGAAAGTAAATCTAAGCTACAAAGCAATTAAATGAACAAGAAAGAAAATGAAAAAGAAATAAAATAGAAACCAACAACTCTCGATCTTAATCTAATCCTCCTTTTGGTCCTTGGATTAGAAGAAGAAAAGGAAATTGAAGTGAAAAATTTCATTTATTGTGTAACAAAAGTTACAATTTTGGAAGGTCTTCTCATTAAGTAGTAATCCTCTCCAAATGGAGTTTTACAAAATATTTCACACTCAAAACCCTCAGCATTCACCCCTATTTATAGCCAACTGAGTTGATGTGAACCATTGGATCAAACTTAGCCAAAAGGAAGAGAAATCCACCATTAATCTAATTCAATTTAAACGATCGGTTGTCGATCGGTTGTAGCCGATTAGCCAGGTTGGCCAGGATTGGTCAACCGATGGTTCAACGGTTTTGTCTTTTCTTGATATTTTTGCACGAATTCTTCTTGGATCCCCTTGGTATCTTGGGCCTTCGTTTGTCTTCAGATTTGGGCTTCAAAATTGGTAGAAATTCAGAGAATTTGAGTCATT
Source organism: Asparagus setaceus (assembly GCA_012295165.1). Lineage (NCBI taxonomy): Eukaryota > Viridiplantae > Streptophyta > Magnoliopsida > Asparagales > Asparagaceae > Asparagus > Asparagus setaceus. The sequence continues at coordinate 29,147,400 of CM022709.1, read as the reverse complement.
TGGGCTCTTATTCATTAATACTTCATTAACCTGCAATTTAAGATAAAAAACGATTATTAGTGATATCTTTATTCATATAAAATAGGTAATGAGGGTATAAAAATGTAATTAAAATGTGATAATCAAATACCCCCACACCTAAACTTTTGCTAATCCTCTAGCAAAGAAAATAAAAAGAAAATCTAACTCACTTTCGCAGGAATCGCGGTTGTATTTAGCACATACAACAGGCCTTTAAACCCCTAGGTTACCCTAGTGGACGAGTTGTAGTCTCGTGAGGGTTTGCAGTGAATATACCCACAAAATTCAGTCAACTTGCCAATTTAAAGAAGTTAATGAAATAATTATTTCATTTGATATCTTCAAACATTCCAATTGAAGTTAGTTAATACTCAAGAAAACGTTTTTATCATAACTCCAATGTAATTTTCTTAAGAAAATCCTTCCATTATAGTTATACAAAACTAAGTTTAACTCAAAATTTAATTTAAAAGTTTTGAAAAGAACATGCTAACTCTTTGTTTTAAACAAACTTTAAGTCTTTTAATCCATTTAATTTTTCAAGAACATATACAAATATAACTATATATAAAAACATAGTTAGTATGATTTTTTTTTTTTTTTTTTATTTTTTTATTTACTCTTTATTCCTTGGTGGTTTTGTTCTTTTTAATCGGCTTTCTAAGTGACCATTTAGCGAGTTTTGGGCTAATGAATCCCATCCCAATTGGGCTTAGGTCATTAAGCATAGAAATACTCCTCGGGCTTAATCTCTCAACTTAGGCTTAGTAAAATAGAACCACCAATGATGTTAAGACAAATTTTTCTTCTTTTGTTAAGTTAGTATAATATATATATGTATATGTATATATATTCTGAACAATATTTGGATCAAGACAACTTGAAAAATTATTTTCAACTCTAAGTTAGGCATGCAAAAATTTCATTACTTTAATTAAAAATCTAAGTTAAAACTTAAGTAAAGTATACTACTTTGAAAATCATTTCTTAAGAAATTTATTTGGAGTTATCATAAAAGGTAAACTTGAGTATAGAACTAACTAAGGATTAGAAGACTTAAATTCTATCAAATAGATCAATTATTAATCAACTCTATTAAGTTGGCAAGTGACTTTTTTTTCTTGAAAAGAGGAAAAAATGACATAAAAAGAAAAAATGGTGAAAAAGAGGAAAAATGACTAAGATAAAGAGCAAAATGACTAATTCTCACCCCCACACCTAAATTTTGCATTGTCCTCAATGCAAATTCTATTATGCACAAAGTAAAACAGGATAAGAATGGAAGCACTTACATTTGTTCGATTGACTTCGAACAATGATAAAAATTCTGTAATTACCTTTGGTATGAGAAGGTGAAGTCAAAATTTATTCTCTCTTTTTTTTCTCTCTTTTTTTTTTTTTTTTTCATATGTTTATTTTTCTACTTTTTTTTTTGAAAAGAACAAGAAACTCTCACATGAGAGAAGAATAAATTCTTTTTATTTATTGTGGGACAAAAATAAAAATGTAGAATAAAAGATAAAACATGAGAAGCTCACATTCTACATTAAATCCTACATTATTCTTTGAAAATTCTACCCTGAAATTTAAAGAATTTCAAGATGATATAATCAATGATGTTCTCAAATTAAAATTCCAAGGTTTGCCATGTGTTTTGCGACAAATTAAGGTAGGTCTTATTGGTGTTATGCATTTTGAACTTAGATTTTTAATTAATGAAAATTTGACATTTTGGTTACTCTTTAAAAATCTAAGCTCATCGTAAAAGAGTTCTTGAATGTTGCATCAAGAGGCATGTATTCAACACAGCTTCCTCATTTTGAAAAATAAAACTTGAATTTTCTAAGATTTCCAGTTCCTCATGAAAGATTTCCTCAAAACTAATGTCGATTCATTCTCTATACTTAAACTTTCTTGGATGTAATTGATTTGAAAGGTGATTATCAATATTATTTCTGGATTGAAAATATTAAGTTCATTGATTCCTAAAAGGCGACTTCATGTGACCAGTTCTACGCTTGATGAGAGCATTAGAAGTGGCTAAGAACGGTCTTCCTAAGATCACGGGTATCTCGTCCTGGGATTGGAAACGGGTTGCGTTTCGGGACTACTAAATCAACAGAAAAATAAGTCTCCAACCTTTATCGGTACATCTTATTTCACCCATAGGGACCTTAACAGATCTATCACCTGAAGTGTGCATCTAGTTGGCTTGAGTTCCCGACACCTAGTTGTTGGTAGATCGAATCTGAGAAGCAAGTTAACCGGCCCCTAAGTCTAAAAGCACCTTATCGATACGAGTATTACCAATGATACATGGGATGGTAGGACAACCCGGATCCTTATGTTTCAATGGTAGGACTTTGAGAGGACTTCACCGATATTGGCGAAAGACTTTCTTTGGAACATTTATTTGCCTCTTTTGGTACATAATTCCTTTAAAAATTTGGCATAAGAAGAAATTTGTTCAATGACATCTAAAGAGGAATGTTGACCTTAACACCTGAAAGTCTCTAGAATTTTCTCCTCTTGAGAGGAGTGCTTCCTAGGCCTATCGGGTGGGAGCAAGCTGGTTTAAATTGATTAGACTCACAGTTCGGTTCAAGTTCGAGTCATCGAAGGGTGTGATTTGAGTAGAGATATCGGAAGGAGAGAATTTGTTACGGTTCAAGGGTTTCACTTAGAGGCATTCTAACGATTATCGACTGTCTACGGCCAGTAGTGAATGGATTGCATTCACTTCACTTGGTAGGTTGAACTTGATCCGTGTCCTTCGGTTGGGCACAGTTGACTCGAAAAAGTTCCTTTCTCTCTCTCACTCATGGCATTAGCTAGTTGACCAAGTTGGGTTTCTAACCTAGCTATGGCTTGAGTGTTTGAAGTGAGGATTTGCGGTTGATTGCATGAAGGAATTCAAGTGTTTGATGTTTGAGTCAATAAGTTCGTGGTGCGTGTAGAGGTTTTAATCAAAGTTTCTAGACCCTTTTCCAGAACATTAAGACGTTTATCATGATCTGCAATTTGAGGAGTGTGAGTTGCATATTGGTGATGAGGAGACTGATTTTGAAATAGAGATTTGGTTGTTGAAAATTGAGAGGAACTGCATTGCCCCTAGAGAATTGTTGGGTTGAAGAGGGAATGAAATTTTAATTTCCGGAGTAGTTTCCCTGGTTCCATGCAAAATTCGGATGATTTCTCCAACGGATTGTAGGTTGGAGAAAATGGATCATTCATGGGACGGTTTGGAATCGACGTTTATCGACCTAGTGGTAGGATCCTAAAAGAGGACATTCCTCAAACATGAGATGGAGACTGATGCTTATGACAACATGAAACTTGGTTGATTTGAGTCGGAGCTCGTTCTTTGACTTCTAAAGCTTCTAACCTACGTATGATTGTAGCCATCTTTGCTTGAGGCTATGTTCGTTTCTAAGGAAAGACCAGCGATTTTGGGTTGGGAACCGATGAAACACGGTCATCACAATGTTCCCTTGCATGGTTTTCTCGGATAAACTCGTAAAAGTCCCAAGCTTCATCGCATTTTTCTTCATGAAATCCCCTTGACACATTGACTCTAAGGAAGTTTTGAAGAATAATCCAATCCTTCATAAATGATTTGGCATAATCGCCACTTTTCAAGACCATGGTGAGGACATTGGATAAGAAGATCTTTGAATTTGTCAAAATACTTCCAAAAGGTTCTCACGGACAATTTTAAAATTTTGAATCTTGTTTCTAAGCTTGACCGTTTGTGGATAGGAAAGAATTTTTTAGAAAAACTTTTACAAATTCACCCCAAGTTGAGATGGAATCGTGGGCAAGCTATCGACCATTTTTGGCTTTGTCCTTGGGCAAAAGGAATAAATCAAAGCTTGATCGCATCCTCGGATAAGTCCCTCATCTTGATCATGAGGCAAACTTCTTCAAATTGGAGATGAAAATGTAAGCGTCTTGGTTTCTACTCCTAGAAATTTGGGAAGCATGTTAATAAAATGAGGTCTAAGTTGAAATTTGCTCCATTGACCTCGGAGTTTTATGCAAGAGGGGATTGCATTTCTAGTGGGGTAACAAACATCTTGAAGAACGAGGTGGGGTTGGGCATTTCGTTTGGTTCAAGAGATGGATCAAAATGAATTAAACGATTGGTATTATCCCTAACCCAAGTTTGCATACACCAAATTTTTTTATTTTTATGAAAAGGATAAGAGAAAAAGTTAAGAAGATGATGAGAAAAGAAAAAAAAACTAACTAAAAGCAAATAAAGGCAATCACTTTTCAATCACCCTAACTCTAGGGTTAAGCCTAAACTTGACTTAGACCAGCTCTAACCAAAAATTCCCTTAGTGAAAAGATCAAAGTTTTCGGGTAATTAGCCGTAAGGATAGTACTAGAGGAGATCAAAGATCAATTAAGTACCTCTTTCCTTGCTGGGCGCTTACATAACCCTAAACCTTGCCTTAGACACCAATTAATCTAAATAAACTTGGACCGGTTCACTTAAGGATTTCTTGTTCCTTAATGAGCTCGAATCCTAGAGGCCAACGTCTAATCAGTTTTAAGAGGCTTGGGTATGTGTAGTGAGGAATTAGTGATTTTTGGGCTAAGGAAAGGGTGATGAAATCCACCTTATCTTGATTAATGGGTTTTGCCCTTAAAATATTTTTAAGTGTGTGCCAAATCAAGATGCTCCAATCACTTTGGTGAATTCCTACTATTATATGACATGCAACCCTAGAAATTAAAAACAACTAAAAAGGATGCAAAAATAAAAAAATCTTTTTATTTTTTATTATTGTCGACAATCAAAGAAATGAAGTTTATTAGGGTCGACAAGGATAAAAATCTTTTTTTTTATCCTAATTGTCTCTAATGTGAATGAACTATCTAAAGGGTGGAATTGAGAATACTAGAAAGAAGAGTTACCCACGCAATCGCTATCCAAAGCCTCTTTGGAGGCAAATCTTCAATCTTGAATCTTCAACTCTTGATCTTCAAGCTCCAAATTCCTTACACAAAAGAAAACACACAAAATAAGGAACCAAAGTCAATAAAAATCCTACTTATGCACCGTTCCCCGGCAACGGTGCCAAAAACTTGATGGGTAAATTTTGAGTGATTACCTTAGTTGCAAGTATACAACCTTTATCAAGTTATAGTATTTAAGATGAGTATTGAACTCTTCAGAAGTCCAAGAATACGCACAAAATGAAGTCTTGTAACACCATCTCAGCAATTGTTGGAGAGGAATCTCTACAAGTCACTTCACTCACTGATTCGGAGGAAGAAAAAATAGTCATGGTAGGAACGAGGTCCAACAAAGATTATCTGAGGAACTATGATCAGCGAAGAACTTCCAAACAACTCGAACCGACTGATGGTTAAATTTTGAGTGATTACCTTAGTTGCAAGTATACAACCTTTATCAAGTTATAGTATTTAAGATTATCGATCCCACGAGGAACGGGAAGTAGGAAGAGTTTTGTTCAAGTTTTGGTTCTCAAATTTTGCGCATGACAATTAGGAGTTATTCAAATAAAATGAAAGTGAGAAAATGGTGAAAGTGGTTCGTGAGAGATAAGAGAGAGTGGATTGTGGATTATGCGCAATAAAATGAGGAAGAAAATGGGAGTGGAGAGATTTAAAAAATGTGTGTGATAAAAATGAGGAAGAAAATGAGTGTGAGGGGATTTAAAGATGGAAGTGGTAAAGTGAAAATAAAAGAAAATGAGTGTGAGAGAAGGAGGGTGATTATGATTTGTGTAAATAAAAAGAAAAAGAAATTGAGAGAGGAGAAAGACAATTAAAGAAAAATTAAATGAAAAACAAGGATAAGAGGATAATTAAGAATGTAAAGTATGAAGGATTAATTAAAGATATGAGGAATCTAGAGTAGATCCACTTAGCTTATCTCAATCTCACAAGAATGAGTTGGATTTGTTAGCTAGTTTCAAACAATCTCTAGGATCCCACAAATATTAGCTCCACACTTAGAAAGGGTAATTCCTAGAGGGTTCTAGCCTCAAGGTGAATTAAAGAAAAGAAAAATCTATTCTAGAAAGTAAATACAAGAATTAAATACATTGCATGAAAGTAAATTGCATGAAATTAAATTGCTTGAAAGTAAATCTAAGCTACAAAGCAATTAAATGAACAAGAAAGAAAATGAAAAGAAATAAAATAGAAACCAACAACTCCTGATCTTAATCTAATCCTCCTTTTGGTCCTTGGATTAGAAGAAGAGAAAGGAAATTGAAGGGTGAAAAATTTCATTTATTGTGTAACAAAAGTTACAATTTTGGAAGGTCTTCTCAATTAAGAGTAACCGTCCTCTCCAAATGGAGTTTTACAAAATATTTCACACTCAAAACCCTCAAAGATTCACCCTATTTATAGCCCAACGGAGTTGATGTGAACCATTGGATCAAACTTAGCCAAAAGGAAGAGAAATCCACCATTAACTGAATCTCACAAACCGACGGTCGTTCGATGCATACAATTAGCCAACCGTTGCCAACCGGTTGGTCAACCGATTGGTTCCCAACGGATTTTGTCTTTTCTTGATATTTTGCACGAATTCTTCTTGGATCCTTGGTATCTTGGGCCTTCGTTTGTCTTCGATTTGGGCTTCAAAATTGGTAGAAATTCAGAGAATTTGAGTCATTTGGGCTCTTATTCATTAATACTTCATTAACCTGCAATTTAAGATAAAAAACGATTATTAGTGATATCTTTATTCATATAAAATAGGTAATGAGGGTATAAAAATGTAATTAAAATGTGATAATCAAATACCCCCACACCTAAACTTTTGCTAATCCTCTAGCAAAGAAAATAAAAGAAAATCTAACTCACTTTCAGAATCGGCGTATTTAGCACATACAACAGCCTTTAAACCCCTAGGTTACCCTAGTGGACGAGTTGTAGTCTCGTGAGGGTTTGCAAAGGAATATACCCACAAAATTCAGTCAACTTGCCAATTTAAAGAAGTTAATGAAATAATTATTTCATTTGATATCTTCAAACATTCCAATTGAAGTTAGTTAATACTCAAGAAAACGCTTTTATCATAACTCCAATGTAATTTTCTTAAGAAAATCCTTCCATTATAGTTATACAAAACTAAGTTTAACTCAAAAATTTAATTTAAAAGTTTTGAAAAGAACATGCTAACTCTTTGTTTTAAACAAACTTCAAGTCTTTTAATCCATTTAATTTTTCAAGAACATATACAAATATAACTATATATAAAAACATAGTTAGTATGATTTTTTATTTTTTTTTATTTTTTATTTACTCTTTATTCCTTGGTGGTTTTGTTCTTTTAATCGGCTTTCTAAGTGACCATTTAGCGAGTTTTGGGCTAATGAATCCCATCCCATTGGGCTTAGGTCATTAAGCATAGAAATACCTCGGGCTTAATTACTCACCAACTTAGGCTTAGTAAAATAGAACCACCAATGATGTTAAGACAAATTTTTCTTCTTTTGTTAAGTTAGTATAATATATATATGTGTATATGTATATATATTCTGAACAATATTTGGATCAAGACAACTTGAAAAATTATTTTCAACTCTAAGTTAGGCATGCAAAAATTTCATTACTTTAATTAAAAATCTAAGTTAAAACTTAAGTAAAGTATACTACTTTGAAAATCATTTCTTAAGAAATTTATTTGGAGTTATCATAAAAGGTAAACTTGAGTATAGAACTAACTAAGGATTAGAAGACTTAAATTCTATCAAATAGATCAATTATTAATCAACTCTATTAAGTTGGCAAGTGACTTTTTTTTCTTGAAAAGAGGAAAAAAATGACATAAAAAGAAAAAATGGTAAGAAAAAGAGGAAAAATGACTAAGATAAAGAGCAAAATGACTAATTCTCACCCCACACCTAAATTTTGCATTGTCCTCAATGCAAATTCTATTATGCACAAAGTAAAACAGATAAGAATGGAAGCACTTACATTTGTTCGGTCGACTTGAACAATGATAAAAATTCTGTAATTACCTTTGGTATGAGAAGGTGAAGTCAAAATTTATTCTCTCTTTTTTTTCTCTTTTTTCTTTTTTTTTCATATGTTTATTTTTCTACTTTTTTTTTTTTTTGAAAGAACAAGAAACTCTCACATGAGAGAAGAATAAATTCTTTTATTATTATTGTGGGACAAAAATAAAAATGTAGAATAAAAGATAAAACATGAGAAGCTCACATTCTACATTAAATCCTACATTATTGTTGAAAATTCTACCGAAATTTAAAGAATTTCAAGATGATATAATCAATGATGTTCTCAAATTCGAAAATTCCAAGGTTTGCCATGTGTTTTGCGACAAATTAAGGTAGGTCTTATTGGTGTTATGCATTTTGAACTTAGATTTTTAATTAATGAAAATTTGACATTTTGGTTACTCTTTAAAAATCTAAGCTCATCGAAAAGAGTTCTTGAATGTTGCATCAAGAGGCATGTATTCAACACGCTCTCATTTTGAAAAATAAAACTTGAATTTTCTAAGATTTCCAGCCTCATGAAAGATTTCCTCAAAACTAATGTCGATTCATTCTCTACTTGCTAAACTTTCTTGGATGTAATTGATTTCAAAGGTGATTATCAATATTATTTCCTGGATTGAAAATATTAAGTTCAGCAATGATTCCTAAAAGACGACTTCATGTGACCAGTTCTACGGTTGATGAGAGCATTAGAAGTGGCTAAGAACGGTCTTCCTAAGATCACGGTATCGTCCTTTGGGATTGGAAGCGGGTTGCGTTTCGGGACTCTGAAATCAACAGGAAAAATAAAGTCTCCAACCTTTATCAAGACATCTCTATTTCACCCATAGGGACCTTAACATCTATCGCCTAATCAAGTGTGCATCTAGTTGGCTTGAGTTCCCGACACCTAGTTGTTGGTAGATCGAATCTGGAAGCAAGTTAACACGGCCCCTAAGTCTAAAAGCACCTTATCGATCTGAGTATTACCAATGATACATGGGATGGTAGGACAACCGGATCCTTATGTTTCAATGGTACGACTTTGAGAGGACTTCACCGATATTGGCGAGAAAGACTTTCTTTGGAACATTTATTTGCCTCTTTTGGTACATAATTCCTTTAAAAATTTGGCATAAGAAGAAATTTGTTCAATGACATCTAAAGAGGAATGTTGACCTTAACTCGCTTGAAAGTCTCTAGAATTTTCTCCTCTGAGAGGAGTGCTTCCTAGGCCCGAGTCTATCCTGTAAGGAGCAACCGGTTTAAATTGATTAGACTCGTTCTCGTCAAGGTCTGAGAAGGGTGTGATTTCTCGAGTAGAGATATCGAAGGAGAGAGAATTTGTTCGGTTCAAGGGTTTCACTTAGAGGCATTCTAACCTGATTATCTGACTGCCGACCGTAGTGAATGGATTGCATTCACTTCAGCTTGGTAGGTTGAACTTGATCCGTGTCCTTCGGTTGGGCACGGGTTGACTCGAAAAGTTCCTTTCTCTCTCACTCATGGCATTAGCTAGTTGACCAAGTTGGGTTTCTAACCTAGCTATGGCTTGAGTGTTTGAAGTGAGGATTTGCCCTGTTGATTGCATGAAGGAATTCAACGTGTTTGATGTTTGAGTCAATAAGTTCGTGGTCCGTAGAGGTTTTAATCAAAGTTTCTAGACCCTTTCCGAACATTAAGACGCTTATCATGATCCGCAATTTGAGGAGTGTGAGTTGCATATTGGTGATGAGGAGACCGATTTTGAAATGACATTTTGGTTGTTGAAAATTGAGAGGAACCGATTGCCCTAGAGAATTGTTGGGTTGAAGAGGGAATGAAATTTTAATTTCGGAGTAGTTTCCACGGTTCCATGCAAAATTGGATGATTTCTCCAACCCGATTGTAGGTTGGAGAAAATGGATCATTCACGGACGGAATGCAAGGCTTATCCGACCTAGTGGTCGAACGGATCCTAAAAGAGGACATTCCTCTGAAACATGAGATGGAGACAGACAGTTATGACAACATGAGGCAGAAACTTGGTTGATTTGAGCTGGAGCTCGTTCTTTGACTTCTAAAGCTTCTAACCTACGTATGATTGTAGCCATCTTTGCTTCAGAGGCTATGTTCGTTTCTAAGGAAAGACCACTGATTTTGGGTTGGGAAACTGATGAAACACGGTCATCACAATGTTCCCACTGCATGGTTTTCTCAGATAAACTCTGTAAAAAGTCCCAAGCTTCATCTGCATTTTTCTTCATGAAATCCCCTTGACACATTGACTCTAAGGAAGTTTTTGAAGAATAATCCAATCCTTCATAAATGATTTGGCATAATCGCCACTTTTCAAGACCATGGTGAGGACATTGGATAAGAAGATCTTTGAATTTGTCAAAATACTTCCAAAAAGGTTCTCCTGGGACAATTTTAAAATTTTGAATGCTGTTTCTAAGCTTGACCGTTTTGTGGATAGGAAAGAATTTTTTTAGAAAAACTTTTACAAATTCACCCCAAGTTGAGATGGAATCTGTGGGCAAGCTATACAGCCATTTTTTGGCTTTGTCCTTAAGGGCAAAAGGAATAAATCAAAGCTTGATCGCATCCTCGGATAAGTCCCTCATCTTGATCATGAGGCAAACTTCTTCAAATTCGGAGATGAAAATGTAAGCGTCTTCGGTTTCTACTCCTAGAAATTTGGGAAGCATGTTAATAAAATGAGGTCTAAGTTCGAAATTTGCTCCATTGACCTCGGGGAGTTTTATGCAAGAGGGGATTGCATTTCTAGTGGGGTAACAAACATCTTGAAGAACAGGTGGGTTGGTATTGGCCATTTCGTTTGGTTCAAGAGATGGATCAAAATGAATTAAACGATTGGTATTATCCCTAACCCAAGTTTGCATACACCAAATTTTTTTTTTATTTTTATGAAAAAGGATAAGAGAAAAAAGTTAAGAAGATGATGAGAGAAAAGAAAAAAAAAACTAACTAAAAGCAAATAAAGGCAATCACTTTTCAATCACCCTAACTCTAGGGTTAAGCCTAAACTTGACTTAGACCAGCTCCTAACCAAAAATTCCCTTAGTGAAAAGATCAAAGTTTACTCAGGTAATTAGCAGTGGGATAGTACTAGAGGGAGATCAAAGATCAATTAAGTACCTCTTTCCTTGCGGAGCGCCTTACGCAACCCCTAAACCTTGCCTTAGACACCAATTAATCTAAATAAACTTGGACCGGTTCACTTAAGGATTTCTTGTTCCTTAATGAGCTCGAATCCTTAGAGGCCAACGTCTAATCAGTTTTAAGAGGCTTGGGTATGTGTAGTGAGGAATTAGTGATTTTTGGGCTAAGGAAAGGGTGATGAAATCCCTCACCTTATCTTGATTAATGGGTTTTGCCCTTAAAATATTTTTAAGTGTGTGCCAAATCAAGATGCTCCAATCACTTTGGTGAATTCCTACTATTATATGACATGCAACCCTAGAAATTAAAAGCAACTAAAAAGGATGCAAAAATAAAAAAATCTTTTTATTTTTTATTATGGTCGACAATCAAAGAAATGAAGTTTATTAGGGTCGACAAGGATAAAAATCTTTTTTTTTTATCCTAATTGTCTCTAATGTGAATGAACTATCTAAAGGGTGGAATTGAGAATACTAGAAAGAAGAGTTACCCACGCAATCGCTATCCAAAGCCTCTTTGGAGGCAAATCTTCAATCTTGAATCTTCAACTCTTGATCTTCAAGCTCCAAATTCCTTACACAAAAGAAAACACACAAAATAAGGAACCAAAGTCAATAAAAATCCTACTTATGCGTTCCGTGGCAGTTAAAACCTGATGGGTAAATTTTGAGTGATTACCTTAGTTGCAAGTATACAACCTTTATCAAGTTATAGTATTTAAGATGAGTATTGAACTCTTCAGAAGTCCAAGAATACGCACAAAATGAAGTCTTGTAACACCATCTCAGCAATTGTTGGAGAGGAATCTCTACAAGTCACTTCACTCAGCGATTCGAGGAGGAAGAAAAATAGTCATGGTAGGAGCGAGGTCCAACAAAGATTATCGAGGAACTATGATCGTGAAGAACTTCCAAACAACTCGAACCGACTGATGGTTAAATTTTGAGTGATTACCTTAGTTGCAAGTATACAACCTTTATCAAGTTATAGTATTTAAGATTATCGATCCCACGAGGAGCGAGGAAGTAGGAAGAGTTTTGTTCAAGTTTTGGTTCTCAAATTTTAGCATGACAATTAGGAGTTATTCAAATAAAATGAAAGTGAGAAAATGGTGAAAGTGGTTCGAGAGATAAGAGAGTGGATTGTGGATTATGCTAATAAAATGAGGAAGAAAATGGGAGTGGAGAGATTTAAAAATGTGTGTGATAAAATGAGGAAGAAAATGAGTGTGAGGGATTTAAAGATGGAAGTGGTAAAGTGAAAATAAAAGAAAATGAGTGTGAGAGAAGGAGGGTGATTATGATTTGTGTAAATAAAAAGAAAAATTGAGAGAGGAGAAAGACAATTAAAGAAAAATTAAATGAAAAAAGGATAAGAGGAAAATTAAGAATGTAAAGTATGAAGGATTAATTAAAGATATGAGGAATCTAGAGTAGATCCACTTAGCTTATCTCAATCTCACAAGAATGAGTTGGTTTGTTAGCTAGTTTCAAACAATCTCTAGGGATCCCACAAATATTAGCTCCACACTTAGAAAGGGTAATTCCCTAGAGGGTTCTAGCCTCAAGGTGAATTAAAGAAAAGAAAAATCTATTCTAGAAAGTAAATACAAAATTAAATACATTGCATGAAAGTAAATTGCATGAAAGTAAATTGCATGAAATTAAATTGCATGAAAGTAAATCTAAGCTACAAAGCAATTAAATGAACAAGAAAGAAAATGAAAAAGAAATAAAATAGAAACCAACAACTCTGATCTTAATCTAATCCTCCTTTTGGTCCTTGGATTAGAAGAAGAGAAAGGAAATTGAAGGGTGAAAATTTTCATTTATTGTGTAACAAAAGTTATAATTTTTGGAAGGTCTTCTCAATTAAGAGTAACCCTCCTCTCCAAATGGAGTTTTACAAAATATTTCACACTCAAAACCCTCGGCATTCACCCTATTTATAGCCCAATGGAGTTGATGTGAACCATTGGATCAAACTTAGCCAAAAGGAAGAGAAATCCACCATTAATCGGAATGCATTTGCAAGCGATCGGTTGTACGTCGGTTGTAATTGATTAGCCAGGTTGGCCAACCGATTAGTCAACGATTGGTTCAACAATTTTGTCTTTTCTTAATATTTTACGAATTCTTCTTGGATCCCCTTGGTATCTTGGGCCTTCGTTTGTCTTCAGATTTGGACTTCAAAAATTGGTAGAAATTCAGAGAATTTGAGTCATTTGGGCTCTTATTCATTAATACTTCATTAACCTGCAATTTAAGATAAAAAATGATTATTAGTGATATCTTTATTCATATAAAATAGGTAATGAGGGTATAAAAATGTAATTAAAATGTGATAATCACCGACTAAACAAAAAGAGACGCAGTTCGACAAGGCCTTGCAGCGTCCCCAAGATGATCCCAAGGCCCCATTCCAATATGATATCATAGCCCAGCTAGCCAATATCCCGACTCGAATAACCTTATTTGAACTATTACGTTTGTTTAAGGAAATGAGAGAAGCTTTAAAAGAAGCTTTGAACGACAGTGAGGCATTCCTCGCTCACTTGATTGAGCCTCTTCAGGACAAAGAACACAAGCAGTGCTATCAATGCTAACAGCAGGCGCCTTGTATTACTTGCAATCTAGAAGACATGCTCATCAAAGATCACCATCATAACCGACCACTTTACTATACTAGGTATGTAGGATCGGCAAAGGTTGAGAGGATTCACATCGATCTAGGCTCCATGTTGAGCATAATTCTACGGAGACTCTTGAGCTTTCTGGGAATTTCCCTTCACAAGCTTTCAAAGACTTTCATCACCATATTCGGCTTTAACTCCAATAGTAGCCAATCTCCTAGAAAGATCCGACTTAAATGTCAGATCGGTGATTTAAAGAAAGAAGTGACTTGTTATGTCATTGACGTCGAAACACCTTACAACCTTCTCCTCGGACGACCATGGATCCATTCCAACATGCTCGTCCCCTCAACGCTTCATCAGTGCTTCAAATATATTGATGGATAGGGGGTCCAACAAAGAGTTAAAGCTGAAAAGTATCCTTTTAAAAGAGTGGAGAATTACTTTACCGACTCTCTCTTATATGATAAAAATCATACAATTGAGATTGTCCTTCGCAATGATGAGGATAGCGATAATGAAGCAGATGTCGAACTAGATCCCAATGATGATCTGATATGGGAGATAGATCCACTTGTTACTACCCTCAAGGACCTATGTATCGACCAGTCTGCCGAAGATCAGGGTAATTTTATCTTTAATAAAGAAGAGTTTGCTTACGACTACTCTTTAGACTCTGAGTCTGAAAACTCAAGAGTCAAAACTCTGATGTCTAGACTAGCTTTAGAATCAACATTGCACATGCCAATAAATGAGTCGTACTCAGCTCATAAGCAGCTAGGTAACTCAGAAGATGTCACTTTCATGGTCTAACCTAAAAGAGGCACCTTAAATCTGATTATCTTTGGAAAACTTGAGCCACGACCTCACCTATCAAGCTCGGATGAAAAAGCTAATGGAGTATCAAAATTCTCCCGTTACAGCCAACCGTCTCAGTACATTATGGCAAAGATGAGGTACAGTCTCACTACAAAATAAGGGCAGAATTTCAACCAAGGGCTAAGAGTTTCTTTAATTCCTTTTATACCAGAAGGGGAGGTTTTTAATTATTATAACCAAACTAAGCGAGGACTTGGTTACATTTCTCCCAAAGCCGAGTCAACATCTAATGACTTTCTAAGCAGTTCTTCAGATATGTCCAACTAGGATTTTGACATCAGTCTTGGAGCTATGCTTGAGAAATTCACGGCTAACATGGTCTCATAGGATCTAACTATGGATCTTGATGAATCCGAAGTGTTTAAAGATTTTGAAGATGATTCATGGGCAAAACATCTTAAAAAGCAATGGGAATCACGCTTTGAAGTCAGTGAACCGCCTACCAAAGATAAAGTGGTTCAAATCAACATAGGCGATGAAGTCAATCCTAAGCCCATCTTCATCAATGAAAGTTTATCATCCGCTAACAAGGAAGAACTTATAACTTTCCTTTGAGAGTGCATTGATGTTTTCGCTTGGATTAATGAAGCCATGTCTGGTTTAGATCCCAACGTGGCTGTACATCGCCTTGACATTGATGCCAATGTCAAACCAGTCAAGCAATAACAACAACGCTTCCATCCAGAATTGATGGAGCAGATTGAGAAAGAAATCCGCAAACCCATCAAATGCAGGTTCATCCGTGAAGAACAACATACCGATTGGCTAGCCAATATTGTGGTGGTGATGAAAAAGAACGGAAAAATCTGGATCTATATTGATTTTGGGGATCTCAATCTCGCTTGTCCAAAAGATGAATTCCCTCTACCTATCACGGATGTTATGGTTGACAATACGTGTGGGTTTGAGAGGAAGTCATTCATGGATGAGTTTTTTGGATACAACCAAATCAAAATGAATCCAAATAATCAGAAGCATACAGCTTTCAGGACACCCTTAGGAGTATTATGTTATACAGTAATGCCCTTTGACCTTGTAGACGGTCAAAATATATTTTCACTTAGGCCGATGATCAACTTGGGTCCAAGAAGTGAACGCCTATGGGCTAAACACTTCGAATGGGCCCAAAGTCAAGCCCACAACAAGCTGTAGCAAAGGTTGCCTGATGACTGAAGCAAACCTCACAAAACAACCCATATCGACTCGACTCGACTAAGTCAGACACGAATCGACCCCCACAACATGCCTCAGGCCGAGTCGAAAGGCGTCATTAGTCGATCAAGCATAGAATCGAATTCTGTGTCAAATTCGAACTCACGAAGCGATGCTCGCTAGACAGTCCATGTCAACTCGACTCGACCAAATCAAACGTGAGTTGACTCCCAGAATGACACGAAAGGCGTCATTAGTCAGCCAAGCCTAGAGTCGAATTCTGTGTCAAATTCGAACTCATAGGCGAAGCTCGCCAACTAATGAACTCCGCCTGCGTGGATCAAGTTGTCCACTTCCGAAGAAGGCGCACCCATATTCAAAGTGACCATCGCCCACACCCGCGGCGACCTTCGCCCACGCCTTCAGCAAACTTCACCAGGCCCGCAAAGTTCGCGTAATAGCCATTTCAGAGCTATTTTCAAGAGATAACCGCCCCCCTCCAACTATCTCCTACTTTTATGACCACTTAATCCACAATTAAGGGGGCCATTAACTCTCTCTTTTAGCCTATAAAAGGAGGGGAGATCATTCATTTTGAGGCATCTAAGATAGAATCTAAGATAATCGGATTTATCTAAGAAGACTATATTATCTTCCGAAAGATCAAGAGATCAATCCACACACACCGCACTTGCGAGCTTATTGAGGAATATTGCTAAGAGAAGACTGTGCTAGCTTTCAAACAATTTGACCCTCATCAATCAGCAAAAGACCCATCGTCTTAATCGGCCCGTCAACGGAGTACAAGATTCACGCTCCACCAGCACACTGAAAAGAATCCCAGGGAAATTTGAATTTTTCATTCGTTTCAATTGTAATTCTTTTATTGTAATCTGCGTCAATTGCAATAAACAAAGAACCCGAAACAGACCTGAAAAATGCTAGAGCAACTTATCAACGCACTATGAACACAATCTTTCGTGAGCATTTGCGTAAGGCAGTGGAATGCTATATCGATGACCTCGCAATTAAAAGATACCACAAGCAAGATCGCGTCAATGATTTGAGAATGGTGTTTAAAATTATGCAAAAACACCAACTCAAGATGAACCCGACCAAGTCTTTCCTGGGGGTATCATTAGGTAAATTCCTAGGGTTTATTGTAACACCCAAGGGAATACATGTCGATCCCAAAAAAGTTAAAGCCATCCAAGAGATGCCACCTCCGAGAAATCTCAAAGAACTCAGAGGTTTATAAGAATGATTAGCCTATAGCCGTAGTTTTATCGCTAACTTATCAGGGAAATGTCAACCATTTCAAAGACTGATGAAGAAAGGTGTCTCGTTCGTCTGGGATGACACTTGCCAAGAAGCTTTCAACGAGATCAAGGGTTATCTCACAAAGCCACCAATTTTAGCCGTACCAGCATCAGGTAAACCATTCTTGATCTACGTCAGGGCAATGGATCACTCTCGCGGAGCACTTCTCACTTAGAAGAATGACAATGGTCACAAGGAAGGCATTTACTACCTCAGTAGGACTATAATTGGTGCCGAGCATCGCTACAATCCAGTTAAAAAGAAATATCTAGCATTGGTCTTCACAATTTAGAAGATGCGACACTACCTCACTAATCAATCCATTAACGTCATCTCAAGAGTTAATCCTCTACGGATACTCATGACGAAACCAGGATCACTAAACTCCAGGTTAGCAAAGTGGGCAATACTACTTTCACAGTACGATGTGACATTCGTGCCACAGAAAATAGTTAATGGTCAATCAATAGCTGACTTTTTAGCAGAACATCCCATCCATGAGTCTTCTAAGCTCTACGAAGATATTCAGAATGAAGTTTTTGAGTCAAATGCTACCTCAGACCACCAGATATGGCAACTGTACTTCGACGGTGCATCAAGACGCAACCACAAAGGAATAATTATTGCAGGAGTGGGGGTAGTGCTGATCAATCCCCATCGACATGTCTTTCCTCAGGCCAACTCATTGACTGAGCCATGCTCCAACAATGTGGCCGAGTATAACGCTCTTGTAATCGGCTTGCAACTTACTCAAGATATGGGTATCAAGTACCTTGGAGCCCACGACAATTCTAAGCTGATCGTAAATCAGATCAAAGGAGAATATGAGGTCCGCCACAATGACCTTATACCCTATCATAAAACACCAATGAAGCTCGCTCAGTCATTTGAAGGTTTCTACATCAACTATGTAGCTCACCTCAAGAACACTCATGCGGACGCTCTGGCATCCCTTGCAGCCACACTTGCCTTGGCACCCAAATCTACTAGGCGCATCACAGTGGCTAGCCATCAATTATGCTCCCCGGAGTAAATTCTTGAAGCTAACAAAGTGCATGTCATGCCAACTCACTTCAAAGTTAATGATTGGCGGTTCCCGATCATCGACTATATCTTGCACGGAATACTACCTGATAGCCCGAAGCAAGCAATCTCTATTCAAAGAAGAGCTTCACGCTTCTTCTATAATTCTGTTACGCAGACTTTGTACCAATGATCATTCGACGGTGTGTTGCTCCGATGCTTATCACCAAGTGAAGCTCGGGAAGCATTAAAGGAAGCCCACGATGGTACATGTAGAGCTCATCAACCAGGTCCCAAACTCCAGGACTGACTTCATCGCCTAGGTTACTACTGGTCAATAATGATAACAGATGCGGTAGCATACACTAAATGATGTCATGTGTGCTAAGTCCATGCTGATTTTCTACATCAACCTCCGAAAGAGTTGCATCCGGCCGTCGCCTCGTGGCCATTCGAAACATGGGGTATGGACATCATCAGGCCAATTAGTCCACCATCCACTAAAGGCCATCAATTCAGTGTTCCGAGACTGGATCATTCACGAAAATAGTCCATAGTTCATCAGTCGACCGTTCTTCAAATTCTGTAACAAATCTAGAATTCAAGACGTGGCTTCTATGCCATACAACCCAGCTGCCAATGGTCTAGCTGAAGCTTTCATCAAAATCATCATCAAACCTCTGAAGAAGTTTGTCTCCTCCAACAAATGAGATTGGGACGAGAAGCTTGGAGAGTGTCTATTGGCTTATCAAACAACAGTCCGCACTCCCACTGGCTCCACATCTTTTTCCCTAGTCTACGGATGTTAAGCTGTGATCCCTCTAGAAATTCAAATGCAGTCATTAAGAATCGCCCTTGCCGAGAAGATAATGACCGAAGAACGTCATCAAAAGCATTTCCAAGAACTAGAAGCGCTAGTTGAATTGAGACTTAAAGCTCAACAACGAATTGAGATCTACCATTCATGGATTTCGAGAGTCTTTAACAGGAGAGTCAGAGAACAATCCTTCAAAGAAGGCGACTTGGTCTTAGCCGTTCGTCGACCCATGGTCATGACGCATAAGACTAAAGGGAAATTTCAACCCAATGAGAAGGCTCGTTTATAGTAGAGACAGCCTACTCAAATGAAGCATATCACCTAATTGACCAAAATGTCAATAGGATCATGGCGCGAATCAATGGGTAGTTTCTCAAGAAATATTACCCTTCATCTTGGTCAATATTATCTCCCCGCAGAGATTTTGGTCATGTTTAAGTTTCCACCTCTGACCATAGATATCTATCTACTTGATCCAAAATTAAATCAAAACCCCCAATGAGTCATCAAGTTAACACTACACCTCTGCTTGGCTCTATATACCTCTGTCAGACCATTTCGTCGACCGGTTAACATTACACCTCTGTCAATCTATCTTGTCAAATTTGACCATTAACATTACACCTCTGTCAATTTTCTCTTGTCAAAAATTGATTAGTTAACATTACACTTCCATCGATTTCCTACTGTTAAGTTAACACTACACTTCCAAATGATAGTCATCCTTTGGACTCTTTTGAACCGACCGGCTAACATTACACCTCTGTCGGTCATTTTATTTAGCACGTTAACACTACACCTCTGTCAAATACCCTAATATTGTCATGTTAATATTACACCTCTGAACAGTATCAACTTGATCAAACCCGATATGTTAACACTACACCTCTACTAGTTTGATCCCATCATCTTTCTCCCCAGCAAAGATATCACTATGATACGTTAACATTACACCTCTATCTTATACACATCAAAGGAGATAAAAGTTCTTTTATTACCAAAAAGAGCTAAAACTGTTACAAAGTTCTCAAGGGGAAAATGGATAAAAAGTGTGTATCCGTGCTATACACTCAGCCATCCTAGAATCCCTAACCTCATGAGCATTCTTCTGGGCCCTTTCTCTCAGAACCCTAGGATCGGTGGGAGCAGCTTGGGCTCTAACATCTGCCAACCTCTTCATCTCAGCTTCAAGCTCCGCAACCTGGAGATCCCACTCTTTAGTCAGCTCGGTTGTCAAGTTCTTATTTTTGGTGCTGAGTTGCTTCTAAACGTGCTTGAGCGGTGGCAATAGCTGCTTTGACCGCGTTAGTGATAGCTTCATTTTTATGAATGGAGTGCTGAAGCTCTACCTGACGGTCGTCAACCGATGAAATACCATCACCCAACCTTTGGACCTTCACTTTAATCCGCTCCATTTCCTCATGAGCAGATTCTTCGACCTTATGGTTGTTCGCTGAGAGGCGGCAGAATTCAATCTCAAGAATACCGTCGATTTCAACCGCATGAAGCTGCTGCAATTCTCGAAATTGGAGCTCGACTTTGTCAATCATCGTCTTGAAGGGTTCAGTGCGAGTAGAACCCGCAACTGATGTCAAAAATGAGCTGGTTCCTCAACAAAGTAAGGGTATGACCGGATAAGCATTTCTGCATATTCAAAGTAGATTCAACGCTCCGGTTGAACAACTTCACCAAACTCTCGGTCAGGATTTGGATCTCCAACTCAAAGGACCCGCTCCTGTAGAAACCACCAATGCATCCGAGGTAGCCAGAAAAGCAGTCAGCAAGAATTGAATCCATTCATTGCCCGATAAAAGGTATGGTGCGAGCATAACCAACATGCTAGAAACATCTACTGTGGAAGAAATCGTAGGTGTCACCCTAGCAGATGAGACAGCAGCCCTCACCACCATTGCCATAGTTATCGGCACATCCACAGGAACGACCTCAATTCCTGTAGATGTAACCTCCAACTTATTAGAGGCAGCTACAGCTATGATTGGGCCTTCATCGAAATGAGGTTTAGGGCTTGGCGACACTACCCTCCCAACCCCTACCAGGATTTGAGACATCGATGCATCATCGTCTTCATCAGAAGACACAGAAACAGCTAGTCTGTGTCGCATTGCTGAAATAGGAGCTAGTGTAAGGGGTACAATCGTATTGATAGCTGGTGCAGATTCCAAGACACTAGAAGCGCCCTCAAAATCAGCCACAGGCTCGAAATTGCCACTAGCAGGAAATGACGTAGCGACTGCTGATAATCACATTTTTATTACAATTTTATACCCTCATCATCTATTTTATACAAATAAATATACCATTAATAATTATTTTTATCTTAATTTGCAGGTTAATGGTGAAATAATAAATAAAATCCCAAAAGACTCAAACTCCCTGAATTTCTACCATTTATTGAAGCCCAAATACGAAGGCAAAAGAAGGCCCAAGAAGAGACAAGAATCCATAAAGAAATCGGGTCATGAAATCAATAAAAAACCAATCTGCCGCTAAACCAATCGGTTTTCTAACCAATTGACCAATCGGTTGGCCAATCAATTAGCCAATTGGTCGGCCAACCGATTGGTCGACCGATTGGTGAACGACAGTTTCAGATCTGTGATTGGATTTCAATTTCTTTGTGGCCAAGTTTCATCCAAGGGTTCTCCTTCATTGTTATAGGCTATAAATAGAGGGGTAGAGTGAGGGGTTTGAGGTGTGAAATATTTTATAAAAACTCCTTTTGGAGAGGAGGGTTACTCTTAATTGAGAAGACCTCTAAATTTATAACTTTTTATTGCAATTAATAAAAAAATATTTTTACCCCTTCATATTTTCTTTTCTTCACTTTGTCCTAGGATGAAAAGAGGATAAAGATAAAGATAAGATGAAGATGAGGGTTTGCTTTTTATTCCTTTCTTTTCTTTTCTTTTAATATTTTCTTTTCTTGTTTATTTTAATGCTTTGTAGAGTAGATTTACATTTATGTCGTTACTTTCATGTCTTTACTTTCATATATTAACTTTCATGTCATGTTTTTACTTTGTAGTATATATTTATTTTCTTGCCAATTGTTTAGATTTTTTATTATTTCCTCTCCTTCTCTTTTTATTCTTTTTCATCTTGATTTTATTTTTTTGTTTTATTTTCTAAAGATGTGGAACTAAACTCTTGTAGGAATTCTAGAATTGCATGAAACTAGTATTAATCTCCTTATAATTTATGGATTATTAATCTCCCTTGTAATTTATGGATTATTCTCTTGTGCTTAAATGATCATGTTTAGGATAATCAACTAGAGAACTAATTGATAGAAGAAGAATTGGATAATCTATGCTTGCCTTAAAAGTGGTAGGATATAGTATACAAATGAATTCTAGAATTTCTATCTCTTTGTTATTCTTTTCATGAGTATTAATTTTGCTTAGATGATAATAGGATAGGTTATGCTTGCCTTAAAAGTGGTAGGATAGGCTATACTTAATAAATCTAAAATAAAATGTGATAATAAGATAATAATTCATTTTTATAAGTGAGATAAGCTAGTGGATTCAATTCTAGGTTCCTCATATCTTTAATTGAATTCTCCATCTTTTGCTTTCTTGATTTTCATCTTTATTCTTGATTTTCTTTTCTTGATTTTATTTTCCTTCACTTCTCACACTCTCTCTCAATCTTGTTTTGATTTATTTGCACATATTCACATCCACTCTTTATCTCCCCACTTTCATTCTCATTTTGCTTTTATTTATATTTTATCACTTTCACACTCTTAATCTCTTCACACTCACTTTCATTCTCAGTTTGTTTTTATTTGCACTCAATCATAACACTCTCTAATCTCTCCACAACCACTTTCATCACATTCATCGTGTTTCACTCCTAATTGTCACACACACAACATAAGAACCGAATTTGATTAACTCATTACAATACCTTCCTCGTGGGATCGATAACTTTTTATACTATAACTGGATGGTTGTATACTTGCAACTTTAGGCATTGTTTATTTACCTATCAACTACCCCAAC
Organism: Asparagus setaceus; assembly: GCA_012295165.1. Taxonomy (NCBI): domain Eukaryota; kingdom Viridiplantae; phylum Streptophyta; class Magnoliopsida; order Asparagales; family Asparagaceae; genus Asparagus; species Asparagus setaceus. The sequence goes on along the minus strand of CM022709.1, from coordinate 29,124,369 downwards.
CACGATCTTGAAGTAGGGTTCATCATCTGCTAAAGAGATAGATAAAGCATCAGTTACCAAAGTGAAGAAATCACACAAGACTGATCAGAGAAAAATATACCTGGCATGTAAGAAGAATCCCCGATATCGCCATCGAAGCCTGTATTATTAGGCTCAGTCAAATAGGCGTTAGTATCATCAGACTCATAATCCACCTGCTCCTCATCATCAAGGAGAATGGGCTCCTTACCTGCACACAAGAAGCGCACATCAACCAAAGGCACTTCAAACAAATTGATACAATCATCTGAGAAGAAATCACCTGAAGGGTCAACTCTAGGCTCCTGCATCGAAACCATAGGAGGGTCCTCTCTGATCCTTGAAGAGCTTCTAGGTACAGGCTCAGGCTCCGGAGGTGCCAAACGTTGCTTCTTTAAAGGTGGCTGAGGATGAGGAGCTTGTAATGGCCTCTTCTCTCTATTTCCTCGACCTCTACCAAGTGCCCCTTGACGAACCGCAAATTCAGACGGTTCTCAAATGCTAACACCAATCGGTCTTTGAGGAGTAGGATGCTCACCTAGTGCTTCCTAATCTTCATCATCTGGCACACCTTCAGCCAGAAAGTCTTGAAGTCCAGGAGCCCTGCTCTTTGAGCCTTTCTTGATGTGCTCCCGATATTTTCAGGTGATCTAGTACAAACCCGTCTTATTCACATGAAAATCGGGATTGTCAGCAGTTACCCTGCTATACCACTTGCTAAATCCCAACGTCATATAGCAGTTAGGCATGTGGTGGGGAAGCAAAAATCTGGTTCCCATAGCCCCAGCAACAAAATGGTATCAAGCACGAGCTCCATCTACCAAGCTTTCCATACGTAGCAATCCAGGATTCGGATTCCCGACATAGAGCTGGTCATAACTAAACTGACAAGTGAACCGGCAAGGCAGGTAGGGCTTGATGTAACATTCAGTCCTGTTCAGCCTAACGACGAGGTGACCTGGTCGAATATTCACCAACTAGTTAAAACACCTACTAGGTAAGCAAGTGAAATGCTCGCTACTCATACTGTCTTCAAACTCATCCCCAGGGCTTATACCATCAATCTCGAGGAAACAACAGTAAAGACGATAATGATCCTTGTTCTGAAGTAGCCTCCGGACCCCGGCAGGATATTTAATCATTCACTTCGAATGTTCATACCTCTAAAGTAATGAAACATTCTCCCCACTCGGTGTAGCAGCTGACATCAATGAAGAGCAATGTAGAGTGAACCATATCACCAGATACGTATATCATAGCCCCACTCTAGGATTGGGGATCTGATCCCTCGGATAACCATCTTCCTGCTTCAGATATTCGGTGGCCAATTCCCTCAGTCCATGATGGATACAACTAACCATAGCTAGTAGAAGAGCCAAGTTATATCCAGAAGCGAGCAACACAGTAGGGAATAACACCTTGATGGGAAAGTGATCCTTCGGTCGAGAAGGTAGAATGCAACCCTTCAACCAAATCAAGAAAAACCTTGCAAGCAATGCCAACTCAGATATTAGCTCTTTCGCCTGGTGGTGGAAGCTCTCGAATTGATCGCCTACACGAAACCCACACTCATCTGACTCGGCGGCATGAAGTACTTGGCTATCATTAAAGATACGAATCCTAATTTTAGTATCCATGGCCGGATGGATCGAATCCATGTTTCCCTTTTTACTTACATTGGGAAACAAATATTCAACCCAAGGAATGCGAGCAACGCTAGAATCATGCCCAGCGTTCAGAACGGTCCTCTGACAGATAAGGAAGTGGCAAACCAATTCTTGGAATGCCTCCCCAATGTGAGAAATATGTGAATAAGTGTTTAACTCTGCATTGGTTGGAAAGAATTCTTCATAGGGACGGTCTCCCATAGGCAGACACGAGACTTCGAGCATCTCATGCAAAACGATTCCGATCTCGCCCGCCGAGGTGAAGAAAGTGTTGCTATCAAAGTTGTACAGCTCCAAGATGCCGTATAATATTAGGTGCACAAATCTTAGCACCATATTTCGAAGCTCTCACTGCAGCATAGAGCCATATTCTTCGTAATCTCTCCTCAAAGGTGATGACAATGAAGTTCACCAGACGGGTCCACCACTGGGTATCCATTGACTTGATCCAGCCAGGAAATCTAGTTCCCCATAAGGATATTGAGCTTTAGTCTTGGCGAGCTCGTTCTCAAAGGTGTTCGGGACAATGGCAATTTCGTTGACGGGAGCATCCTCATTAACGAAACCCGGACACAGGCCTATGATATTGACTCCGTAGATGAGTCTTGAAGGGTTCTAAAGGATTTAGGGTTTTGAGGAAGTTTGATAGGTAAATAATAATATGTACCTAAAGTTACAAGTATACAACTATCAAGTTATAGTGTAAAAAGTTATCGATCCCACGAGGAAGGTGTTGTAGGAGTTAATCAAACTCGGTTCTTATGTTGTGTGTGTGACAATTAGGAGTGATAAATAAAATGTGATTGTGGAGAGAATAAGAGTGGTTTGAATATATGCAAATAAAAGCAAAATGAGATTGAGAGGGGAGAAAGAAATAAAGGAAAATAAAATCAAGAAATAAATAAAGAAAAATCAAGAATAAAGAGAAAAATCAAGAAAGTAAAAGATGGAGAATTCAATTAGAGATATGAGGAATCTAGAATTGAATCCACTAGCCAATTTCACTTATAAATTATGAACTATTCTCTTTTTATCACGTTCTACTTTAGATTTACTAAGCATAGACTATCAAACCACTCAAGGAAAGTATAACCTATCAAATTATCATCCAAGTTAAATTAATATTCATGAAAAGAACAATAACTAAATAGTAATTCTAGAATTTCTTCTACCAATTAATTCTTTAGTTGATTATCCTAAACATGGTCATTTTAAGCACAAGAGAATGATTCACAAAATATAAAAGAAATTAAACTAGTTTTATACAATTTCTAGAGTTCCTACAAAAATTAGTTCCACGTCTTGGAAAATAACAACAAAGAAATAAATAAAAGGAAGAGAAATAAAAATAATTCTCTAGAGGGTGCTAGCCTCTTGGTGAATTAAAAAATAAACAAAAATAATTTCCTAGAGGATTCTAGCCTCAAGGTGAATAAAAGAAAAGGAAAATAAATAAAAATAATTCCCTAGATGGTTCAAGCCTCAAGGTGAATAGTGCAAGGAAATAAAATCTAAGCTAAGTAAAAGAAATAAATCTATACTACAAAATAAAGACATGAAATTAAAGCAAGAAAATAAAGACATGAAAGTAAATGCATCAAAATAAATCTAATTCAAGAGGGTTCTATCCTCTTCATTATCTAAAATAAGAAATGAAAATATTACTAAAAAAGATAAAATAGAAAACTTACATTCCAAGAGGGTTCTAGCCTCTTGATGAAGGCAAATCTTTATCTTGATCTCCATCTTCATTTCATCTTCATCTTCATGATCAAATAAAGAGAAGAAAAGAAAAATATGAAGAGGTGAAAAACTTCTTTTATTAATTGCAATAAAAAGTTATAATTTTGGAAGGTCTTCTAAATTAAGAGTAACCCTCCTCTCCAAATGGAGTTTTTATAAAAATTTTCACACTCAAACCCCTGACCATCTACCCCTATTTATAGCCTACAGCAATGAAGAAGAACCCTTGGATAAAACTTGGCAAACAAGGATTAAAATCTAGTCACAAATCTGGTTTTGCCACTCACCAATCGGATGGCCCCTTGGTTGGCCAATTGGTTGGCCCCTTGGTTGGTTTGCAGCAGATTTCATTTTTATTGATTTCTTGACCCAATTTCTTCATGGATCCTTGAGCTTTCTTGGGTCTTCTTTTATCTTTATTTTTGGGCTTCAATAAATGATAGAAAATCAGGGGGTTTGAGTCTTTTAGGCTTTTATTCATTAATTCTTCATTAACCTATAAATTAAGATAAAAACATATTATTAGTGGTATATTTAGTTATATAAGATAGATGATGAGGATATAAAATTATAATAAAAATGTAATTATTAAATATCCCCACACCTAAACGTTTGCTAGTTCTCTAGCAAAAAAAAATTAAAAGAGAAAGAAAGAAAAATCCTAACTCACTTTCGTAGGAATCGCGGTTGTATTTAGCACATACAACAAGCCTTTAAACTCCTAGGTTACCCTAGTGGACGAGTTGTAGTCTCATAAGGGTTTGCAGTGAATATACCCATAAAATTCAGTTAACTTGCCAATTTAAAGAAGTCTATGAATAATTAATTCACTTGATATATTTACATATTCTAATTGAAGCTAGTTTTTACTCAATAAAATATTTTTATGTATAACTCCAAAGTAAATCTTCTAGAAAATCTTTTCATTATAGTTATACAAAACTAAGTCTAACTTAGAAATTTAATTTAAAAGTTTTGAAAAGAACATGCTAACTCTTTGTTTTAAACAATTTTGAAGTCGCTTAATCAATTTATTTTTCAAGAACATATATACAAATATAACTATATATATAAAAACATTGTTAGTGTTTTTATTTTTAATTTTAACTCTTTATTCCTTGGTGATTTTGTTCTTCTTGATCGGACTTTCTAAGTGACCATTTAACGAGTTTTGAGCCAATGAATCCCAACCCAATTGGGCTTAGGTCATTAAGTATGGAAATACTCCTTGGGCTTAATTACTCGGTCAACTTAGGCTTAGTAAGATAAAACTACCTTGGATTTTAAGAGAATTTGAATTTGTGCCTATTTTTCGCACTCTTCATTTCTTAAGAAATTTATTTAGAGTTATCATGAAAGGTGAACTTAAGTATAAAACTAACTAAGGATTAGAAAATTTAAAATTTATCAAATAGATCAATTATTAATCAACTCTATTAAGGTGGCAAGTGGCACTATTTTTATGAAAATGACATAAAAAGAAAAAAAAATGGTAAGATAAAGAGGAAAAATGACTGAGATAAATAGGAAAATTAACTAGTCCCCACCCCCACACCTAAATTTTGTATTATCCTCAATGCAAACTCTATGATGCACAAAGTAAAGTAGATAATAATTGAAGCTCTTACATTTATTGATTAGACCAAGAACAATGATAAAAATATTTAATTACTTTTGATATGAGGGGATAAAGTCAAAATTTACTCTTCTCTTTTTTTTAAAGTATCAAAATTTTTTCATATATCCTTTTCTTTTCATATCTTTTTTTTTTTTTGAAAAATAGCAAGAAACTCTCATATGAGAGAAGAATAAATTCTTTTATTATTCTTATGAGACAAAAATAAAGATGTAGAGTAAAAATTAAACATGAAAAGCTCATACTCCACATCAAATCCTACCTTATTGCTAAAAATTCTACCCTAAATTTTAAAGAAATTCAAAATGATATAATCAATGATGTACTTAAATTCTGAGCATTCGAGGTTTTCAGTGATATTTGTAGCAATTGAAGGTAGGTATTTATGGTATTATGCATTTTGAACTTAGATTCCTTATTAACAAAAGTTTGACCTATCACAACCATTTCTTTTTAAAAAAATTTCTTAAACATAAGATTTATGTTTGAGGGTTGAAAATTTAGTTGTTATTTATTTTCCAAGAATCTAAGTTCATCATCAAAGAGTTCTTCAAAAGTTGGGTTAAAGAAGCATGTATTTAACACAGTTTCCTTGTTCTGAAAGACCTGATCTGATTTTTCTAATATCTTCACCTCATCACCAAAATTTCCTCAAAACTAAGATCTGACTCATTCTCTTCTTCTTCTATTGAACTTTCCTGGATGTAGTTTATTTCTAGAGGTTGATTAGCTGGTTGGTTCCCTGGATTAAAAATATTGAGATCAGCAGTTAAATTTCCAAAGGACAGCTTTATTTGACCAGTTCTACAGTTAATGAGAGCATTAGAAGTGGCTAAGAATGGTCTTCCTAAAATGACGGGTATCTAAACTTTAGGATTGGAAATGGGCTACGTTTCCAAGACTATGAAATCCACTGAAAAAATAAAATCCCCAACCTTAATCAGAATATCCTCTATCTCATCCATGGGGATTTTTACAGATCTATCAGCTAACTGTAGAGTGCATCTGGTTAGTTTGAGTTCTCCTACACCTAGTTGCTGGTAGATCGAAAAAAGGAAGCAAATTGACACTGGCCCCTAAGTCTAAAAGTGCCTTATCAATGTATGTATTGTCAATGACACATGAGATAGTAGGACAATCAGGATCCTTATATTTCAAAGGTACGGACTTTGAGAGCATATCACTGATATTGGCAGCATGAAAGACTTTCTTTGAAACATTTATTCTTCTCTTCTAGGTGCACAAATCTTTCAAAAATTTTGCATAAGAAGAAATTTGCTCAATTACATCTAAGAGAGGAATGTTGACCTTAAACTGCTTGAAAGTTTCTAGGATTTTTTCCTCCTGAGGGGAGCATTTCCTAGACCTGAGTCTATTTGAAACGGGAGCAACTGGTTTAAACCTATCAAAATTAGCCTCAGGTTTGGGTTCAGGCTCTTGGTCATTAGAAGCGGGTGATTGCTGAATAGAGTCATCAGAAGGAGAGAGAATTTGTTCTAGTTCAAGGGTTTCTCTTGGAGGTATTCTAACTTGATTATTGACTTGTTTTCCTGACCGTAGTGAATGAATTGCATTCACTTGAGCTTGGTAGGTTGAACTTGATCCCGTGTCCTTAGGGTTGGTCACGGGCTGACTCGAAAATATTCCTTTCTATCTCTCTCATGCATAGCACTAGCTACTTGTCCAAGTTAAGTTTCTAATCTAGCTATGGCTTGAGTGTTGGAATTGAGAATTTTTCTGGTTGATTGCATAAAGGAATTCAAAGTGTTGGATGTTTGAGTCAACAATTTGGTGGTATGTGTAGAAGCTTTAATTATGGTTTCCAAACCCTTTTCTAAAACATTGAGACATTAATCATAATCAGGATTTGGAGGTATTTGATTTATAGATTGATGATGATGAGAATGATTTGGATATGACAGGTTTGGTTGTTGAAAATTAGTTTGAGAACTGAAAGGAACTGTGTTTCCCCTAGGAAATTGTTGGGTTGAAGGAGTGAAATTTTAAATTTTTTTCCCCTAATTCCATGCAAAGTTTGGGTGATTTCTCCAACTAGGATTGTAGATTGGAAAAAATGGTTCATTCACAGGATGCTAAAATGCAGCGTTTATTTATCCTAGTAGTTGATTATTACCTAAGAGAGGACATTCCTCTGAAATATGGGATGGAGAAAGACAGTTGAGACAACCTGATGTAGAAACTTGATTGATTTGAGCTGGAGCTCGTTCTTTGCTTTCTAAAGCTTCTAGCCTACGCATGATTGTAGCCATCTTTGCTTCAGAGGCTATGTTCGTCTCTAAGGAAGGACCACTAGATTTGGCTTGGGGAACTGATAAAACTCTGTCATCACAGTGTTCCCACTGTATGGTTTTCTCGGATAAACTCTCTAAAAAATCTCAAGCTTCATCGACACTTTTCTTTATGAAATCCCCTTGACACATTGATTCTAAGAAAGTTTTTAAAGAATAATCCAATCATTCATAGATAATTTGGTATAATCACCATTTTTCAAGACCGTGGTGAGGACATTGGATAAGAAGATCCTTAAATTTATAAAAATACTTTTAAAATGGCTCTCCCGAGACAATCTTAAAGTTCTGAATGTTGTTTCTAAGCTTAACTATTTTGTGGATAGGGAAAAATTTCTTCAGAAAAATGGTAACAAATTCATCCCAAGTTGAGATAGAATCTGTGGGTAAGCTATACAGCCATTTCTTAGTTTTGTCCTTAAAAGCAAAAGGAATAAATCGAAGCTTGATCGCATCCTCAGATATGTCCCTCATCTTAATCATAAGACAAACTTCTTCAAACTCGGAGATAAAAATATAGGCGTCTTCAGATTCTACTCCTAAGAATTTTGAAAGAATGTTTATGAAATGCGGTCTAAGCTCAAAATTAGTTCCATTGACATCGGGGAGCTTAATGTAAGAAGGGATTGCATTTCTAGTTGGATAACACACATCTTGAAGAACGGGTGGATTAGGATTAGTCATTTCTTCAAATTATTCAAAATGGATTAAATGATTGGTATTATCCCTAATCCAAGTTTGCATACACCAAAATAAATTCTTTTTATACTTTTTTTTAAATTCTAAGAAAAATAAAAGTTAGTTTTTTAAGAGGGAAAAAAACTAAAAGATTATTAAGATGATGAGAAAAAGGAGAAAGATAAAGGAAAAACCTAACTAAAATAAATTAAAGCAATCACTTGTGTCAATCACTTTAAATTCTAGGGTTAAGCCTAGACTCAACTAGACCAGCTCCTAACCAAAAACTCCTTTAGGGAAAAGATCAAAGTTTACTCGGTCAGTTAGCCAGGTAAGGATAGTACTAGAGGGAGATTAAAGATTAATTAAGTACCTCGTTCTTTGCGGAGCGCTTTACACAACCCCTAAACCTTGTCTTAGATACCAACTGATTCAAATAAACTTGAACCGGTTCACTTAAGGATTTCTTGTTCCTTAATTAGCTCGAATCCTTAGGGGCCAACGTCTAATGAGTTTTAAAAGGCTTGGGTTTGTGTAGTGAGGAATTAGTGATTTGTGGGCTAAAGAAAGGGTGATGAAATCTCTCACTTATCTTGATTAATGGGTTTTGCCCTTAAGAATATTTTCAAGTGGTGTCAAATCAAGATGCGCAAATTGCTTTGGTGAATTCCTACTATTATATGCAATGCAACCATAGAAATTAAAAGCAACTACAAAATGATGTAAAAATAAAATCTTTTTATTTTTTAATTAAGGTTAGCAATCAAATAAATGTGAGAAATGGTGATATTATTTAAATTTATTATATTATTAGTAAATGTCCAAGTGGAGGGTGAATTTTATTATGGTCGACAAAAATAAAACATATATTTTTTTAAAATCCTAATTGTCTCTAATTATGAGAAACTAACTAAAGGGTGGAATTGAAAATACTAGAAAGAGGAGTTACCCATGCAAAAGCATCCTAGCCTCTTTGAAGGCAATTCTTCAATCTTCAATCTTCAGGCCCTTAATCTTCAAGCTCCAAGTGGTTCCTTCACAAGTCAACACATGAATCAAAGAACCAAAATAAAAAAATTCTAATTACAAGCACATTCCCCGGCAACGGCGCCAAAACCTTGATAGGTAAATAATAATATGTACCTAAAGTTGCAAGTATACAACTATCAAGTTATAGTATAAAAAGATATCGATCCCACGAGGAAGGTGTTGTTGGAGTTAATCAAAATCGATTCTTATGTTGTGTGTGTGACAATTAGGAGTAATAAATGAAATGTGATTGTGGAGAGAATAAGAGTGGTTGTGAATATATGCAAATAAAAGCAAAATGAGATTGAGAGGGAGAAATAAATAAAGGAAAATAAAATCAAGAAACAAATAAAGAAAAATCAAAAATAAAGTGAAAAATTAAGAAAGTAAAGATGGAGGATTCAATTAAAGATATGAGGAATCTAGAATTGAATCCACTAATAATTAACTTATAAATTATGAACTATTCTCTTTTATCACAGTCTACTATAGATTTATTAAGCATAGACTATCAAACCACTCAAGGAAAGTATAATCTATCAAATTATCATCCAAGTAAAATTAATACTCATGAAAAGAATAATAACTAAATAGTAATTCTAGAATTTCTTCTACCAATTAGTTCTTTAGTTGATTATCCTAAACATGATCATTTTAAGCACAAGAGAATAATTTTCAAAATATAGAAGAAATTAAACTAGTATCATACAATTTCTAGAGTTCCTACAAAATTAGTTTCACATCTTGAAAAATAACAACAAAGAAATAAATGAAGGGAAGAGAAATAAAATAATTCCCTAGAGGGTTCTAGCCTCTTGGTGAATCAAAGAAAATAAAAATAAACAAAAATAATTCCCTAGAGGGTTCTAGCCTCAAGGTGAATCAAAGAAAATAAAAATAAAAACTAATCCCAAGAGGGTTCTAGCCTCAAGGTGAATAGTATAAGGAGATAAAATCTAAGCTATGCAAAGAAATAAATCTATATTACAAAATAAAGACATGAAATTAAAAGCAAGAAAAATAAAAAAAAGAAAGTAAATGCATCAAAATAAATCTAATTCAAGAGCGTTCTATCCTTTTGAATATCTAAAATAAGAAAAGAAAATATTACAAGAAAAATAAAAGATAAAAGAGAAAACTTACATTCAAGAGGGTTCTAGCCTCTTGATTAAGGCAAATCTTCATGTTGATCTCCATCTTCATCTCATCTTTATCTTCATGATCAAATAAAGAGAAGAAAATAAAAATATGAAGAGGTGAAAAAATTCTTTTATTAATTGCAATAAAAAGTTATAATTTTGGAAGGTCTTCTCAATTAAGGGTAACCCTCCTCTCTAAATGGACTTTTTATAAAATTTTTCACACTCAAACCCCTCACCCTCTACCCCTATTTATAGCCTACAATAATGAAGGAGAACCCTTAGATGAAACTTGGCAAACAAGGATTAAAATCTAGCCACAAATCTGGCACTGCCGCTCACCTATCGGTTGGCCCCTTGGTTGGTTTGTAGCAGATTTTTATTTTTATTGATTTCTTAACCCAATTTCTTCATAGATCCTTGAGCTTTCTTGGGCCTTCTTTTATCTTCATTTTTGGGAATCAATAAATGGCAGAAAATCAGGGGGTTTGAGTCTTTTGGACTTTTATTCATTAATTCCTCATTAACCTACAAATTAAGATAAAAACATATTATTAGTGGTATATTTATTTATATAAGATAGATGATGAGGGTATAAAATTATAATAAAAATGTGATTATCAAAGTTAGAGAATTTTTGAAAATCAAAGTGAAGAAGAATGAGGCAAATAGTTCTATTTATAGACTGAACTTCGCCGAAGATTTCGCCCCCGAACTTCGTCGAAGACTTCACCCGGAACTTCACCAAAGATTCTCGCCTTGAACTTCGCCAAGAATCCCGTTCTAAATAAACCTCGCCTCGATTTTAGGTGCACAAATCGAGGATTCAAATTTTAAATTCTTAGGCTGAGCCTCGCCTTACCAACTCGCAGAGCCTCGCCTAACCGACTTTTGGAGCCTTGCCTAACCAACTTGCTGAGCTTCTCCTAGACGACTGTTTCTCAAGTAAGCGAACTTTGCTCCATTTAGCAGGGTATTAAGGCGAACCTCACCAAAATGACTTGGTAAATTTCACTAAGTCTCCAAATTTAGAAAATTCGAACTCAATTTGCTTGAGACCCTATATAGTGAACCTCGCCAAAATGACTTGGCAAATTTTACTAAGTCTCAAAATTGAGAAAATCCCAATTCAATTTGTTTAAGACCTCATCTGGTAAACTCCAATTCGACCCTCACTAACACAAGGAAGCTTGAGCTTCGCTTCTAACACAACAACTCCATGCAGAGTTCAAGTTCGCTACAGAATTAAAGTACGTACAGATCAAGCACACAAAGATAGAAAATTTCTAGAGACAGAAAAGTTTATTTTTATTGATCAAAGACTCTACTACGTAAAGGCGACATTCAAACTATCCAATTACAAGGATGATTGGTATTTGTCGCTACTTGCTACTACCCTATACTCCAAAGATATGGGTATTGTGAAAGCTAGAGATGATACACGAGCTGCACTAAGCTATAGCCCTTGATCCTTCGATCTCACTGTTTTGGGTCTTTTGTAATTGCAATTAACTCAGATTTTAATTTGAGAGACAACAATGAAACTAAGAAAACTTTTGTATTTCCTGGGGTTCTTTTTCGCGTGCTGATGGAGCGTCGATCTTATACTCTGTTGACGAACCGAATCAAGACTTATGAGTCTTTTGCTATTGGTGAGGGTCAGATCACTTGGAAGCTAGCTCGGTCTTCTCTTCATGATAGTCCTCTGCGTATGTGTGTGTTGAATTGTATGATTTCTTCTCTTTTTATAAGCTAAAAGAGAGAGTTAATGGCCTCCTTAGAATGTGGGTTAGTGGCCATTAAAACAGGAGATAGTGGGGTGGTTATCCCCTAAGAATAGCTCTCATAACGACTATTTGGGCGAGCCTCGGGGGTCTTGGCGGAGATCGCTGCAGATGTGGGCGAAGGTCACTATGAGTGCGGGTGAGGGTCGCTGCGAACGTGGGTGCGCGCCTTTTTTAGTGGTGGATGACCTGGTCCGCTTGAGCTGACGTGGGCGGAGTTCATTGATTGGTGAGCTTCGCCTATGAGTTCGAATTTGTCACGGAATTCGACTCTAGGTTTGGTCGACTAATAACACCTTTCAAGTCGGTCTGGGACTCAACTCACATTTGATTTGATCGAGTCGAGTCGATATAGGCTATATGGCGAGTTTTGCTTTGAGTCGACAAATGGCACCATTCGACTCGGCCCGAGGCGTGTTGTGGGGGTGACTCGTATCTGACTTGGTCGAGTCGAGTCGACTTGGGTTGCTTGGCGAGGTCCGCTTCAGTCATTAGGCGACCTTCACTATAGCTTGTTATGGGCTTGACTTTGGGCCCATTCGAAGTGTTTAGCCTATGGGCGTTCACTTCTTAGATCGGTCTTGATGAAAATACTTTTTGACCATCTACAAGACCCCCCCCCCAAAGTTTTCAAGATCCTGCATTCAGACTTGTAACAGGGATTGAAATATTTTGGGTAATAGCTAGAGGTGTACTGTTGAACGTAGCGTGAGTTGTCTTGATTGGGTGAAAATTCATCTTCACTCGCCTACTTGGTTGCTAGAGGTGTACTGTTGAACGTAGCTTCCTTGGTTGTAGACTTGTGTTGCAGGTCTGATGATGCTCGTATTCATCCAAATCCATGTTTGGAACGATACTTGTCATCTTTGTTGTTGAGGTGACGTTGGGGAATCAGTGAAGTTTGACTGATTTTAGGGTATGAGGGAAGGTCGCCATCTTTTGTGTCAGCCTGTTAAGTTCGATTGGCGACGTTCACGGCCTAAAAGCTCTTTGTTCTGAGCTGTTGTTGCGAAGTTTGTCGCTTGGCAACATTCGCTGATGGGCGAGGTTTGTTGTGATTTGCCTCTGGATTTGTGCCATGATTTATGGCTAGGATTTCTTGATTGAAGATCCCGCGAGATCCGCTACAGATTTGACCGTGTTTTAGGCTAAGTCATAGCCTCTTAGTCCGGTCCAATCAGATCTCGGAAGATGCGACTACCCCGGGAGTTAAGATTTGAACTAGGCTATAAATAGTAGCCATCCTCATCCATTCTCAGTGCCCCTTCCATCTTCTTCTTCTTCTCCATGTCCGTGCTAACGTCGCGTAGGCTGGAGATGCTCCTCGACAGAGGAGCCGAGATAAGAATACTCCAACAGAAGTTAGCCCAAGTGAAGGGCAATCAAGCGGATGAACTCCGCATACTCCGTCAGTTGGCAGAGTTACTATCAGCCGAAAAGGCGATGCTCGAGCAGATCATCGAGAATCAGTCGGTGGCTTGGCGCGAGCTTGATCGCGATAGAGATGCGTGGAGCCTCGAGTGCCGCTCTCTTCGTAAGGTCGTTTGGCGACTGAAATGGCGTTTGAAGAAAGACCCTTGGGTCTCCACGAGCGAAGACTCCGATAGTAACTAGGTGTCATGAAAGTGAGCCTAGATCGTAATTAGACGTCGTGTGGCTGACTCAGGCCCAACGTCAAATTTTGACCACAGAAAGTGCTTCTTCCTCTTGACATGGTTCAATCCTGTGCAAGTGGGGTATTTTTTGTCTAACAACTCTTTCTCCTCCTCTGGCATAGGGCCGAAGAAGGAGTAATCGGGAGCTATTTTTTCTGCCGTGGGAAACACTTGATTTCCCAATCTTGTGTAGCTAAGGGTGCACGAGTTTTAGCTTGGTGCAGCTCGTGTATGCTCCTCCGCCATCACACTACCCATATCTTAGGAATATAGGGCAGTAGCAAATAGCAACAAATACCTAACATCCTTGTAATTGGATAGCTTGAGTGTCGCCTTGTAATAGAGTCTTCGATCAATAAAAATAAACTTTTCTTCCAAGTTAAAGTTGTCCATCTTTTGTGTAATTGATCTGCACGTACTTTGCTCCTGTAGTGGTTTTGAACTCTGCATGGAGTCATTGCTCTTGGAAGCGAGGTTCAGGCTCTCTTGTGTTGGCGAGAATCAGTCTTGAAGTCCGCCAAATATGGTCCAAATAAATTGAGTTGCAACTTTCTCAATTTTGGGACTTAGTGAACTTTTGCCAAGTAATTTTTGTGATGTTCACTTTGTAGGGTCTCAAACAAATTGAGTTGTGATTTTCTTAATTTGGGGACTTAGTGAGATTCACTATGGTGTTCCTGTGAGGTTTGCTTCTATGCTCTACTTGATTGGGCGAAGTTCAACTTTTTGAGGAACAAACGCTTTAGGCGAAGTTCAAACAGTCGACTTTTGGCGAATCTCGTTAGGTCAGTCCTGTGAGGCTCAACCTAAAAGTATTCAACTCAGGTTCAGAATATTTGGCAAAGTTCATTTGGGGTGATACCCCTGGCGAAGTTCAAGGTTGGAATCTCAAGCGAAGTTGCAGGCAAGATTTTCGGCGGATCTAGAGGCAAGATCTCTAGCGAAATTCGTTGGTGAGATATCCGGCGGATCTGGAGGCGAGATTCCTGGCGAAGTTCGTGGCAAAGGATCCTTAGCGAGATTCAGGGGTCTTAGCCTATAAATAGGACTGTTCATCTCCCTCCTCTTCACTTTTCAATTTCCAAACCCTAGCTTTCCTTAAGAACTTTCAGAGCTCGTCAACCATGGCCCCTCATCGTGCTATCTCCAAGGGAAAGAACCCCGCTCGAGGAGTTCGTCAGTCGCGCGCCGAAGAAGCGCCGGCGCGGCTGGAGCTAGCGATGGGTAAGTGCACCCATTAGTGGCGATCTCTGGATCAACCGTAGCCCATTAGGCTTTTAATCAATGCCTCATGGCATCCCAAAAGTTGATACACCATTTTAAAGGCGAGATTCTCAAGACCATTCATGGTCTTTTCCGACGCGACGAGGTTCTATCAGTAGCCATTAGTGGCACTTCAACGCGAGCTTTGGTCCTTGGGCCGAGCTCCATAGCCCCTTGGGCTTCTACGGCGAACTTTGTTTCAGCGAAGTTCATTGTCTTTATCCTGTGCGATCCTCGCTAGAGTGATGTTCGCCATTTTGGATGACCCTCGCTTGAGCAAGGCTCGCTCATTCAAGTTGGATGAATTTCGCCAACATTGAATAAAATGAAGTTCACTGTACTTGGTTGAACTTCACTTCGTTCCTTCAACACTTAGTTGATGTGTATGAGCGAGGTTCGCCTCTGCTTTTAGAATCAGTTAAACTTGATCTTTGTCGACTAACTTTTTCGTTATCTTCGTGCAGTTGCCTATTCTCAAGATCCAGTGGATCGATACAACCGCTTTGGTCATGATGGGTCGCACGACCCTGAAGTGACACATGTCTTCCATGGGGAAATCCCATTGTTTCTTTGAAGGAAGTGGCCACGAGAGAGGATCATTAAATGCGGTGGCTATAGAACTCTTCGGGGGATAATCACCGACACAAAGCTCACTGTTCCAAATGAAGCGGCATCCGTGAAATCGCCTTTCCTCTTCGAGGATAGTGTTCCAGGTGGTAATTCCTTTTTTTGCTGGGGGCTAGAGTATTGGTACTTCACCTTGGAAGGTCACCAATGTGCTCTGGCGGAGATAGAGCGTTAAGTCTCATTTCTGTTCTTGCAACATCTGGCTGTGCCTCGCCCTATGCGCTTCAACCTTACTCACAGGGAGGATAGCGTTAAGAGGGGTATTTTTAAGTATAGAGGTGGTTTCCGCCAAGAAGGGGTTTATGGGGTTAATATTGTGGGGTTGCGCCCAGGCTTCGTTCAAGAAGATGCTCCAGTTAATGAGGTAGCAGTTGTCCCAAGCACCTTTGGGTACAAACTTGCTAAGAGTGGGGTTCAATATCCTGAAGCTGATGCTAGGTTCCCTGGATGGATCAGGTCGATGGGAACCCATTGGTGGTCTCGTCTTGTTCAATTCATTCTTATCACTTTTGGAGACAAGTTACGAGAATTAGGGCTCTATGCCGCCGTCAGGGCTTCCAAGTATGGTGTTGAGATCTCTGCGCCAACATTATACGGTATCCTAGAGTTGTTTAACTCCGACAGAAACACTTTCTTCACTCCGGTAGGGGAGATAGGCATTGCTCTCCACGAGATGTTTGAAGTATCTCGTTTACCAATAGGAGATCGTCCGTATGAGGAATTCTTCCCAACTAACGAGGAGCCAAGCATCTTCTCCCATACTGCCCAGATCGCCGAGGCATTTCAAGAACTGACCTGTCATTTCTTCATTTTCCATAGATCTCAAGGGAGTGCAAGTCATGATCATACCATTGCTCGCGTTCCTTGGGCCGAATATTTGTTCCCTCACGTGAGTAAGAAGGGAGCGATGAAGCGATCTGTGCCGGATGAGGAAATCGAGAAGAGCATCTTCAAAGAACATCTTGCACCTGGCGATTCGATGTGTGTGGGTTTCACGTCGGTGATAAGTTTGAGAGTTTCCATCACCAGGCGAGGGAGCCAATATCCAAGTTGGCGTTACTCGCGGGATTCTTCTCGATATGGCTGAAGGGTTGTGTAGTGCCTTCTCGGCCAAAGGATCGTATTTCGATTAAAGTGTTGTTCCCCACAGTGATGCTAGTCTCTGGATACAACCTGGCTTTACTACCAGCGATGGTGAGTTGTATACACCATGGTCTCCAGGAGTTAGCCACGGAGTACTTGAAGCAGGAAGACAAATGCCCAAGGAAACAAGTGCCTAACCTCAGGGTGGAATTGCCATATACTTATCTAGTAATATGGTTTACTCAACATTGCCCATCATTAATGTCTGCCGCTGTATCCTGTGGGGAGAACATTGCCTTGCTCCAGAGATTTGAGTGTTCCAAATGGCTGATTAAATATCTGGGCGGCGTCCGTAGGGCTCTCTTAGCCAGGGAGAACTATCGCCTCTACTGCTGTTTCTCCTCGATAACCAGCATTAATCCCGGAGATGAATTTGAGGATGGTTTCAACAGTGAAGGTTTCACTAGCTTGCCTAGCGGGTGCTTCCATTAGCTGGTGAATATTCGGCCTGGTCATCTTGTTGCTAGGTTAAATGGGTCAGACTGCTATATCGAGCCCTATCTACTGTGCTGTTTTGCGCGCCAATTTGGTTATGATCAGTTATACGTCGGGAACCCAAATCCAGGATTGTTGCGTCTTGGGTCGTGAGCCGTGCTTGGTATCATTTAAATCGCGGTGCCATTTGGGGTAAAGTTTTACTCCATGACATACTCCTAATAGTTACATAACATTAGGATTTTGCAAGTGGTATAGCAAGGTAATCGAGCCTCATCCAGACTTCCGAGTGAATTAGACTGGCTTGGTTTGGATCACTAAGCGATACAAGGAGTCCTCCAAGAAGGGTTTGAGGAGTAGGATTCCCAGCATGAATGAATTTCTGGCTGAAGATTTGCTAGATAATGATCCGAAAGGGCCTGGTGAACAACCTAATTTTCCGGAGCAAGCTGGCGTTGGTACTCAGGAACCTGCTGAGCCTCAAAGACCGATTGACGTGTAAATCCGTGAGCCGGTTAAACCCACTATTCATCATGAGGCGCCTGTTGAAGTATAGGGAAAAGGGAAAAGACCCTTACATGCATCCCCTTCTAAATTGATCTTAAAAAGGCGACGCATGACTACCCCCAAGCCTGAGCTTGTACCTAGAGGCTCTTCTGGGGTTGCGGAAGAATCTTCCACAGTTCCCAGGCAAGAAACTAGAGTTGGATCTTCAGGTAATCCATCATTCGCGTGTTAGTATCGTGTGACCGAAGGCGCCTTGTGATTAACGTACTCTTTTCTTGTGCGCAGATAAAGAGCCCGTCATTCTGGACAATGACGAGGAACAAGTGGACTACGAGCATTATGATACTGACACCTACTTGACCGAACCTGAGGATGCAGGTGGAGTTAGCGACATTGGTGGTCTCTCGCACATGCCAGGTACTTTTAGTCAGTTTCTTGGGATTGCCTTATTTCAGCGACTAATGTTTACATTATTAGCGAGCGGATGATGAATTTGGTCCTGCGGGTGTAGGTGAACCAATCCACTCGTTGTTTCCCATCGGTGATCATTCTGAACTGGCGGTTGATGTTGAGAGAGAGCTTAACGTCTTGGGGCTCGTGTTTGAAGCCCATGCGCTTGGGCCCGTCTCGTTAGTGAGGCGTCGGTTGAGGATCTCCGGGTCTTTTGATGAAAAAGGTGAAATTTCGGTTTCACCTATGCTTGCAAGAGATATCCTAGTGGCACCACCAAGTCCACGGCATGAGGCTGATGAAGATTTGGTTATGAGTGCAGATGTCGAGCATGAGCCTTTACCCACGGGTCTTAGAGTTGTAACTTCAGAGGCAATGATCATGGTGACCATCGCCCCATCTGTTGAGGTGACATCGACCATGCCTCCTACCGCATCTGACCTATTGGCCACACTTGCACCGTATTTTAGGTCGGGTCACGAGTGAATACAAACCTTGCCGACTTTTTGTCTAGGTACTATAGGTGCGGTCATAGGAGCAAGCTCTTCAGATATCATAGCCATTTCTCAGTCCCCTGATCCCATCAATTTAATCGAGACGGAGATCAAGATATTGGCAGATGGCTTGGCAAAGTTGCTTAATTTGAGCATTGCAACCGCTCTTCGTCTGAGGTGGGGTTTGTCTACTCGCACTCTGAAGTTGTTGAGGGATCAGCTCGACGTCTTGTCATCGACTGCTCATTCGGCTCGTGCTTTGCCTTTTAAGACAGCGATTGATAAGGCTAAACTTCACCTTAACGATTTGGAGAAGTTGTATGCAGCTGATCTTGAGGGTATTGCTGAGATTGAATTTCATGTCACGCCCTACATTACCAAGCTCTTGAATCACTCAGAAAGATATGGCATGATTGATGTGAGGGTTCGAGATCCGAATGAGAGTATTGCTTCTAATGAGGGTTACCATCGCGGAGTCAGCAGGATGCTATTCAAGAGAAGGATACTGTCATCACGCCAAGCGTTACCATCGCTCAAGCACGTTTGGAAGAAGCTCAATCTCAAAAGGAGGAGCTTGAATCTGATTTGGCTGAGTTCACCCAGAAATGGGACTCTCAAGTTGCGGAGCTCCAGGTTGAGACGAAGAAGCTTGCTAAAATCCGAGCTAAAGCTACTCTTATCGATTCTGAGACTTTGAGGGAGAGGGCTCGGAAGGATGCTCAAGAAGTCAAGGATGCCAATATTAGTAAATGTATTGCACAGATAAACGCCTTTTATCCGTTGCCTTTGTAAAGACTTCTTGTTAATGTTTCTTGGCTCTTTTGAATAAAAAGAACTCTTTTATCTCCCTTGATGTATGTATGATAGAGGTATAGTGTTAACGTGTCATAGTAACATCTTTGCCGGGGAGGAAAATGAAAGGGATCGGACTGACATAGGTGTAGTGTTTAACATAACAGTTTGATCGGATTGACACTATTCAGAGGTGTATTGTTAACATGATAGTGCAGGGATGTTTGACAGAGGTGTAGTGTTAACGTGTCAAATAGGATAACCGATAGAGGTGTGATGTTAACCGATTGGATTGAAAGACGTCCGAAGGATGACTACCATTTGGAAGTGTCATGTTAACTTAACGGTAGAAATCAATGGAAATGTAATGTTAACTAATCGATTTTTTGGTATGAGCAAATTGACAGAGGTGTAATGTTAACCGGTCAATTTTGCCAAGATAAGTCGACAGAGGTGTAATGTTAACCGGTCGACAAATTGGTCCGATAGAAGTGTAATGTTAATTGGTCGGATCAATTGAGATGAGAAATCGTTTAGAGGTATATTATTAACATGACGATTTGATCAACTTGATACTGTTCAGAGGTGTATTGCTAACGTAACAGTGATAATATATTCGGTGGTGACACTGTTCAGAGATGTATTGTTAACATGACAGAGGCAAAAGATTTAGAGTCAAGCAGAGGTGTAATGTTAACTTGATGACTCTTTTGGGGATTTTGATTTGGATTTTGGATCAAAAAGATTGATATTTCTGGTTCAGAGGTGGAAACTTAAACATGACCGGGATTTCTGTGGGGATATGATTTTGACTAGGATCAAGGGTAATACTTCTTGAGGAATTTTCCGTTGATCGGTGCCATGAGCTTATTACCATTTTGGTCAATTAGACGATATGCTCCATTTAAGTAGACTGTCTCTACTACAAATGGTCCTTCCCATTTGGGTTGGAATTTACCTTTAGTCTTGTGTGTCATGACCATGGGTCGACGAACAGCTAAGACCAAGTCGCCCTCTTTGAAGGATCGTTCTTTGACTCTCCTGTTGAAGGCTCTCATAATCCGTGACTGGTAGATCTCGACATTTGTCGAGCTTAGCCTTAGCTCATCTAGCGCTTCTAGTTCTTGGAGGCACTTTTGATAATGTTCTTCAGTTGTCATCTGATTATCACATTTTAATTATATTTTTATACCCTCATTACCTATTTTATATGAATAAAGATATCACTAATAATCGCTTTTATCTTAATTTTGCGTTAATGAAGTATTAATGAATAAAAGCCCAAATGACTCAAATTCTCTGAATTTCTACCAATTTTGAAGCCCAAATCAAGACAAACAAAGGCCCAAGATACCAAATTGATCCAAGAGAAATTCGTGAAGAAAAATCAAGAAAAGACAAATTAGGTTGGGAACCAATCGGTTGACCAACCTACTAATCAGCTAACCGATCGCCAACCGACGTTTGCAAATCATTCCGTGATTAATGGTGGATTTCTCTTCCTTTTTGGCTAAGTTTGATCCAATGGTTCACATCAACTCCTGGGCTATAAATAGGGGTGAATCTTTGAGGGTTTTGAGTGTGAAATATTTTGTAAAAACTCCATTTGGAGAGGAGGGTTACTCTTAATTGAGAAGACCTTCCAAAATTATAACTTTGTTACACAATAAATGAAATTTTTCACCTTCAATTTCCTTTCTCTTCTTCTAATCCAAGGACCAAAAGGAGGATTAGATTAAGATCAGGAGTTGTTGGTTTCTATTTTATTTCTTTTTCATTTTCTTTCTTGTTCATTTAATTGCTTTGTAGCTTAGATTTACTTTCATGCAATTTAATTTCATGCAATTTACTTTCATGCAATTTACTTTCATGCAATGTATTTAATTCTTGTATTTACTTTCTAGAATAGATTTTTCTTTTCTTTAACATAACAGCTTTGATCGGATTGACACTATTGAGGTGTATTGTTAACATGATAGTGCGGGGATGTTTGTGAGAGGTGTAGTGTTAGCGTGTCAAATAGGATAACCGATAGAGGTGTGATGTTAACGATTGGATTGAAAAGCGTCCAGAAGGATGACTACCATTTGGAAGTGTCATGTTAACTTAGCGGTAGAAATCAATGGAAATGTAATGTTAACTAATCGATTTTTGGTATGAGCAAATTGGCAGAGGTGTAATGTTAGGTCAATTTTGCCAAGATAAGTCGACGAGGTGTAATGTTAACGGTCAATTTTGCCAAGATAAGTCGACAGAGGTGTAATGTTAACCGGTCGACAAATTGGTCCGATAGAAGTGTAATGTTAATTGGTCGGATCAATTGAGATGAGAAATCGTTTAGAGGTATATTATTAACATGACGATTTGATCAACTTGATCTTGTTGAGGTGTGTATTATAGCGTAGCGGTGATAATATATTGGTGGTGACCTTTGTTGAGAGATGTATTGTTAACATGACAGAGGCAAAAGATTTAGAGTCAGCGAGAGGTGTAATGTTAACTTGATGACTCTTTTGGGGATTTTGATTTGGATTTTGGATCAAAAAGATTGATATTTCTGGTTCGGAGGTGGAAACTTAAACATGACCGGGATTTCTGTGGGGATATGATTTTGACTAGGATCAAGGGTAATACTTCTTGAGGAATTTTCCGTTGATCGGTGCCATGAGCTTATTACCATTTTGGTCAATTAGACGATATGCTCCATTTAAGTAGACTGTCTCTACTACAAATGGTCCTTCCCATTTGGGTTGGAATTTACCTTTAGTCTTGTGTGTCATGACCATGGGTCAATTTAACGCCTAAGACCAAGTCGCCTCTTTGAAGGATCGTTCTTTGACTCTCTGTTGAAGGCTCTCATAATCCGTGGTGGTAGATCTCGATTATTTCTTTGAGCTTCTGATCTTAGCTCATCTAGCTTCTAGTTCTTGGAGGCACTTTTGATAATGTTCTTGATTGTCATCGATTATCACATTTTAATTATATTTTATACCCTCATTACCTATTTTATATGAATAAAGATATCACTAATAATCGTTTTATCTTAATTTGCGTGTTAATGAAGTATTAATGAATAAAAGCCCAAATGACTCAAATTCTCGAATTTCTACCAATTTTGAAGCCCAAATCAAGACAAACAAAGGCCCAAGATACCAAATTGATCCAAGAGAAATTCGTGAAGAAAAATCAAGAAAAGACAAATTAGGTTGGGAACCAATCGGTTGACCAACGGTTGGCTAACGGTTGGCTAACCGACGCCAACCGATCGGTTTGCAAATGCATTCCGTGAATGGTGGATTTCTCTTCCTTTTTGGCTAAGTTTGATCCAATGGTTCACATCAACTCCGTTGGGCTATAAATAGGGGTGAATGCTGAGGGTTTTGAGTGTGAAATATTTTGTAAAAACTCCATTTGGAGAGGAGGGTTACTCTTAATTGAGAAGACCTTCCAAAAATTATAACTTTTGTTACACAATAAATGAAATTTTTCACCCCTTCAATTTCCTTTCTCTTCTTCTAATCCAAGGACCAAAGGAGGATTAGATTAAGATCGGGAGTTGTTGGTTTCTATTTTATTTCTTTTTCATTTTCTTTCTTGTTCATTTAATTGCTTTGTAGCTTAGATTTACTTTCATGCAATTTAATTTCATGCAATTTACTTTCATGCAATTTACTTTCATGCAATGTATTTAATTCTTGTATTTACTTTCTAGAATAGATTTTTCTTTTCTTTAATTCACCTTGAGGCTAGAACCCTCTAGGAATTACCCTTTTCTAAGTGTGGAGCTAATATTTGTGGGATCCTAGAGATTGTTTGAAACTAGCTAACAAATCCAACTCATTCTTGTGAGATTGAGATAAGCTAAGTGGATCTACTCTAGATTCCTCATATCTTTAATTAATCCTCCATACTTTACCTTCTTAATTTTCCTCTTATCCTTGTTTTTCATTTGTTTGTTATTTTTCTTTATTCTTGATTCTTGATTTCATTAATTTTACTTCTCTCTCAATCTCATATTCCCTCCATGTGCATATAATCTCAAACCTAGTTTTGTTATTATGTGCATATAACCACAACCACATTCTCAACTTTATTTTCTCCTCTTTTGCACATAATCCACAATCCACTCTTTCTTATCTCTCACAAACCACTTTCACCATTTTCTCACTTCCATTTTATTTGAATAACTCCTAATTGTCATGCGCATAATTTGAGAACCAAAACTTGAACAAAACTCTTCCTACTTCCCGTTCCTCTTGGGATCGATAATCTTTTATACTATAACTTGATCAAGGTTGTATACTTGCAACTCTAGGAGGTAATCATTTATTACCCATCAAGTTTTTGGCGCCGTTGCCGGGGAACGGTGCATAAGTAGGATTTTGATTAATTTTGGTTCCTTAACTTGTGTGTTTTTCTTTTGTGAAGGAATTTGGAACTTGAAGATTAAGAGTTGAAGAATCAAGATTGAAGATTTGCCTCCAACGAGGCTTTGGATAGCGATTGCGTGGGTAACTCTTCTTTCTAGCATTCTCAATTCCACCCTTTAGATAGTTCATTCACATTAGAGACAATTAGGATAAAAAAAATTAAAAATTAAAAAAAAAATTTACCTTTGTCGACCCTAATAAACTTTATTTCTTTGATTGTCGACCATAATAAAAATAAAAGATTTTTATTTTGCATCCTTTTAGTTGCTTTTAATTCCTAGGGTTGCATTTCATATAATAGTAGGAATTCACCAAGTGATTTGAGCATCTTGATTTGGCGCACACTTGAAAATATCTTAAGGGCAAAACCCATTAATCAAGAAAAGGTGAGGGATTTCATCACCCTTTCCTTAGCCCAAAAATCACTAATTCCTCACTACACTTACCCAAGCCTCTTAAAATTTGATTAGACATTGGCCCCTAAGGATTCGAGCTCATTAAGGAACAAGAAATCCTTAAGTGAACCGGTCCAAGTTTATCTGGATTAATTGGTGTCTAAGGCAAGGTTTAGGGGTTGCATAAGGCGCTCCGCAAGGAAAGAGGTACTTAATTGATCTTTGATCACCCTCTAGTACTATCCTTACCTGGCTAATTACCCAAGAAAACTTTGATCTTTTCACTAAGGGAAATTTTGGTTAGGAGCTGGTCTAAGTCAAGTTTAGGCTTAACCCTAGAGTTAGGGTGATTGAAAAGTGATTGCCTTGATTTGTTTTTAGTTAGTTTTTCCTTTTTCTTTTTCTCATCATCTTCTTAACTTTTTCTTTTTTCCTTTTTCATAAAAATAAAAAAATTGATTTTGGTGTATGCAAACTTGGGTTAGGGATAATACCAATCGTTTAATTAGTTTTGATCCATCTCTTGAACCAAGCGAAATGGCCAATACCAACCCACTGTTCTTCAAGATGTTTGTTACCCCACTAGAAATGCAATCCCCTCTTGCATAAAACTCCCGAGGTCAATGGAGCAAATTTGAACTTAGACCGCATTTTATTAACATGCTTCCCAAATTCCTAGGAGTAGAAACCAAGACGCTTACATTTTCATCTCGAATTTGAAGAAGTTTGCCTCATGATCAAGATGAGGGACTTAACCGAAGATGCAATCAAACTCAGATTTATTCCATTTGCCCTTAAGGACAAAGCCAAAAATGGTCAGATAGCTTGCCCACGATTCCATCTCAACCGGGTGAATTTGTAAAAGTTTTTGAAAAATTCTTTCCCATCCACAAAGCGGTCAAGCTTAGAAACAAAGATTCAAAATTTTAAAATTGTCGGGAGAACCTTTTGGAAGTATTTTGATAAATTCAAAGATCTTCTTATCCAATGTCCTCACCATGGTCTTGAAAAATGGCGATTATGCCAAATCATTTATGAAGGATTGGATTATTCTTCAAAACTTCCTTAGAGTCAATGTGTCAAGGGATTTCATGAAGAAAAATGCGATGAAGCTTGGGACTTTTAGAGAGTTTATCAGAAAACCATGCAGTGGGAACATTGTGATGACCGTGTTTCATCGGTTTCCCAACCCAAAACCAGTGGTCTTTCCTTAGAAGCGAACATAGCCTCTGAAGCAAAGATGGCTACAATCATGCGTGGGTTAGAAGCTTTAGAAGTCAAAGAAGCGAGCTCGGCTCAAATCAACCAAGTTTACGCCTCGGGTTGTCATAGCTGTCTGTCTCCATCTCATGTCTCGGAGGAATGTCCTCTTTTAGGATCCGATCACCACTAGGTCGATAAACGCCGCATTCCCAAGGTTAATGATCCATTTTCTCCAACCTACAATCGGGTTGGAGAAATCATCCATTTTGCATGGAACCGGGGAAACTACTCAGAAATCAAAATTTCACTCCCTCTTCAACCCAACAATTCTCTAGGGCAATGCGGTTCCTCTCAATTTTCAACAACCGAATCTATCATTTCAAAATCAGTCTCCTCATCACCAATCGCAAATCACACTCCTCAAATTGCGATCATGATAAGCGTCTTAATGTTACGGAAAAGGGTCTAGAAACTTTGATTAAAACCTCTACACGGACCACGAACTTATTGACTCAAACATCAAACCGTTGAATTCCTTCATGCAACCAACCGCAAATCCTCACTTCCAACACTCAAGCCATAGCTAGGTTAGAAACCCAACTTGGTCAACTAGCTAATGCCATGAGTGAGAGAGAAAGGAACTTTTCGAGTCAACCCGTGCCCAACCCGAAGGACAGGGATCAAGTTCAACCTACCAGTGAAGTGAATGCAATCCATTCACTACGGTCGTAGACAGTCGATAATCGAGGTTAGAATGCCTCTAAGTGAAACCCTTGAACCGTAACAAATTCTCTCTCCTTCTGATATCTCTACTCAGAAATCACACCCTTCTGATGACCCAGAACCTGAACCAGAACCAGAGTCTAATCAATTTAAACCAGTTGCTCCTTGCAGGATAGACTCGGGCCTAGGAAGCACTCCTCTCGGGGAAGAGAAAATTCTAGAGACTTTCAAGCGGGTTAAGGTCAACATTCCTCTTTAGATGTCATTGAACAAATTCCTTCTTATGCCAAATTTTTAAAGGAAGTATGTACCAAAAAGAGGCAAATAAATGTTCCAAAGAAAGTTTTTCTCGCCGCCAATATCAATGAAGTCCTCTCAAAGTCTGTACCATTGAAACATAAGAATCCAGGTTGTCCTACCATCCCATGTATCATTGGTAATACTTTCGTATCGATAAAGGCTTTTAGACTTAGGTGCGGTTTCAACTTGCTTCAGATTCGATCTACCAACAACTAGGTGTCGGGGAACTCAAGCCAACTAGATGCACACTTCGCTATCGATAGATCCGTTAAGCTCCTATGGGTGAAATAATGATGTATTGATAAAGGTTGGAGACTTCATTTTTCTGTTGATTTAAGTAGTCTTGGAAGCATAACCCGTTTCCAATCCCAAAGACAGATACAGTGATCTTAGGAAGACCGTTCTTAGCCACTTCTAATGCTCTCATCAACTGTAGAACCGGTCACATGAAGTCGTTTTTGGGAATCGATCACGAACTTAATATTTTCAATCGAGGAAATAATATTGATAATCAGTCTTTGAAATCAATTACATCCAAGAAAGATCAGCAGTAGAGAATGAATCGACATTAGTTTTGAAATCTTTCATGAGGAACTGGAAATCTTAAAAATTCAGGTTTTATTTTTCAAAATGAGGAAGCGTGTTGAATACATGCCTCTTGAATGCAACATTGAAGAACTCTTTTCGATGAGCTTAGATTTTTGAAAGAGCAACCAAAATGTAAAATTTTCATTAATCAAAATCTAAGTTCAAAAGCATAACACCAATAAGACCTACCTTAATTTCTTTGCAAAACACATTGCAAACCTTGGAATTTTAGAATTTGAGAACATCATTGATTATATCATCTTAAAATTCTTTAAATTTGGGGTAGAATTTTCAGCAATAAGGTAGGATTTAATGTAGAATGTGAGCTTCTCATGTTTCATCTTTTATTCTACATTTTTATTTTTGTCCCACAATAATAATAAAAGAATTTATTCTTCTCTCATGTGAGAGTTTCTTGTTCTTTTCAAAAAAAAAAAACATAAGAAAAAAAAGAAGAAAAAAAAAAAAAAGAGGAGAGAATAAATTTTTGACTTCACCTTCTCATACCAAAGGTAATTACAATTTTTATCATTGTTCAAGTCTAATCGAACAAATGTAAGTGCTTCCATGCTTATCTGTTTTACTTTGTGCATAATAGAATTTGCATTGAGGACAATGCAAAATTTAGGTGTGGGGGTGGGAATTAGTCATTTTGCTCTTTATCTTAGTCATTTTTCTCTTTTTCTTACCATTTTTTTCTTTTTATGTCATTTTTCCTCTTTTCATAAAAAAAGTCACTTGCCAACTTAATAGAGTTGATTAAAATTGATCTATTTGATAGAATTTAAGTCTTCTAATCCTTAGTTAGTTCTATACTCAAGTTTACCTTTTATGATAACTCCAAATAAATTTCTTAAGAAATGATTTTCAAAGTAGTATACTTTACTTAAGTTTTAACTTAGATTTTTAATTAAAGTAATGAAATTTTTGCATGCCTAACTTAGAGTTGAAAATAATTTTTCAAGTTGTCTTGATCAAATATTGTTCAGAATATATATACATATACACATATATATATTATACTAACTTAACAAAAGAAGAAAAATTTCTCTTAAAATCATTGGTGGTTCTATTTTACTAAGCCTAAGTTGGTGAGTAATTAAGCCCGAGGAGTATTTCTATGCTTAATGACCTAAGCCCAATTGGGTTGGGATTCATTGGCCCAAAACTTCGCTAAATGGTCACTTAGAAAGCCGATTAAAAGAACAAAACTACCAAGGAATAAAGAGTAAAAAAAAAATTAAAACAAAATCATACTAACCATGTTTTTATTAATAGTTATATTTGTATATGTTCTTGAAGAATTAAATGGATTAAAAGACTTGAAGTTTGTTTAAAACAAAGAGTTAGCATGTTCTTTTCAAAACTTTTAAATTAAATTTTTGAGTTAAACTTGGTTTTGTATAACTATAATGGAAGGATTTTCTTAAGAAAATTACATTGGAGTTATGATAAAACGCTTTCTTGAGTATTAACCAACTTCAATTGGAATGTTTGAATATATCAAATGAGTTAATTATTTTATTAACTTCTTTAAATTGGCAAGTTGACTGAATTTTGTGGGTATATTCACTGCAAACCCTCACGAGACTACAACTCGTCCACTGGGTAACCCAGGGGTTTAAAGGCTTGTTGTATGAGCTAAATACAACCGCGATTCTTGCGAAAGTGAGTTAGATTTTCTTTTTATTTTCTTTGCTAGAGGACTAGCAAAAGTTTAGGTGTGAGGGTATTTGTCATCTTTTCGGCAATGGCGATTCTCAATGACGGCACTTGAACTTCAAGGGGGATCACGACTTCGTATCCATAGACCAAGGAAAATGGCGTTGAGCTAGTAGAAGTGCGAACTATTGTTCGATAAGCCCATAAACACTCTCTAAGTTTCTCGTCCCAATCCCGTTTATTGGAGGCGACGAACTTCTTTAAGAGTTTGATGATGGTTTTGTTGAAAGCTTCAGCTAGACCATTAGTAGCTGGATTGTATGGCGTAGAGGCCACATCTTGAATTCTGAACTTATTGCAGAATTTAAAGAACGGTCGACCGATGAATTGCGGACCGTTATCGTGAATGATTCGTCTAGGAATGCTGAATCGGTAAATCACGTGATGTCTCAAGAATTTGATCACTTGAGATGTTTTGACTTCTCGAGGGAGCGGCTTGACCCATTTGGCAATGTCTAATGGGGATAAATCGATGGTCCTTAGCAGATGGTGGACTAATCGGCCCGATGATGTCCATACCCTAGGCTTCAAATGGCCATGAGGCGGCTGTCGGATGTAGTTCTTCCGGAGGTTGATATAGAAAATCAGCGTGGATTTGACACGCATGATATCTTTTAGCATATGCTACCGCATCTGTTATCATTATCGGCCAGTAGTAACCTAGACGATGAAGTCGGTCCTGAAGTTTGGGACCTGGTTCATGAGCTCCACACGTACCATCGTGGGCTTCCTTTAATGCTTCTCGAGCTTCATTCGGTAATAAGCATCGGAGCAAAATACCGTCGAAAGACCGCCAGTATAGAGTCTGTGTGGCAGAATCATAGAAAAAGCGCGGAGCTCTTCTCTGGATGGAGACTGCTTGCTTTGGATCGTCTGGTAAAATCCCGTGCAAGACGTAGTCAATGATGGGGAATCACCAATCGTTGCTTTTGAGGTGAGTTGACATAACACGGACTTCATTAGCTTCAAGGATATGCTCCGGGGAGCATAAGTGATGACTAGCCACTGTGATGCACCTGATAGATTTGGGTGCCAAGGCAAGTGTGGCTACGAGGGATGCTAGAGCATCTGCATGAGTGTTCTCGAGGTGAGCTACATAGCTGATATAGAAACCTTCGAATGATTGAGCGAGCTTTATGGCTGCTTTATGATAAGGTATGAGGTCTTCGTGGCAAACCTCATGTTCTCCTTTGATTTGATTCACGATCAACTTGGAGTCACCATGAGCTTCTAGGTATTTGACGCCCATGTCTTGAGCGAGTTGTAGGCCGATCACAAGAGCGTTATACTCAGCTACGTTGTTGGAACATGGTTCGATCAATGAGTAGGCCCGAGGAAGAACATGTCCACAGGGGTCGATGAGCACTACCCCCACTCCTGCGATGATCGCACCTTTGTGGTTTCGCCTTGATGCGCCATCAAAGAGTAACTGCCATATTTGGTGGTTCGAGACAATATTTGACTCGAAGACTTCATGTGGAATGTCTGCATAGAGTTTGGATGATTCTGGGATGGGATGCTCTACTAGAAAGTCAGCAATTGCTTGACCCTTGACTGCTTTCTGTGATACGAATGTCATGTCATATTGTGAGAGCAATATCGCCCATTTTGCTAGCCTGGAATTTAGTGACTCGGGCTTCGTCATGAGTATCCGTAGAAGATTAACTCTTGAAATGACGTGGATAGATTGGCCGGTGAGGTAGTGCCGCATCTTCTGAATTGCGAAGACCAATGCTAAACATTCCTTCTCAACTGGATTATACCGATGTTCAGCACCAATCATAGTTTGGCTGAGGTAGTAGATGGCTTGTTCATGGCCATTGTCATTTTTCTGAGCAAGGAGTGCTCCAAGAGAGTGATCCATTGCTCTGACATAGATCAGGAATGGTTTACCTGACACTGGTGCAACTAGGACCGGTGACTTTGTGAGGTAACCTTTAATCTCGTTGAAAGCTTCTTGGCAGGAGTCATCCTGAACGAACGAAATGCCTTTCTTCATGAGTCTTTAAAATGGTAGACATTTCCCAGACAAGTTGGCGATAAACCTTCGGATGTAGGCCAATCGTCCTTACAAACCTCTGAGTTCTTTGAGGTTTCTCGGCGGTGGCATCTCTTGGATGGCTTTCACTTTCTCGGGGTCGACATGTATTCCTTTGGATATGACAATAAATCCTAGGAACTTACCTGATGATACCCCCAGAAAGGATTTGGTTGGGTTCATCTTGAGTTGGTGCTTTCGCATGATTTTGAATACCGTTCTCAAGTCATTGACGTGATCTTGCTTGTGAGGACTTTTGATCGCGAGGTCATCAACGTAGCATTCGACCGTCTTGCGTAGATGTTCATGGAAGATCGTATTCATTGCGCGCTGATAAGTAGCTCCAGCATTTTTCAGACCAAAGGGTATTACTGTGTAGCAGAATACCCCCAGAGGCATTCTGAAAGCTGTGTGCTTTTGATTATCTGGATGCATTTTAATCTAATTATATCCAGAAAATCCATCCATAAAAGACATCCTCTCGAATCCACACGTATTGTCAATCATGACATCCGTGATAGGAAGAGGAAATTCATCTTTGGGACAGGCGAGGTTGAGATCACGGAAGTTGATGCAGATTCGGATCTTTCAGGTCTTTTTCATCACCACCACGATGTTGGTTAACCAATCGGGGTGTTGTTCTTCACCAATGAATCCATATTCAATGAGTTTGTGGATTTTCTTTTCGATTTGCTCCATCAACTCAGGACGGAAGCGTCGTTGCTGTTGCTTGACTAGTTTGATATTGGGGTTAATGTCAAGGCGATGCACAGCCACGTTGGGGTCTAATCCCGGTATATCTTCATAACTCCAGGCAAAGACATCAATGTATTCTTGAAGGAGAACTATGAATTCTTCCCTTTCGACGGGCGATAGGCTTTCACTGATGAAGATAGGCTTGGGGTTAGTTTCACTGCCAATGTTGATTTGAACCACCTTATCTTGATTGGGGCGGTTCTCGGCTTCGGCGTGATTCCCATTGTCTTTCAAGTTGTTTTGTCCAAGGATCATCCTCAGGATCTTTGAACACTTCGGACTCATCAAGATCGCCAGTTAGATCATAGGAGACCATGTTGGCCGTGAACAAGGCTCTGAGGCTGACATCGCAATCCCAATTAGATGTATCTGAAGAGCTAGAATCATCAGATGCCGACCCGGTATGTGGTTAAACCCGGGAGAAGCGTCTTAGAGCCGCGCTTGGATTCGATTATAATAATCGAGAACTTCGCCTTCTGACATAGAAGGGATCAAAGGGACTCGTAGCCCTCTATTGAAATTCAACCCCTATTTTGCAATAAGATCATATCCCATTTTTACCATAATCTGTTGAGATTGTTGGCTGGAGATTGTTGGTTGTATCGGAAAAATTCTGGTGCTCCTTTAGTTTCTGTATTGGAGTTCAATAATTGAGATTGTGTCTCGACTTTTCCGAAGATGATCGGGTCTAGGATATTCCCTTTGGACTTTACCATGAAGGTGACATCCTCCGAGTTATCCAGTTGCTTGTGAGCTTAATACGATTCATTTATCGGCATATGTAATGTCGATTCAAAAGCTAGCTTAGCCATCAAAATTTCGACTCTTGAGTTTTCAGACTCAGAATCTAGGGAATAGTCGTAAGCAAACTCTTCTTCGTTAAAGATCCAATCGCCCTGATTTTTGGCAGATTGGTTGACACAAAGGTCATCCATAGTAATTACAAGTGGATCTATCTCCCAGATTAAATCATCGATGGGATCTAGCTCAACATCTGCC
This sequence comes from Asparagus setaceus, assembly GCA_012295165.1. Lineage (NCBI taxonomy): Eukaryota > Viridiplantae > Streptophyta > Magnoliopsida > Asparagales > Asparagaceae > Asparagus > Asparagus setaceus. The sequence goes on along the minus strand of CM022709.1, from coordinate 29,091,846 downwards.
TCGTTACCACTATCTTCATCATTGGGGAGGACAATCTCAATTGTTTGACTTTCATCATACAAGAGAGAGTCAGTGAAGTAATTCTCCACTCCCTTGAAAGGATACTTTTCAGCATCAACTCTCTATTGGACACCCCGTTTATCAATGTATTTGAAACACTGATGAAGAGTTGAAGGGATGATCATGTTAGAGTGGATCCAAGGACGTCCAAGTAGAAGGTTATAGGACGCCTCGACGTCAATGACGTAGCAGGTCACTTCCGTCTTTAAGTCCCCTAGTTGACAATTGAGTTGGATCTTTCCAAGGGAATGACTACCGCTGGAGTTAAAGCCGAGGATGGTTGCACGAGTCTTTGAGAGCTTATGTGAAGGGATCCCTAAGAAGCTTAAGAGTCTTCGCGGGATAATGCTTACTGCGGAGCCCGGATCGATGTGGATCCTTTTAACCTTTGTCGACCCTATATACCCAGTATAATAGAGAGGTCGATTGTGATAGTTATCCTTGACGAGCATGTCCTCTAGAGTGAAGGTGATGCAAGGCGTCTGCCGTCGGCATTGATAACATTGCTCGAGACCTTCGTCTTGAGGCAGTTCAGTCAAGTGAGCTAGGAACGCCTCACTGTTGTTCAAGGCTTCTTTTAAGGCTTCTCTCGTATCCTTTGACAAATGTAAGAGTTCATACAAAGTGATACGAGCTGGAATGTTGGCAAGTTGAGCCATGATGTCATATTTGTACGGGGCTTTGGGGTCACTTGACAGTCGTGGTAAAGTCTTATCAAACCGAGTCTCCTTTTGTTTAGCCAGTTCTAATTGCTTGGACATTCCTGGCTGATTGTAATCCTTTAGGTAATCTTTGCCGGATCTTGTCCCTGTCAGAGCCACTTTCTCTCCCTCTGAATCGGTGAGTGAAGTGATATGCATGGATTCCTCTTCAACGATTGCAGAGATGGTATTGCAAGTCTTCATCTTATGCTTAGATTTGGACTTCGAAAGAGTCCAGTCTTCATCTTGCAGGAGGTCAGGATGCACCCATATTATCTCCCCTCTCTTAGTAGTGAGAGGGATCAAGCCTCGATCCCGTTGGTTTAGGCAATCGTGGTTGATCACCTCCATCCTTGCAGTGGGAATGGGAACAACGCCATTTTGAGCCCGAATTTATAGCATGGAACCGAATTGGAGTGTCACCATATTTGCGGTGACTTTCTTTTGCTTAGGTTTGAGCTTAAGGATCCCAGATTCGACGAACGTCTGAATTTTATCCTTGAGGATATAACAGTTTTTTGTCGGGTGTCCCAACATTCTGTGATAGAGACAGTAGTTGGGGTCGTTGGTCTTTCCGACTTCTTCAGGGTGTCGAGCTTTTGGGAGCTTTAAACGATTCCCCTTGCTGAGAACATGGAAAATAACAACTTTATGTTCATCCTTGAATGAATAATTGCGCTGGGAGCTCTTCCTTGGTTCTCTTTGCGGGTTGTTGTTTGAGTTCTGGACTCCTACTGTGAAAGTCTCATTGGCCTTCGGTTGTGACGTATGCCCTTGCTTGCCCTTGTTACCTTTGAAATTGATGCGGGGCTCAAACTTGTTGAAACGTTCCGATAACTTCTCGGCTATCTCGGCTTGTTCCATCAACTCCTTCCAAGTGTGGGCAGTGACAGCACCCATGTGAGCTTCAATCTTTGCCAGAAAGTTATGCCGACAAGTTTGTAGCAACATCAGTAGAGGCATATCTCGGCATCGCAATGTCAAGTTGCGATATCATTTGATATATTCTCGGACCATCTCATTCCCACTTTGTTTCTCAGAAAGAAGCTTGGCCATGGTGACGTCAGATTGTTCCTCGTGAAATTGCGAGAGGAACTTGGATTCTAAATCCGCCCAAGATCTGATTGAACCCTCGGGCAAGTTCTGAAACCAGTCAAAGGCCACCCCCTGAAGAGTACCTATAAAGATACGTGCCTTAATGGCATCGTTACCCACTACATTTCCAGTTTGTTAATGGAAGTAGTAGATATGCTGGTTCGGAGATCCTTTGCCATCAAACGCATGTAACGTAGGTGGCTTGAACTTCATAGGGTAGGGAACCATATCCCACTCGATGGGGTAAGGTCGGCTAATCCCTACTTTCTTAAGCTCCATTCATTGAGAAAGATCGTTGAGGTGCTTCTGGATGTCCTCCAAAGCTTTCGCTTCTTTGCTTGGTTTGGTGAGCATTGTCGCTTCTGACCTTGCATGCTCAGACTCCGCGTCGCTTTGGTGCTCTTGATCTTCTTCTAGAGGGCTTTCGCCGATTGGCTTTTTCCCTTTTGAAGAGCTTGCTTGAGGATGGGGATTCAACAAGAGTTGCTCAATCATTCTTTCTAGGCGTTCAATTCGATTGTCCGTCTCTTTCTTCTAGATTGCCATTTGAGTCAGCAGATCTTCTCGGTCTGTTGCATTCACTTCCCACCTTCATCCTTGACTCGAACTAGGGGTCGGGTTTGATGCTACGGCTGAGTTAGCATCACTAGAAGCTGGTTGATTTGCTTGGGATGAGGACTGCGGTATTTGTATGGAAGAGTAGTTGAATGGAATTGCCGCTTTCCTCCTTAGTCGGGTGTTACGATATACACCCTCCACTTCTGGAAGTATGGACTGGATGCCAGGAGAATAGACTGGATCAGGGGAGCTATCTATATCTTCCTCGGCGTCTTCGGAGGTTATGCTCGTCATGTTGACAGTGAAGACTTGAGTCTTGCTTCGCTGAGCGCGTCGTCGCCGCTTAGTTCGAGCTTCTAAATGCTTAAGAACAGGACCGAGAAGGTTGAAAACTGACTGTTTGCATTGGCAACCTTCTTGGACTGTCGAGATCACCTCTTTGAGGATCGCACAATGTTGGCATTGGCGAGCTCTCTTTAGAGTTATGAATTCTCGTAGATCAGTATTAGTGCCAACCTCGCTGGCTTTGGCTGGATGCGAACGTCGCTTATGACGACGTTGGCCAGATATTTTTCTGCAGGGATCATCAATAATGATGGTATTCCTCTGAGGGAATTTTGATGAGGGGTTACCCCCATTCTTGGCTTCTAATGAGGAAGCATAGCGAGCATCGCGAGATGCTTTAAATCGAACTCCTATAGGAGTTGATGATTGAAGCCCGAGATCAGATGTGTTAACATCTTGATCTTTGCTTAGGACACAAGTTGTTGACGACTGAAGCCCGAGATCAGATGTGTTAACATTTTGATCGTTGCTCAGGGCAAAAGTCGGATTTCCTTCGCTTTTAGCGAAGTTCGTTCGGTTTTTGGCTAAGCTCGAACTGTCCTCAGCGAGGGTGGTGTTCACATACACGGGGGTAATTTTAGACCTAGGATTCACGCTACAGCGAATTCTACGACAACTGCATGCAGTTGGAGAGATTTTGTTCTTGGAAATAGATTCCTCAAACTTTGCTTGATCAAATTCAATGACCAATATTTCAGCAAAAGACCCGAAGGTCTGAGTGTCGGTTTGCAACACAATCTTCTTGTCGGAGGAGAAAGTAGTCCCCAGCAGAGTCGCCATCCTGTTTTGGGTCTTTTGTAATTGCAATTAACTTAGATTACAATTTGAGAGAAAACAATGAAACTAAGGAAAATTTTGTATTTCCTGGGGTTCTTTTCCGCGTGCCGATGGAGCGTCGATCTTGTACTCCGTTGACAAACCGAATCAAGACTTACGTGTCTTTTGCTATTGGCGAGGGTTAGATCACTTGGAAGCTAGCTCGGTCTTCTCTTCGTGATATTCATCTGCGTATGTGTGTGTTGAATTGTATGATTTCCTCTCCTTTTATAGGCTAAAAGAGAGAGTTAATAGCCTCCTTAGAACGTGGGTTAGTGGCCATTAAAATAGGAGATAGTGGGGTGGTTATCCCCTAAGAATAGCTCTCATAACAGCTATTTGGGTGAGCCTCGGGGTCTTAGTGGAGCTCGCTGTAGATTTGGGTGAAGGTCACTGTTAGTGCGGAGCCTCGGGGTCTTGGTGGAGAACGTGGGTGCGCCTTCTTTAGGGGTGGATGACCTGGTCCGTTTGAGCTGACATGGGCGGAGTTCATTGGTTGGTGAGCTTCGCCTATGAGTTCGAATTTATCACAGAATTCGACTCTAGGTTTGGTCGACTAATGACGTCTTTCGAGTCAGTCTGGGTCTGGGACTCGACTCACGTTTGATTTGATCGATTCGAGTCGATATAAGATGTATGGCGAGTTTTGCTTTGAGTTGACAAATGGCACCATTCGACTCGGCCCGAAGCGTGTTGTGGGGGGGGGTGACTCGTATCTGACTTGGTCGAGTCGATTCGACTTGGGTTGCCTGGCGAGGTCCGCTTCAGTCATTAGGCGACCTTCACTATAGCTTGTTATGGGCTTGACTTTGGCCCCATTCGAAGTGTTTAGCCCATGGGCGTTCACTTCTTTGATCAGTCTTGATGAAAATACTTTTTGACCGTCTACACTCACAAGACTGGGAAAATAAAAATTTCCCATTGTAGAAAAATAGCTCCTATTTACTCCCCCCTAGGCCCTATGCCAGGAGAGGAGAAGAAGCTATTAAACAAGGAGTGCCCTTCTTGCACAGGACTGAAACATGTCAAGCGGAAGAAGCACCTCTTGCAACCAAAATTTAACGTCGAGTTTGAGAAAAACACACGATATCTAATTACGATCTAGGTTCACATTTGTGAGACCTAGTTACTGTCGGAGTCCTAGCTCGTGGAGCTCCAAGGATCCTTCTTCAACTGCCATCTCAGTCGTCGAACGGTCTTACGCAGAGCTCGGCACTCGAAGCTCCATGCATCTCTATCGCGATTCAACTCACCCTAAGCTATCGACTAATTCTCGATGATCTGCTCGAGCATTGCCTTTTCAACCGATAGCAACTCTGCCAGATGGCGAAGTATGCGGAGTTCATCCGCTTGATTGCCCTTAACTTAGGCAAGCTCCTGCTAGAGCTATTTTATTTCGGCTCCTCTATCGAGGTGCACCTCCAATCTAGGCGATGGAGGCTTAGACATGGAGAAGAAGAAGAAGATAGAGATGAAGGCGGTGAAAATGGAAGGTGCAGGTTGCTATTTATAGCCTTTTTCGATTCCAAACTTTTGAGAAAATCACATCTTTTGAGATTTGATTGGACCGGACAAAGAGGCTAAATCTTAGCCTAAAACTCGGTCAAATCTATAGCGGATCTCGTGAAATCTTCAATCAAGAGATTTTAGCCACTGATCATGGCGTAAATCTAGAGACGAATCTCAACAAACATCACTAGTTAGCGAACATCGCTAATCGATGAACTTCGCTAATCAATGAACTTCGCCTACTCAGCCCAAAATTAAGCGAACTTCGCTCATATCCAGAATCAGTCGAACTTCGCTGATTTCCCAACCTTGCCTCAATAATGGAAAAGGCGAGCTTCGTTCCAAACATGGAATTGGACGAGTACAAGCATCATTGAGCCTTCAATACGAGTCTATAACTAAGGAACCTAAGTTCAACAGTACATCTCTGGCAGCTGAGTAGACAAACGAAGATAAATTTCAACCCAAACAAGACAACTCAAGCTACATTCAATAGTACACCTCTATCTATTTACCCAAAGTATTTCAATCCCAGCTACAAATTAAAATGCAGGATCTTGAAAACTTTTGGGGGGGTTGTAGACGGTCGAAATGTATTTTCTACCTAGGCCAATGTCTAGCTTAGATCCAAGAAGTGAACGCCCATGGACTAAACACTTCGAATGGGCTTAATACCGAGCCCACAATAAGCTATAGCGAGGATCGCCTAACAAAATAAGCGAACTCCATCGAGCAGCCCAGCTCGACTGGACTCAACCAAGTTGAGAGCTAGTCGACCCCTAAAACACGCCCCAGGTCAAATCAAAAGGCGTCATCAGTCGACCAAATCACAAGTCGAATTCTATGTCAAATTCAAACTCATAGACGAAGTTCACCAATAAATGAACTTCGCTCATGGAAACCCAAGTGGACAAAGTCATCCACTTCCGAAGAAGACTCACCCACGTCTTCAGCGAGCCTCGCCCATATCTTCAGCGAACTTCGCCCAACGTCTTCAGCGAACCTCACCATGCCAGCAAACCCCGCCAAATAGCCGTTTGAGAGCTATTTTCAGGGGAATAACTGTTCCCCACTTTCTCCTACTTTAAGAGCCACTTAATCTATAATTAAAGGCCATTAACTCTCTCTTTTAACCTATAAAAGGAGAGGAGATTGCTCATTTTGAAGCCCTCGATCATATCATAGAGAGATCAACTCACACGCATAAAGAGATCACCACTATCGCACTTGCGATTTTATTGAGCAAAGTTGCTAAGAGAAGACTGAGTTATCTTTCAAGCAACTAAGTTCTCATCAATAGCAAAAGACCCGTCACCTTAGTCGTGTTCGCGGGGAAAGTTGCTGATATTTCCATTGCAATTGAATCTGTTTACACCTTTAAACAAATTCAAGAAAAAGATCGCCTTTTATTTAAGGCTTACAATGAAAGAATCAATTGACGGTTATAACTTAAACCCTAAACAAACACGAGGATCTCTGTTTTCCAGGATCCTCGCTTGCGTGGGATCTTTGCCTGTGCCGGGGACTTTTTATTCGTCCGTGGACCGCCGCGTGATCAGATCCAGGTGCTAGATCTACAGATCTGAGGTGCTCGTTTCACGAAGGAAACAAAGCCCTCACGGGGATCGCACTCCGCGAAGGAGAGGATCGCCGAGCGGTGAGATCTACTAGGAGAAATCCGCAGCTATCCACGAGACTAAGGCGAAGCTTAGTCTAAAGGCGAATCGATAAACCTTACCTTAATCCGCTTTGGCTTTGTGTAGATCCGGGCTGCAGCAAGCTCTTCAAGATCTGGATCTTGTCTCTTGTCTCGATCGAAGCTCGGATCTGCGCCTAAGTCTTGGTCTGCAAAACTTCCAAGAATTCCGACCTACAGAGCTCTGGCGAATCTTCAGAAATTCAACGTCTGACCGAATTTCCAACCTTCTTCCCAATGAAGACCCCCTCCTCTCTATTTATAGGGTTCAAGAGGAGGGGGGGTGAAATGGCGCGGCCAAGGGACCGGCCATCATGCCAGCAGCCACGGTGGCGCTGCCTTGGTGCTACTGCCAAGGCCGAAGCCTTGGCCGGGCTCGGTTCGTTGTTTCGCCTGCCAAACTCCGTTTTCCGGCTTAATTTTTCTCCGGTGATGTCGCCGTTGTGTTTGAGTCCGTATCCGATCGACTTTCGGAGCTCGATCGGTTCATTTGCATTGACGGACTAAGTACGATTGATTCCGTCGGCGTTTGAGTTTAGTCAACTTCGCCTCGTCGAATCTCGGCGATTTGAAACCGTCATCGGGTTTATTCCACGATCGTCGTTTCATTGACTTCATCGCCTTGCCGACTCACTTCATGCGTTAAATCGGCTTCGTTTTATGCGTTTTCGCGGTAATCCGCGTCATCTGCGATTACGGGTGGCGTTGTCGGATGGAGTGGCGGTTGTTAGCCCACCGCCACGAAGTCTCGCCGCATCGATAAGCAATTTTCAGCGCCTCTGATACCCCTCCAAAGTGTCTCGGTCGATTTTTGGCGAGTGCGGGATACTTTGGATATGATAAACCCTTCACCCTTCGATCGGTGTGATAGGACTTGTGAATGACCTTGGCGTTTGATCTCTCCACTCCTTCGGTCTTTCCGGTGCCTTGTAGGATTCTTTGAAAGTATCCGCGATCTTGCATTTTTTGTCGACCGTTGTCGAGATCTCGACCGAAGTCGATAGATGAATTTATTCTTAAGAATAGCTTCAATATTTTGATTCCTCCAATCCCTTGATTCTCGGTACTTTGTAGGATAGGCGTTCGATCTTTGCATTTATTGCGGCCGTTGTCGAATCTCGGTATGGTGATTGAGCTCACTTGTTATTGACTTCGTGTTGGTGAATTGTCATTCAATTGACCACCCAACTTTCTGAGATTTCTCCGTTGGTCGGGGAATTCTTCGCTACGACGCATTGATTGGCATCGAAATATGTGGAATTTGGCCTTCAGCCGTGAGTCGCGGCGTTGACCGGCGTCCTAGCCTTCAATCGGCGAGTGCGGCGTTGGCCGTTGTTGGGATATGATTATCCACGATGGGAGAATTTCTTCAAGACTAGACACATTGTCGGTGTCAATATGATTTTCATGCCTCGTCAAATTATTCCTTTTGGGATATTATAGTGGGAGAAATTGAGGGTTGTCGAGTTATATAGAAATATTCTCAGGAACTTCTCGGCGAAAATTAGGAAATAGTTTATACCTTAAACCCTAAACAAACCACGAGGATCTCGTTTTCCGGGATCCTCGCTTGCGTCAGGATCTTTGCTGTCTTGGGGACTTTTATTAGGTCAGGTGGACTGGCGTGATCAGATCCGGTGCTAGATCTGGTCTGAGGTGCTCGTTCCACGAAGGAAACAAAGCGCCACGGGATCGCAGACTCACGGCGAGAGGATCGCCGTCGAGCGGTGAGATCTACTAGGAGAAATCACAGCTATCCACGAGACTAAGGCGAAGCTTAGTCTAAAGGGCGAATCGATAAACCTTACCTTAATCGCTTTGGCTTTGTGTAGATCCGCCGCAAGAAGCTCTTCAAGATCTGGATCTTGTCTCTTGTCTCGATCGAGCTTCGGATCTGCGCTAAGTCTTGAGTGCGCAAAACTTCCAGAATTCCGACCTCTGAGCTCTGGCGAATCTTGAGAAATTCAGCGTCGTAGAATTTCCAACCTTCTTCCCAATGAAGACCCCCTCCTCTCTATTTATAGGGTTCAAGAGGAGGGCGCCAGCGGACCGCCATCAGCGTTAGGCCACGTGGCGCTGCTCTGGTGCGCTGCCACTCGCCAAGGCCGGCCTTGGCCGGGCTCCTGCCTGAGCCGTTTCCGCCAAACTCGCCGGCTTTAATTTTTCTCCTGATGTCGCCGTTGTGTTTGAGTCCGTATCCGATCGACTTTCGGAGCTCGATCGGTTCATTTGCATTGACGGACTAAGTACGATTGATTCCGTCGGCGTTTGAGTTTAGTCAACTCGCCTCGTCGAATCTCGCTGATTTGAAACCGTCGCCGGGTTTATTCCACGATCGTCGTTTCATTGACTTCAGACGCTTTGCCGACTCACTTCATGCGCTCGTCGACTCGCTTTATGCTGGCGGCCAGTAATCACGCCATCCGCAGCTCGGTGGCGCTGTCGGATGGGTCGCCGGTTGTTAGCCCACCGTCACGAGTCTCGCCGCATCGATAAGCAATTTTCAACGCCACAGATATTCCCTCCAAAGTGTCCGGTCGATTTTTGGCGAGTGCGGGATACTTTGGATATGATGAAACCCTTCACCCTTCGCCGGTGTGATAGGACTTGTGAATGACCTTGGCGTTTGATCTCTCCACTCCTTCGGTCTTTCCGGTGCCTTGTAGGATTCTTTGAAAGTATCCGCGATCTTGCATTTTTTGTCGACCGTTGTCGAGATCTCACCGTAAGTCGATAGATGAATTTATTCTTAAGAATAGCTTCAATATTTTGATTCCTCCAATCCCTTCGATTCTCGGTACTTTGTAGGATAGCCGAGGGCGCTACTTGCCGCATTTATTGCCCGACCGCTGTCTAATCTCGAGTCAGAAATGATTGAGCTCACTTGTTATTGACTCGTGTTGGTGAATTGTCATTCAATTGACCACCCAACTTTTTACGAGATTTCTCCGTTGGTCGGGGAATTCTTCGCTACGACGCATTGATTGGCATCGAAATATGTGGAATTTGGCCTTCAACCGGCGAGTGCGACGCGTTGACCAGCGTCCTAGCCTTCAATCGGCGAGTGCGACGCGTTGACCGTTGTTGGGATATGATTATCCACAGTGGGAGGAATTTCTTCAAGACTAGACACATTGTCCGGTGTCAATATGATTTTCATGCCTCGTCAAATTATTCCTTTTTGGGATATTATAGTGGGAGGAAATTGAGGGTTGTCGAGTTATATAGAAATATTCTCCAGGAACTTCTCGACGAAAATTAGGAAATAGTTTATACTCGTGTTCCTAATTGGAGTAGGATTAGGCGACGCGTTGATTGGCGTCGATATAATTTCATGCTTTATGGGCGTTCATCGAGTTATCCCTAAGTATATTTTTTGTGGAAATATTCTCCGGGAACTTCTCGACGAATTAGGAAATAGTTTATACTCGTGTTCCTAATTGGAGTAGGATTAGGAATATCGAATTAAACCGAACTTGGCGGCCTTCATGGGACAATAATCTTCTAGAAATATGTTCAAGGCCCCTGATGTGTGGGGAAGAGAAAGAGCCAATTAACGGGCTGATTTGGCACTGTTTTGGCATCCGGATAAGGTTCTAATTAGGACTCCTTATTAGGGGCTGATTAGAGTCCTAATTAGAATTGGTTTGGGCCTCATTAAGGATTGGTATAAATACCCATCTCCTCTCTTTTGTTCGACCTAGGCGGCCCCTTCTCGAGCTTTTCCCTCTTGTTTTCATCTGCCTCGTGCCGTCTCGTCTCTCTCAAACTCTGAGGTACATACATAAGGCTTTACAATTTCTTTCTCTTCTCTCTTTCTCTTCTTTTTTTTTTTGTTTGTCTCGGTGCGGTGGTGCGAGCAATGGCCGAGAGGAGCAAGGCGTGAGCCTTGGCGTCGGCGGCCTGAAGCGCTGGCGCCTGGCTTCGGTCTCGGCAGGCATCGGGGCACTTTGGGCACAGGCGAAGCGCGGGTGGCGCTGGCGCGCGAAGCGCTTCGGTCTCGGCCGGCGCTGGCTCGGTCTCGGCCGGCACAGGTGGTCTCGGTTGAGCGAGGCACTTCGTTGAATGCCTCGGTCATGGCCGGCGAGCCACGACGACCAAGCGGGTCTCTTTTCTTTGAATTGCTGATTTTTCAAGCTGCATATCGACTTTATTTTGTCCTTTTGCGGTTCGATGTCATCGCGGAGGTCGCATGAGGGCTAGTCGACTCCGTGCGGCGTGAAGGCGCGCCTCCCTCATTATTTGGTGAGCGGCGTTACCATCCTCTCATGCATATACCGTTACACCCAGCCGTTCTCCTTCGTGAGGTGATTGGGAAGAGCTGAGATCCTCCTTTGTGGGGATTGGCGCTTGGATGGTTACCTTGGTCATCACCCGTCTCAAGATCTTTAATAGGGCGATTTATTACGCATCGTACTCGTAGAGCGGGATATATTATCGCTTTGTTTATGCGACGATATATATCGTTCTCACGAGTATTCGATCTGGATGAAATCGTCGTACCAATATAAGGTCGTGACTCAATCGTGTAAGATGAATTCAGCGCCTTATATTACCTTTATCAACGAATGTTTTCCATTGCGGTTGATTATCCATCGAGTGTTTCCACCTCCAGCGGTTGGCGGGCGCCATAGTGAATACTATTCCATGTGTGGCGATCCGCTATTTTCATTTCACCTCGATTAAGTATCGATACATCGGCGGAGACTATTCGGGTACTTGAGGGGAGTTCCCACATTCTCGGACTCTGGTCACCGTCGCGGCGCTTGTGAAAGACACCGGCTCTACTCAACCTTTGCGTAAGGCGGATTATCGTTGGCGACTCGTTAGCGATCCGGATCGGCTTTTATCAGCGGCGGTGGTGAACAAGGATGAGGAGGCCCTTTATATATCCCGGATACCTCGTCAACTTTCAGCGGTGATTTGGGCACCGCGGCGTGACCGCCATATGTCACGGTGATTGGCCAGGAGCATGACCATATCCGCTGCGGATTCATTACCCGGTGACGATTCAGGGTTCCAGCGAGTCGCATCATCGGCCTTCACCACAGGTTGTGGGATTAGACACACGCCCGTGATGAGCTTTACATTCTTGCCTCGACTTTGAAGAACCGTCTTGCGAAGTTGGAAGCGAGATCGATCATCCGACCATAGATTTTATGGTGGGTTCACTCGTCGGATAGGCGCGTGGGAATTCGCGACCAATTATGTCCTTAATCGGTGGGATGAAGAACCGTGCTACGGCTGTATTGGCGATTCGTGCCACCATATGCGGCCTTCAATCGGTGCCAACCATTTCTTTACCTTATTGAGCTCTACAATCCGGACTTCGAATCGTTTTACCAAACACGGTGAGTTGGGGCTGGCTTTACATGAGATGTACCGAGTTTCAGGTTTACCCATGGGGAAGATGCTGTATCAGGAATACTTTCCCTCGAATCAGGAGTTGAGTCAGCTGAAGGACCGCACGCCAGACCGTTACACCACTTTATGGGATCTCACTTGTCATTATCATATAGCTCTAGCCCAATCTGAACCTCATGTCAAAAAGAAATCACAAGTGAGCCTGAAGCAGTTTGCCAAATACTTGTTCAAGCACTTGGAGGATAATTCTGGTGAGAAAATATGTGAACTGTCGCCGCTCACTCCTTCGGCAATTAATGAGCTCATCGAGAGATCCGGTGCTAACTCCTACACACTCAGCAGTGCCAAAGACGGTTTTTCCCCAGGGACCAAGTTTGCAACCTTCCTATGGCATGCAGTGAAGCCTATTCAACCGACAACTCTTCTAGCCGGCTATCTTGCGATCTGGCTAAAGAAATGCGTGATTCCATATCAAACTGGTGATGCCTTATCTTTGGAGGTCCTTTATCCTGCAGTTCAGCTTGCCCACAAAAAGGAACTCTCTCTCCTTCCAGTGATGGTGGCCAATATTCACCGTGGATTGCGGCATATAGCCTGGGCGTTTACTCAAAGGAAGGATGAGCCCTCATCTCGTATTCCTTGATTTGGCGAGAGCGCTGATGCTGGATGAAGATCCATCCCGTTTTATTATCTGTTTGGAAGTACGCTCGTTCTTTTCCTTGGTGAACACGGTGATCGAAAAGGTTTTCCATGGCGGGCTTTCTCTTCATCAGTTCAGGCCACTGCTTGATCCTCGGACGGCCTTGATACGGGATATGGGTTATCTGGTGGCTCGAGCCATTCTTGATGACCTCGCTCATCACGGAGAAAGCCGAGACTACAAGAGCTGCGGGCAGCTGGAGCTTCCTCATATGTAGCTGTTCAGACCGACGGGCGTTTAGAGGCATGGCGCGATGCTCGTGTTTTCTTGGGCTCGATGTCAGTCTGAGAGAGATCGAGTGGATCAGATGGAGCCATTGTCGTCAAAGCATCTTCTTCTCTAAGCCACCTCAACTCTTGTCTCAGCAGAGTGAAGAGAGGATAGCGCACTGTGAGGAAGCTCCAAGCGAGGAAGAAAACATGGCGTTTTGGGTGACAAGGGCCAACAAGGAAGAAGCTCATTGCCTGCCTAAGGAATTCTGCTATCAAAGCGTAAGCCGGTTGATCTTGAGGAGGCAACCACAAAGACATTGAATACCGATGAGGAGTCTTTCGTATCGAAGTTGCAGGAGAACTCCACGGGCTTATAGTGATGAACTATCTCGGCTAGAACAACAAATCTTTTGTCATAGACTTGATGTTTGAATAATTGTAGCTCCATTTATCTTTCCCTTTAATTGAATAAAATTTGCTCCTTTTATTGTTTATTATGATTCTTTTACTTCGTCAGAAATAATTAACCATAATACTCATAGGATTTTTGGCAAACCCTCAGCCATCAACGGGTTTGATTAGCCTTTACCAACTACCGTTTGAATTGGGCTAGCGTGCGAATTGTCTAAATCCATTCCGCACGTGACGTTGTGCTAAAAGAATAAAACTCTCTTAGACTTAATGCTATGATGTTTGAATACATAGACTTTATCATATTTTACGGGTAAAAGACTAACCAGCAACGCGTGTGAGGCATTGGCTTTAAGGTTATTGGCCAACCCCTAGCCTTCAACGGATTTGATTAGCCTTTACCAACTACCGTTTGAATTGGGCTAGCGTGCGAATTGTCTAAATCCGTTCCGCACGTGACGTTGTGCTAAAAAAATGAAACTCTCTTAGACTTAATGCTATGATGTTGAATACGTAGGCTTTGTCATCTTTTACGGGAATAGACTACCCGAACGGTTAAAGAATTAACCGGCAACACCTGTTAGGCATAGGCTTATCCCTACTTAGGCTTCGGGATAAAATACCCCAGAATCAAACTCTGGTGTCTTCTTCAATCGGAGAAAGACTAAACCGGCAACGCGTGGTAGGCGTTGGCTTTATCCCTTCTTAGGCTTCGGGATAAAATACCCCAGAATCAAACTCTGGTGTCTTCTTCAATCGGAGAAAGACTAAACCGGCAACGCGTGGTAGGCGTTGGCTTTATCCCTTCTTAGGCTTCGGGATAAAATGCCCCAAGATGAATCTTGGTGTCTTCTTTTAACCGGAGAATGACTGAACCGGTAGAAGAACGATTAATGTGGGAAAGGAAGAATGTGTTCTATTTCCCGAAGGTGAAAAGGAAGGATTTTATATTCTATTTCCGGGCAACATCAGATTTAAAACAGGAGAGGAAGAATGTATTCTATCTCTTGCTGATGGAGAGGAAGGAGGATCTTGTCTCCTATCTCCGGGTGTTGGAAAGGAAGGATTTTTATCCTGTTTCCAGTGGAAGAAACTAAAAGTGGGATCTCCACTTTGAGACTCTTAAAAAGGTGAAACTAAGAGTGGGATCTCCACTCCGAGAATCTAGGACAAGAGAGGAAGAATGTATTCTATCTCTTGCTTCTGGAGAGGGAGAATGTATTCTATCTCCAGATGAATGTGATGTGTAATGTGGGAAAGGAAGAATGCATTCTATTTCCCGGAAAGAAACTAAGAGTGGGGTCTCTACTCCGAGAATCTTGAAAAGTTTCAGATAGCTTGGACCAGAAAGATCTTTCAGTGGACCCGCCGTCAATGAATTTGGTCGGTGAGAGAATTTTGGAGGAAAACAAAATAATTTAAGGTTATCTTCAAGGAACATGGGTGAAATATTCCCTGAGGAGCTTCCCATCCAAATGGGTTATCCTGAATGTACTAAGTATAGTACTTTTTCAGGAACTTCCCGTTTATTGGCATTAATTATCGATCGCCATTTTGTGTGATAAGGCGATATGCACCATTAGAGTAGACCGTTTCTATTATAAACGGCCCCTCCCATTTAGGTTCGAATTTACCTTTCTTTTTCGAGTTGAGAGTTATCGATTAGTGGGGCCGAGGACCAAATCTCCTTCTTTGAAACTCCTCGATGTACTTTCTTATTGAAAGCTCGACATCCTCGCTTGGTAGAACTCAATGCATTGTTGAGCCTCGAGCTTTTCATCAACATCTCGAGCTCTTGAGATGTTTTGATCTTGTTCCTCGATCGTCATCTCCGTTGCGAGGGCAATGCGAAGTGATGGAATCTGGATCTCGGTGGAAGAGCGCTTCACACGTGGGCGAGAGTATGGGGTCGCTCGGTTGGCGTCGCGATGCGATCGTGCGATATGCCGAGTGCTTCTCGAGTTTATCATCGGTCTAAGCTTGTTATTCTTCACAAGCTTTGTGAGAATTTTAATAATTGTCTTGTTGAACTCCTCGGCCAATCCATTTGCGGTGGATTATAGAACATTGTGAGGCGTCTTGGATCTTAAATTTCTCACAAAACCTGATGAAAGAATTGTTGATGAATTGAGGACCGTTGTCATGCACGATCCGTCTTGGGACACCATGTCGATAAATGACATGGTGTTTAATAAACTTAATAACGCTACTCGCTTTCACTTCTTTTAGCGGGATTGCTTCAGCCCACTTGGAGAAGTAGTCGATGATCGCTAGAATAAACCGATCGCCTTTGACTGACGGAGGAAAGATGGGACCTACAACGTCCATTCCCCATGTCTCGAATGGCCAGGATGTAGCCGAAGGATGCAATTGCTCTGGAGGTTGATGCATATAGTTCGCGTGAATCTGACACGCGTGGCATTTCCGAGCGTATGCAACTGCGTCGTTAATCATTGTTGGCCAGAAGTAGCCCATTCTCCTGATACGATCATAGAGTTTAGGACCAGGTTGGTGCGCACCACATTCACCTTCGTGTGCTTCCCGAAGGACCTCTTCTGCCTCTTTGTTTGAAAGGCACCGAAGTAGAAGACCATCATATCCTCGGCGATATAACATCACGGGTCTGTGTTGTAAAGAATCTTGGAGCTCTTAGCGGATTGACTCTCTCTCCCTCCGTCTTACGGCGAATATCATGCAAGACGTAGTCGATGATAGGAAAGCGCCAATCTCGGGGCTCCAATTTGGTTCGGGTCATGTATACCTCTTTGGTAACTACCCCCTTGTCTTCTTGTACCTTATCACATATTGGTACAAATAATTGATGAGTCCTGACCGTAACTAGCTGCTCGGTCTCGGGAGGTTGTGCTAGAATCGCTAGCGCCGCCAATGCATCCGTAAAGCGTTCGAAGCGGGGTATATTCGATGAAGAACTCTTCGAATGAGTCTGCCATTTCAATGGCTACCCGGTGATAGGGAACTAGATCAGGATTCCTAACTTCGTAGTCTCCCCGGATCTGTTTGACTATCAGCTGCGAGTCGCCGTACGCTCCGAGATACTTGACCCCCAGTTCCTTGGCGAAACTAAGTCCGATAAGTAGCGCGTTATATTCGGCCACATTATTGGAGCACGGTTTGGTGAGTGAATAGGCTCGGGGCATGACATGTTTTCCCGGGAAAACTAAGACAACTCCGACTCCAGCGGAGATCTTAGAACATCCGGGGGCACTTGCCACATTAGTAGCCCGAGAAGCTTCGTCAAAATACAACCGCCATATTTATTGGTGCGATGTATTGTTGACTTCGTGGACTTCATCAGGTAGTTCATCATATAGCTCGGCTGCTTCCGTTGTCGGGTTGGCGACCAAGAGATCGTAAATCGCTTGTCCTTTGGTGACTTACGTTGTTTGAAGTGCAAGTCATATTGGGACAAGAACAAGGCCCATTTGCCAAGCGCCAACTCATTGAGGCGGTGGGTCATAAATATTCGGACCGGTTCGTTGGAGATAACATAAATTGTGCGTCGACTAAATAGTGCGCATCTTAGAATTGCGAACACTAATACAAGGCCTTTGCTTCTCAACCATCGGATATCGAGATTGACCCGACTAATGTTAGGCTCATGTAGTATCTGCTGTTACGTGACGCTGATGCGTCGTCTTGCGCAAGTAAGGCACTCAATGAGTGATCCGTTAGCCTTGATGTAAATCAAGAGCGGCTTTCCGGCTAGCGGTGTGACAAGAGCAGTGGTTTTAGCGAATCTGATTTGATCTCTTCAAATGCCTTTTGGCAGCGTCGTCCCAAATAAGCGACCGCCCTTCTTGTTCAATTTTGAGAATGGTGGCACTTCCCGGATAGGTTCGATATGAACCGCGGATATAGGCCAATCGCCCTTGTAACCCCCTGAGCTCTCTCAGATTTCTTGGAGGTTGTAAATCTTGAATCGCTGATGGGAAATAAATGATTACCTCCTAAGTTGCAAGTATACAACCTTTATCAAGTTATAGTATAAAGATTATCGATCCACGAGGAGCGGAAGTAGGAAGGGCTTTGTTCAAGTTTTGGTTCTCAAATTATCGCGTGACAATTAGGAGTTTATTCAATTAAAATGAAAGTAAGAAAATGGTGAAAGTGGATGTGGAGAGATAAGAGAGTGGATGTGGATTATGTGCAAAAGAGGAGAAAATGAAGTTGGGAATGTGGTTGTGATTATATGCACATAATAACAAAACTAGGTTTGAGATTATATGCACATGGAGGGAATATGAGATTGAGAGAAAATAAGTGCAAAATAAAAGAAAGCAAGATTGAGAGAGGAGAGTAAAGGAAAATCAAAATCAAGAATAAAGGAAAATAACAAACAAATGAAAAATAAGGATAAGTGCAAAATCAAGAATGTAAAGTATGGAGGATTAGTTAAAGATATGAGGAATCTAGAGTAGATCCACTTAGCTTATCTCAATCTCACAAGAATGAGTTGGATTTGTTAGCTAGTTTCAAACAATCTCTAGGGATCCCACAAATATTGGCTCCACACTTAGAAAGGGTAATTCCCTAGAGGGTTCTAGCCTCAAGGTGAATTAAAGAAAAGAAAAATCTATTCTAGAAAGGAAATACAAGAATTAAATACATTGCATGAAAGTAAATTGCATGAAAGTAAATTGCAAGAAAGTAAATCTAAGCTACAAAGCAATAAATGAACAAGAAAGAAAATGAAAAAGAAATAAAATAGAAACCAACAACTCTGATCTTAATCTAATCCTCCTTTTGGTCCTTGGATTAGAAGAAGAGAAAGGAAATTGAAGGGTGAAAATTTCATTTATTGTGTAACAAAGTTACAATTTTGGAAGGTCTCCTCAATTAAGAGTAACCCTCCTCTCCAAATGGAGTTTTACAAAATATTTCACACTCAAAACCCTCGACCTTCACCCTATTTATAGCCATGAGTTGATGTGAACCATTGGATCAAACCTAGCCAAAAGGAAGAAATCCACCATTAATTGAATCATTTGCAAACCGATCGGTTGGCGATCGGTTAATAACCGGTTGGTCAACCGATGGTTCCCAACCGAATTTGTCTTTTCTTGATTTTTCTTCACGAATTTCTCTTGGATCAATTTGGTATCTTGGGCCTTCGTTTGTCTTGATTTGGGCTTCTAAAATTGGTAGAAATTGAGAGAATTTGAGTCATTTGGGCTTTTATTCATTATTTCTTTATTAGCACGCAAAATAAGATAAAAATAATTATTAGTAATATCGTTATTCATATAACATAGGTAATAAGGGTATAAAAATGTAATTAAAATGTGATAATCAAATACCCCACACCTAAACTTTTGCTAGTCCTCTAGCAAAGAAAATAAAAAAGAAAACCTAACTCACTCAGTAGAATCATGGTTGTATTTAGCGCATACAACAAGCCTTTAAACCCCTAGGTTACCCTAGTGGGCGAGTTGTAGTCTCGTGAGGGTTTGCAGTGAATATACCCACAAAATTCAGTCAACTTGCCAATTTAAGAAGTTAATAAAATAATTAATTCATTTGATATCTTCAAATATTCCAATTGAAGTTGGTTAATACTCAAGAAAACGTTTTTATCATAACTCTAATGTAATTCTCTTAAGAAAATCCTTCCATTATAGTTATACAAAACCAAGTTTAACTCAAAATTTTAATTTAAAAGTTTTGAAAAGAACATGCTAACTCTTTGTTTTAAACAAACTTCAAGTCTTTTAATCCATTTAATTCTTCAAGAACATATACAAATATAACTATATATAAAAACATGGTTAGTATGATTTTTTTTTAATTTAATTTTTTTATTTACTCTTTATTTCTTGGTGGTTTTGTTCTTTTTAATCGGGCTTTCTAAGTGACCATTTAGCGAGTTTTGGGCCAATGAATCCCAACCCAATTGGGCTTAGGTCATTAAGCATAGAAATACTCCTCGGACTTAATTACTCAGTCAACTTAGGCTTAGTAAAATAGAACCACCAATGATTTTAAGAGAATTTTTCTTCTTTTGTTAAGTTAGTATAATATATATATGTGTATATGTATATATATTCTGAACAATATTTGGATCAAGACAACTTGAAAAATTATTTTCAACTCTAAGTTAGGCATGCAAAAATTTCATTACTTTAATTAAAAATCTAAGTTAAAACTTAAGTAAAGTATACTACTTTGAAAATCATTTCTTAAGAAATTTATTTGGAGTTATCATAAAAGGTAAACTTGAGTATAGAACTAACTAAGGATTAGAAGACTTAAATTTTATCAAATAGATCAATTATTAATCAACTCTATTAAGTTGGCAAGTGACTATTTTTTTTTATGAAAAGAGGAAAAAAATAATAAAAAGAAAAAAATGGTAAGAAAAAGAGGAAAAATGACTAAGATAAAGATAAAAATAACTAATCCCCACCCCACACCTAAACTTTTGCTAGTCCTCTAGCAAAGAAAATAAAAAGAAAACCTAACTCACTCAGCAGAATCATCATGGTAGCAGATACAACAAGCCTTTAAACCCCTAGGTTACCCTAGTGGGCGAGTTGTAGTCTCGTGAGGGTTTGCAGTGAATATACCCACAAAATTCAGTCAACTTGCCAATTTAAGAAGTTAATAAAATAATTAATTCATTTGATATCTTCAAATATTCCAATTGAAGTTGGTTAATACTCAAGAAAACGTTTTTATCATAACTCTAATGTAATTCTCTTAAGAAAATCCTTCCATTATAGTTATACAAAACCAAGTTTAACTCAAAATTTTAATTTAAAAGTTTTGAAAAGAACATGCTAACTCTTTGTTTTAAACAAACTTCAAGTCTTTTAATCCATTTAATTCTTCAAGAACATATACAAATATAACTATATATAAAAACATGGTTAGTAT
This sequence comes from Asparagus setaceus, assembly GCA_012295165.1. Taxonomy (NCBI): domain Eukaryota; kingdom Viridiplantae; phylum Streptophyta; class Magnoliopsida; order Asparagales; family Asparagaceae; genus Asparagus; species Asparagus setaceus. The sequence goes on along the minus strand of CM022709.1, from coordinate 29,071,485 downwards.
GATTTTTTTTAATTTAATTTTTTTTATTTACTCTTTATTTCTTGGTGGTTTTGTTCTTTTTAATCGGGCTTTCTAAGTGACCATTTAGCGAGTTTTGGGCCAATGAATCCCAACCCAATTGGGCTTAGGTCATTAAGCATAGAAATACTCCTCGGGCTTAATTACTCAGTCAACTTAGGCTTAGTAAAATAGAACCACCAATGATTTTAAGAGAAATTTTCTTCTTTTTGTTAAGTTAGTATAATATATATATGTGTATATGTATATATATTCTGAACAATATTTGGATCAAGACAACTTGAAAAATTATTTTCAACTCTAAGTTAGGCATGCAAAAATTTCATTACTTTAATTAAAAATCTAAGTTAAAACTTAAGTAAAGTATACTACTTTGAAAATCATTTCTTAAGAAATTTATTTGGAGTTATCATAAAAGGTAAACTTGACCGCGTTCCTTGGATTGGTCACGGGTTGACTTCGAAATGATCCTTTCTCTCTCACTTATAGCTAGCTAGTTGACCAAGCTGGGTTTCTAATCTAGCTATGGCTTGAGTGTTGGAGTTGAGAATTTGTCTGTTGATTGCATAAAGGAGTTCATCGTGTTAGATGTTTGAGTCAACAAGTTAGGTAGTGCGTGTAGAGGTTTTAATCAAGGCTTCCAAACCCCTTTCCAAAACATTAAGGCGTTTCTCAATATTTGAAGGAATATGATTTGTAGATTGATGATGAGGAAACTGATTTTGAAATGGTGATTTGGTTGTGGAAAATTGGTTGGAGAACTGAAAGAAATTGCGTTGCCCTAGGGAATTGTTGGTTGGAAGAGGAGTGAAATTTTGATTTCAGAAATTACCACGATTCCATGCAAAATTTGGATGATTTCTCCAACCGGGATTATAGGTTGGAGAAAATGGATCGTGTCGGATCTTTGGAATGCGGCATTCATCTATTCTAGAATTGAGTATTTCCTAAGAGTGGACATTGCTCTGAAGCATGGGGCGTAGAAAGCAGTTATGACAACTGGTAACTTGATTGATTTGGTAGGAGCTCGTTCTTTGGTTTCTAAAGTTTCTAACTGCGTAGAATTGTAGCCATCTTAGCTTGAGGCTATGTTTGACTCTAAGGAAGTTTTGAAGAATAATCCAATCCTTCATAAATGATTTGGCATAATCGCCATTTTGAGACCATGGTGAGGACATTGGATAAGAAGATCTTTGAATTTGTCAAAATACTTCCAAAATGGTTCTCTGGGACAATTTTAAAATTTTGAATCTGTTTCTAAGCTTGATTGTTTTGTGGATAGGAAAGAATTTTTGAGAAAAGCTGTTACAAATTCACCCCAAGTTGAGATGGAATCGTGGGCAAGCTATCTGACCATTTTTGGCTTTGTCCTTAAGGGCAAATGGAATAAATCGGAGTTTGATCGCATCTTCAGTTAAGTCCCTCATCTTAATCATGAGGCAAACTTCTTCAAATTAGGAGATAAAGATGTATCGTCTTGGTTTGACTCTAAGGAAGTTTTGAAGAATAATCCAATCCTTCATAAATGATTTGGCATAATCGCCATTTTGAGACCATGGTGAGGACATTGGATAAGAAGATCTTTGAATTTGTCAAAATACTTCCAAAATGGTTCTCTGGGACAATTTTAAAATTTTGAATCTGTTTCTAAGCTTGATTGTTTTGTGGATAGGAAAGAATTTTTGAGAAAAGCTGTTACAAATTCACCCCAAGTTGAGATGGAATCGTGGGCAAGCTATCTGACCATTTTTGGCTTTGTCCTTAAGGGCAAATGGAATAAATCGGAGTTTGATCGCATCTTCAGTTAAGTCCCTCATCTTAATCATGAGGCAAACTTCTTCAAATTAGGAGATAAAGATGTATCGTCTTGGTTTGACTCTAAGGAAGTTTTGAAGAATAATCCAATCCTTCATAAATGATTTGGCATAATCGCCATTTTGAGACCATGGTGAGGACATTGGATAAGAAGATCTTTGAATTTGTCAAAATACTTCCAAAATGGTTCTCTGGGACAATTTTAAAATTATTGTTCCTTAATGAGCTCGAATCCTTAGGGGCCAGCGTCTAATCAACTTTTAAGAGGCTTGGGTATGTGTAGTGAGGAATTAGTGATTTTGGGCTAAGGAAAGGGTGATGAAATCCCTCACCTTATCTTGATTAGTGGGTTTTGCCCTTAAAATATTTTCAAGTGTGTGCCAAATCAAGATGCTCAAATCACTTTGGTGAATTCCTACTATTATATGAAATGCAACCCTAGAAATTAAAAGCAACTAAAAGGATGCAAAAAAAATCTTTTTATTTTTTTTTTTTATTTGAAAAGGACAAGAGAAAAAGTTAAGAAGATGATGAGAAAAAATGAGGAAAAACTAACTAAAAATAAATCAAGGCAATTACTTTTCAATCACCCTAACTCTAGGGTTAAGCCTAAACTTGACTTAGACCAGCTCCTAACCAAAAATTCCCTTAGTGAAAAGATCAAAGTTTACTTGGGTAATTAGCCAGGTAAGGATAGTACTAGAGGAGATCAAAGATCAATTAAGTACCTCTTTCCTTTCGAGGCCATATAAACCTTGCCTTAGACACCAATTAATCCAAATAAACTTGGACGGTTCACTTAAAATTATTGTTCCTTAATGAGCTCGAATCCTTAGGGGCCAGCGTCTAATCAACTTTTAAGAGGCTTGGGTATGTGTAGTGAGGAATTAGTGATTTTGGGCTAAGGAAAGGGTGATGAAATCCCTCACCTTATCTTGATTAGTGGGTTTCTAATCTAGCTATGGCTTGAGTGTTGGAGTTGAGAATTTGTCTGTTGATTGCATAAAGGAGTTCATCGTGTTAGATGTTTGAGTCAACAAGTTAGGTAGTGCGTGTAGAGGTTTTAATCAAGGCTTCCAAACCCCTTTCCAAAACATTAAGACGTTTCTCAATATTTGAAGGAATATGATTTGTAGATTGATGATGAGGAAACTGATTTTGAAATGGCTGATTTGGTTGTGGAAAATTGGTTGGAGAACTGAAAGAAATTGCGTTGCCCCTAGGGAATTGTTGGTTGGAAGAGGGAGTGAAATTTTGATTTCCCGAGAAATTACCCTGATTCCATGCAAAATTTGGATGATTTCTCCAACCAGGATTATAGGTTGGAGAAAATGGATCATTAATCGGATGCTGGAATGCAGCATTCATCTATTCTAGAGATTGAGTATTTCCTAAGAGTGGACATTGCTCTGAAGCATGGGCTGTAGAAAGACAGTTATGACAACCTGAGGCAGAAACTTGATTGATTTGAGCCGGAGCTCGTTCTTTGGTTTCTAAAGTTTCTAACCTGCGTAGAATTGTAGCCATCTTAGCTTCAGAGGCTATGTTTGACTCTAAGGAAGGACCTCTAGAACTGGATTGGAGTAACGATGAATCACAGTGTTCCCACTGCATGGTTTTCTCGGATAAATTCTCTAAAAAGTCCCAAGCTTCATCAGCATTTTTCTTCATGAAATCCCCTTGACACATTGACTCTAAGGAAGTTTTTGAAGAATAATCCAATCCTTCATAAATGATTTGGCATAATCGCCATTTTGAGACCATGGTGAGGACATTGGATAAGAAGATCTTTGAATTTGTCAAAATACTTCCAAAATGGTTCTCTGGGACAATTTTAAAATTTTGAATCTGTTTCTAAGCTTGATTGTTTTGTGGATAGGAAAGAATTTTTGAGAAAAGCTGTTACAAATTCACCCCAAGTTGAGATGGAATCGTGGGCAAGCTATCTGACCATTTTTGGCTTTGTCCTTAAGGGCAAATGGAATAAATCGGAGTTTGATCGCATCTTCAGTTAAGTCCCTCATCTTAATCATGAGGCAAACTTCTTCAAATTAGGAGATAAAGATGTATCGTCTTGGTTTGACTCCTAAGAATTTGGGAAGCATGTTTATGAAATGCGGTCGAAGTTCAAAATTGGTTCCATTTACCTCGGGGAGTTTTATGCAAGAGGGATTGCATTTCTAGTGGGGTAACAAACATCTTGAAGAACAGGTGGGTTGGTATTGGCCATTTCGTTTGGTTCAAGAGATGGATCAAAAACGAATTAAACGATTGGTATTATCCCTAACCCAAGTTTGCATACACCAAAATCAAATTTTTTTTTTTATTTGAAAAAGGACAAGAGAAAAAGTTAAGAAGATGATGAGAAAAAAATGAGGAAAAACTAACTAAAAATAAATCAAGGCAATTACTTTTCAATCACCCTAACTCTAGGGTTAAGCCTAAACTTGACTTAGACCAGCTCCTAACCAAAAATTCCCTTAGTGAAAAGATCAAAGTTTACTTGGGTAATTAGCCAGGTAAGGATAGTACTAGAGGGAGATCAAAGATCAATTAAGTACCTCTTTCCTTTCGGGGCGCCTTACGCAACCCTTAAACCTTGCCTTAGACACCAATTAATCCAAATAAACTTGGACCGGTTCACTTAAAAATTATTGTTCCTTAATGAGCTCGAATCCTTAGGGGCCAACGTCTAATCAACTTTTAAGAGGCTTGGGTATGTGTAGTGAGGAATTAGTGATTTTTGGGCTAAGGAAAGGGTGATGAAATCCCTCACCTTATCTTGATTAGTGGGTTTTGCCCTTAAAATATTTTCAAGTGTGTGCCAAATCAAGATGCTCAAATCACTTTGGTGAATTCCTACTATTATATGAAATGCAACCGTAGAAATTAAAAGCAACTAAAAAGGATGCAAAAAAAAAATCTTTTTATTTTTTTTTTTTATTATGGTCGACAATAAAAAAAAATGAAGTTTATTAGGGTCGACAAGGGAAAAAAAATCCTTTTATTTTTTATTTTTTATTTTTTTTTTATCCTAATTGTCTCTAATGTATATGAACTATCTAAAGGGTGGAATTGAAAATACTAGATTGAGAAGTTACCCACACAAAAGCAATGCAAAGCCTCGTTGGAGGCAATTCTTCAATCTTGAATCTTCAATTCTTGATCTTCAAGCTCCAAGTTCCTACACAAAAGAAAACACACAAAATAAAAACCAAACTTAATGAAAATCCTACTTATGCACCGTTCCCCGGCAACGGCGCCAAAAACTTGATGGGAAATAAATGATTACCTCCTAAGTTGCAAGTATACAACCTTTATCAAGTTATAGTATAAAAGATTATCGATCCCACGAGGAACGGGAAGTAGGAAGGGCTTTGTTCAAGTTTTGGTTCTCAAATTATGCGCGTGACAATTAGGAGTTTATTCAACTAAAATGAAAGTAAGAAAATGGTGAAAGTGGATGTGGAGAGATAAGAGAGAGTGGATGTGGATTATGTGCAAAAGAGGAGAAAATGAAGTTGGGAATGTGGTTGTGATTATATGCACATAATAACAAAACTAGGTTTGAGATTATATGCACATGGAGGGAATATGAGATTGAGAGAAAATAAGTGCAAAATAAAAGAAAGCAAGATTGAGAGAGAGGAGAGAGTAAAGGAAAATCAAAATCAAGAATAAAGGAAAATAACAAACAAATGAAAAATAAGGATAAGTGCAAAATCAAGAATGTAAAGTATGGAGGATTAGTTAAAGATATGAGGAATCTAGAGTAGATCCACTTAGCTTATCTCAATCTCACAAGAATGAGTTGGATTTGTTAGCTAGTTTCAAACAATCTCTAGGGATCCCACAAATATTGGCTCCACACTTAGAAAAGGGTAATTCCCTAGAGGGTTCTAGCCTCAAGGTGAATTAAAGAAAAGAAAAATCTATTCTAGAAAGGAAATACAAGAATTAAATACATTGCATGAAAGTAAATTGTATGAAAGTAAATTGCAAGAAAGTAAATCTAAGCTACAAAGCAATAAATGAACAAGAAAGAAAATGAAAAAGAAATAAAATAGAAACCAACAACTCTGATCTTAATCTAATCCTTCTTTTGGTCCTTGGATTAGAAGAAGAAAGGAAATTGAAGGGTGAAAAATTTCATTTATTGTGTAACAAAGTTATAATTTTGGAAGGTCTCCTCAATTAAGAGTAACCCTCCTCTCCAAATGGAGTTTTACAAAATATTTCACACTCAAAACCCTCGGCCTTCACCCTATTTATAGCCCAGCGGAGTTGATGTGAACCATTGGATCAAACCTAGCCAAAAGGAAGATAAATCCACCATTAATTGAATCTGTTGCAAACCGATCGGTTGGCGATCGGTTAGCCAACCGTTAGCCAACCGGTTGGTCAACCGATTGGTTCCCAACAATTTGTCTTTTCTTGATTTTTATTCACGAATTTCTCTTGGATCAATTTGGTATCTTGGGCCTTCGTTTGTCTTCAGATTTGGGCTTCTAAAATTGGTAGAAATTCAGAGAATTTGAGTCATTTGGGCTTTTATTCATTATTTCTTTATTAGCCTGCAAAATAAGATAAAAATGATTATTAGTAATATCGTTATTCATATAACATAGGTAATAAGGGTATAAAAATATAATTAAAATGTGATAATCGATCGCTTTCACCTTATCAGGATCGACATGGATGCCCTTATTGGTGACGACGAAGCCGAAGAACTTGCCACTAGACATCCCAAGGAAGGATTTGGCAGGGTTCATCTTTAGCTGGTGGGCTCGCATGAGCTCAAACACCGTTTTGAGATCTTTGATATGATCACTCTTGTTACGGCTTTTCACAACCAAGTCGTCGACGTAGCATTCGATCGTTTTCCGGAGATGATCCTGGAAAATCTTCGTCATTGCTCGTTGATACATTGCGCCTGCGTTCTTCAGACCGAACGGCATGACTGTATAGTAGAATATGCCGAGAGGTGTTCTGAACGCTGTGTGTTTGGCATCATCGGGGTGCATCTTGATTTGATTGTAACCCGAAAAGCCATCCATAAATGACATCCTTTCAAAACCAGACGTGTTATCCACAATGACGTCAGTGATCGGAAGGGGAAAATCATCCTTCGGGCAGGCGACGTTCAGATCTCTATAGTCGACACAGATCCTAATTGAACCGTTCTTCTTCATGACCGGGACGATGTTTGCCACCCAATCTGGATGTTGGATTTCCTTGATGAAACCCGATTCTATAAGTTTTTACTTATCGACAATCGCCTACATAATCGAGGGCGAAACCGTCTTTGTGGTTGTTTGGCGGGTTTGACATCCACTTTGATATTGGCGATGTGTTGCCACATTAGGGTCGAGTCGGGCATGTCTTAGCTCGAGGCGAACCGTCGATATATTCCCTGATAAGGGCGATCAATTCTTTCTTTTCCTCCGAAGGAAGACTACTACTGATGTTTATAAGCTTAGGGTGCTCTTCATCGCCCATATTGACTTGGACTATCTCGTCTTTAGTGGGGGGTTCTCTTTGCTCGAACCTATCCCCAAACTACTCTTTGAGCTGATGGATCCATGGGTCTTCCCATGTTGGCATATCTTCATCATCCTCAATATTGGTGGGGTCGACTGTAGCCATATTTGACATCAAGGCCTTAAAAGCCTCTCCAAGGCTGATGTCGGAATCCTAAGCAGAAGAATCGGACGAGTGTCCGTCTCCTTCATCAAGTAGATTATCGTCAATCAACTACGAACATTCATCTTCTGAGGAGGATTCATATCCCAATCCTCTTCTAAACGAGTAATAGTTGTCCGGCTTTCCTTTTGGCACGTAGGCCGCTTTGGGCGGGACTCGAGGACCTCGTCCGAAATAGAGACCTTCCCCTTGGACCAAGTTGTACCCCCACTTCTTCATGATACCCAGTATTTCCGGACTATATCTGAACGTGTGGAGTATAGGTTTGTTGTCATCCACATCTTCCTCTAAGAAATGATTCGGCATTGGAACCGTGTCTCCTTTTCCGTAGACCAAGTCTTTTTCCTCACCTGATCTTCGTGGGATGACAAGTGTTGTTCCGAAAGAGTCTTGGAACTGCTTCTGTATTATACAAGATGACGGAGTTGGTAAATATAACTCGGGGTCATCATATAATCCTGTAATCACATCAGCAAAAGACAGCGAGTACTCTAAATCATCCTTTATTGATTTGTCGGCAAGTTGCCAATTACAACTTTCATCCGACGATTCCCCATCGTCAAGATTGATTACAGCGGGTACAATGTCATTTATAACAAAACCACCATCGTAATCAAACCCGGCTTCGGTATCAGCTTCTTCACCGCTGTTCGTGCCTTGGGCCGATGGTTCAGTGTCGGACTCATTACCGTAAAGGAGAGAGTCAGTGAAGTAATTCTCCATTCCTTTAAACGGTTGCTTATCCGCGACCACCGTCTTAACTTCATTATTTGTGTCTATATATTTTAGACACTGATGAAGAGTCGAGGGGACTATAACATTGTTATGGATCCAAGGCCGTCCCAACAACAAGTTATAAGAAGTCTCTGCGTCAATCACATAACAAGTGACTTGGACTTTAAGTCCCCGGTGGCACTTAGGATTTTACCAAGTGGGAGACCCACTGGTGTTAAATCCGTGAATTATCTTGGCGTTGATGCCGGCTTCTTGGCGAATCGAGATGGTACATGGCCTGAGGGCATGATGCTCCTGGCGGAACCGGATCAACTTGGATCCGGTTAACTTCACTGGAACCAATATACCCCGTAAAGTATAATGGCCTATCATGTTTTGAGTTCTTTGTCTGCATATCTTCCTTCGTAAAGGTGATGCAGGGGAGGTGCTTGGCTGCCAGGTTGCATTGTTGTGCGGGCTCGTCAGGAGTCGGCTTGATCTGAGTTAAGAATACTTCAGAATCAGCCAGGGCCTCTTGTAGGGCTTCCCGAGTTTCTTTTGACAGTCGGAGCAACTCGTAGAGAGTTATCCTTGCCGGGATGTTAGCCAATTGGGCCATGACATCGAAGCGGTATGGAGAGCTCGAGGTTCCCAATTTATCCCTTACAATCGGGCGATTGAATCGGGACTGCTTCGGGATTTGAGCTTCCTGGACTTGAGGCTGCTTCTTCTGTGCTTTAGCCGCTTTCTCTTTGTGATCGTTTCTTTGTTGCACTTTTACATGCGGGTGAGAGGAGTTGTTGTCACCCCGGCCTTGATGTCTTTGCATTTGGGTTCGGAGTTTCGGGATACTTGTAGTTGTACTCGTGTCCGCTCCTGGTAGCGAAAACTTCAGGCTCCTCTTCAGAAAGTTAGAAAGTCGTCACTTCTTCATCATCCTTCTCTGGAATTGCCGAAGCAGCATGACATGACTTACCTTTTCCCTTGGACTTCTTTTTGGATGAAGAGGCAGTCCACTGATCATCTTCCAGCAAATCAGGGTGGACCCAAAGGATCTCGCCATTCGCTGTAGTATGCGGTACGAGTCCCTTCTCACGTTGTCGGTGAGGATCCTCGTTCACCATCTTCATTCCTACCTTTACCACAGGTGTTGGTTGAAACCAATCCAAAGGTACCGACCCGAAGCTGATGGAAACTGCGTTCGCTCCCACCTTCTTTTCTTTAGAGGGCTTTGGAGTAATGACCCCAACATCGATCAGGGCCTGGATCTTATCCCTGAGATGATAACATGACTTCATCGGGTGATGCCTTTGCTGTGATAGGCGTGCCGGGTCGTAACTTTCTTTGCCTCCTCTTGATTTACAATTGGAGGTAATTGGATCTTATTATTCTCCAAGAGGTACTTAAAATACAGGAACCTCATTGTCTTTGAATGAGTAAGTCTTGGGAAACCTCAAACCGAAGGCTTACGGTTTGGAAGTATACTTGCCATTAAGAGTGACTGTAGCGATGCCTTATTCTTCTTATTCTTCTTGTGGTTGCGGTTGAGCGTGTGATTGGCGTCCAGCGATTTCGCGAACCTTACCTCGCGGCGGGACAAAATTACGCTTATTAGCATTTCTTGGTTGGCTGTCCTTTTCTACCTTCTTCCTCTTAAGGAATCTTTCGGCTGCTCTCGCGAATTTTCAAATCCTTCCACGTTTGGGCCGGAGCCGTCCCCATTGCTTCGAGCACATCGGGGAGATTATTGTGGCGGGTTTGGAGAATGAATTCCTCCGTGATTGGGTCTCGACAATTCATCGCCTTGTTGCGAACGGTTTGACAAAGGTGTCCACCGTCTCTCCGATCCTTTTGCTTCTCGTCGAGCAATGTTCGATCGACGCCGGTATCATCGTCGAAAAAGTTGGCAAGGAAGCTGGTCTCCATGTCGTCCCGTGCGAATGCTCCCGGTTTGAGGCGGTGGTACCAATCGGCTGACCCACGAAGGGTGCCGGCGAATATTGAACCATCAGAGGCTCATTGCCAGAAATGACCCCGAGGTGTGACTTGAAATAAATCAAGTGTTGAGTAGGTGAACCCTTCCCGTCGAACGGCGTAAAGTTGATGAGGCTAAATTTTACCGGATACTGGATTGATTCCCATTCCCTCGGGTAAGGACATGGTATACCCGTCTTCTTTACCTCTTGAGCGGAAATCAAAGTATTGATTTTGCTCTCGAGGTCTTTTATTTTCTCATTCTCCCCTATGTCTCCGTTCGGGTGATCTTGAGGAGGAATGACGGTGTTATCGCTAGCGTTTTGTCGACCAGCACAATCATCTACGTTTCGGCCTCCTTCTCCTTCTTCAACTTGAGGGCTTGTTGCACCAAAGCCCGTGCTTGCGCCAGGAGTGCGCGGCGCTTCCGGATACGCTCCTGAAGCGTAGAACGGTTCCGTTTGACTCGGACCCATTCGTTGGTTGGCGGTTTGGAGGAACCGGCCACAATCTCAGACTTCAGTCTCTGAGTTAATCTGGACCTGAGATCCGACTTATAGCGAACCCCGTCCGTTGATTCCATTGCCTGGGCGAACTGTTTCGCCAGGCGCTGACGTCGCCTCTGGCGGGCTCTCTTTGAGAGAGTCGACACGCCATTGATGGAAGTAACCCCTTGCAAGGATAGGGGTTCTGCAGATTTGGCCGCTTTTAGGGCCGGGGAACCACCGTTGCCTGCAGTCTTGACGGCGGTGGGGTTGGATTCTCTTGCCTCCGCATCTGAGGCCCAGCGGGTCTTCCTTGCAGTGGAGACCATTTTGGACTTGCGGGGGGAGTTGGACTTGGACGAGGAGGAGAGGTAACCCTCGAACTTCTGTTGGTCGAACTCGTACTCGACCTCCTCTATGACCGGGATCTGAATCCGCGGTTGCGACACGACGGCTTCTTTGTTGAAGCTGTTTCCTCCCACTGTGGTCGCCAGCTTGTTCGCGGGGAAAGTTGCTGATATTTCCATTGCAATTGAATCTGTTTACACCTTTAAACAAATTCAAGAAAAAGATCGCCTTTTATTTAAGGCTTACAATGAAAGAATCAATTGACGGTTACAACTTAAACCCTAAACAAACACGAGGATCTCTATTTTCGGGATCACCGCTTGCGTCAGGATCTTTGCTGTCTTGGGGACTTTTATTCGTCCGTGGACCGCCGCGTGATCAGATCCAGGTGCTAGATCTACAGATCTGAGGTGCTCGTTTCACGAAGGAAACAAAGCGCCTACGGGGATCGCACTCACGAAGGAGAGGATCGCCGGAGCGGGTGAGATCTAATAGGAGAAATCCTGGCGCTATCCACGAGACTAAGGCGAAGCTTAGTCTAGAAGCGAATCGATAAACCTTACCTTAATCCGCTTTGGCTTTGTGTAGATCCGGTGCGACAAGCTCTTCAAGATCTGGATCTTGTCTCTTGTCTCGATCGGCTTCGAATCTGCGCCTAAGTCTTGAGTGCACAAAACTTCCAAGAATTCCGACCCTCTGAGCTCTGGCGAATCTTGAAATCAACGTCGACCGAATTTCCAACCTTCTTCCCAATGAAGACCCCTCCTCTCTATTTATAGGGTTCAAGAGGAGGGTGAAATGCCGCCAAGGGATCAGGCCACCGCTGCCAAGGCCACGTGGCCGTTTGTCAGCACTTCGCCAGGCCGGCGGGATGTGCATTACTTCGGCCGAGGTCGGCGTGGTGCGCTCTACCACGCCACCTCGGCCAAGGTTACGGTGAGCGCGACGCCGCATACCGGCCAAGGTCGGCGGAAGGCTTTGTCACAGCATCGCCAAGGCAAGCCTTGGCCGGGCTCTGCCTTCGCTACCGCCAAACTCCATTTTCCGGCTTAATTTTCCTCCGGTGATGTCGCCGTTGTGTTTGAGTCCGTATCCGATCGACTTTCGGAGCTCGATCGGTTCATTTGCGTTGACAGACTAAGTACGGTTGATTCCATCGGCGTTTGAGTTTAGTCAACTCGCCTCGTCGAATCTCGTCTGAAACCGTCATCGGGTTTATTCCACGATACGTCGTTTCGTTGACTCGTACGCCTTGCCGACTCACTTCATGCGTTCGTCAACTCGTTTTATGCGTTTTGCGGCGTAATCACGTCGTCTGCAGTTCTGGGTCGCGTTGTCGGATGGGTCACCGGTTGTCAGCCCACCATCACGAGTCTCGCTCGGGTACTGATAAGCAATTTTCAACGCCTACAAGTCGGTGCGTCAACGGAATACAAGATCAATGTTCCACCGACACACAGAAAAGAACCCCAGGAATATAAATTTTTTCTTTGTTTCATTGTAAGTTTTCTAATTGTAGTCTGAGCTAATTACAATACAAAAAGACCCGAAACAAATCAGGGTCCTTATATTTCAAGGGCATGGGCTTTGAAAGCATGTCACTGAGGTTGGCAGCTAAAAAGACTTTCTTAGGAACATTAGTAATTCTTTTCTTAGTGCACAAGTATTTTAAGAATTTTGCATAAGAGGGAATTTGTTCAATTGCATCTACGAGAGGGATGTTGACCTTGACATGTTTGAAAGTTTCTGGGATTTTCTCTACCTGGGGAGAGTTTTTCTTAGTTCTGAGTATATCTAGAAAGGGAGCAATGGGCTTATACCTATCTAGATTAGGCTCAGTCTCGGTTTCAGCTTCTTGGTCATCGAAAGGAGTTAATTTATCAGAAGGAGTGTGTTACATGGGAGAAGGGGTTTGATCTGGAGGCATTCTAACTTGGTTATCTATCTATTTCCTGGATCGCAACGCATGAACTGCATTCACTTGAGACGGGTGGTTTGAACTTGATCCAGTGTCTTTAGGGTTGACAACATGTTGACTTGGAAATTTTTCTTTCTCTCTTTCACTCACGGCATTGGCTAGTTAACCAAGTTGGGTTTCTAACCTAGCTATGGCTTGAGTGTTTGAGTTGAGCACTTGATCGGTTGTTTGCATAAAGGAATTCAGAGTATTTGATGACTAAGTCAACATGTTGGTGGTCTGTGTAGAAGCTTTAATCATAGACTCTAAACCCTTTTCTAAGACACTAAGACGTTTATCGTGATCAGAACTTGGAGGATTTACTGTTTAATGATCAGGAGGATGCTGGTTTGGATAAGGCAGACTAGATTGTTGAAAATTGCTTGGTGAGTTGAATGGAACTGTATTTCCTCTAGGAAATTATTGGTTTGAAGTGGGAGTGAAATTTTAATTTCTGGAGTAGTTTCCCTAATTCCATGTAAAATTGGGATGATTTCTCCAACCCGGATTGTAGGTTAGAGAAAACGGATCATTTCTAGGACGCTGGAACGTAGCATTCATCTGCTCTAGTGGTTGAGTATTTTCTAAGAAGGGACATTCTTCTGAAATATGGGCTGGAGAAAGACAGTTATGATAACCTAAAGTAAAAACTTGATTGATTTGAGCTAGAGCTCATTCTTTGATTTCTAAGGTTTCTAACCTACACAGGATTGTAGCCATCTTTGCTTCAGAGACTATGTTTGACTCTAAGGTAAAACCACTAGATTTGGATTGGGAAACTGATGAAACTCTTTCATCACAGTGTTCCTATTGCATGGTTTTTTTGGATAAACTCTCTAAAAATTCCCAAGCTTCATTGGTAATTTTCTTCTTGAAATCCCCTTGGCACATTGATTCTAAGGAAGTTTTTGAAGAATAATTCAATCCTTCATAGATGATTTAGCATAATCGCTACTTTTCTAGACCGTGGTGAGGACATTGGATAAGAAGATCTTTAAACCTATTAAAATACTTTCAAAATAGCTCTCCCGGGATTATATTAAAATTCTGAATGTCGTTTCTAAGCTTAACCATTTTTTGGATAGGAAAAATTTTCTTCAAAAAAATGGTAACAAATTCATCCCAAGTTGAGATAGAATTTGTGGGTAAGCTATACAGCCATTTCTTGGCTTTGTTCTTAAGAGAAAATGGAATAAATCTAAGCTTAATCGCTGTAGGCTGTCAAAAATGAATGCAGAGCTCACCTCCGCGTTCTCACCTCTGCGTTTTCAAGCTCAAAACACAGAGCTCGCTAAGACGCAAAGCTCACCAAAACACAGAACTCACCTCTGCATTTTAAGTCAAGACGCAGAGGTCATTTTTAGAACGCGGACATCGTGTTTGACCCATTCAAACATGTTGTAAACGGTTCCAAAACCGTTTTGCACGGTTTAAGGAGAGATTTAAGGGGTCAGTTACACCCCTTAAACCCCTATAAATAGCTAAAATAACAGCTGGAGGAGGGGATTCATTCGGTCTTCGGCTTCCACAGAGAAAAGAGAGTCAAGAGGGGGCTTCCTTGGGATCAAAAAAGAGTTCTTTGGATTTTTCTTGGTGAGAGGCTTTGGAGCATTCAACCTTTGCTTTTGGATCGGATTTTGGAGACTTTGGCTTGGCAGATCAATTCTTCTCGGAGGAAGCTCTTTCTAAGTAGAGTTCTCAAACTCGTTGGAGTTCCAAACTTGCTTTGCAAGTTCTTTTCAACATTGTTCCACGAGTCGAGACGTTTGGATAGTTAACGGGATACAAGATTTAAGCTCTCATCACTACCATGAAGAACCCAGGTTAAACAAAGGGAAGGATCACCGTTGATCTTTCCTTCTTTTGTAAATCGGGCAACCGATCGAGGAATTTTATAATTTCTTTGTCTAAATCAGTTAGAGAGGGATTACTTTGAGAGATTGTATTTATTCTTTTTCTAAGTCAGCTAGAGAGAATAACTCCGATCTTACATTATCAAATTTTCTCGTGAATAAAAGATGGCGACTCCGCTGGGGACTAGCTTCACGAACGAAGAAGTGGTGGCGTAATCCGACGTCAAGCTCGCAGGAATAACAGTCAAAATTCTTATCGTAGAGTTTGACCAAGCCAAATACGAGGAGGCACTCTCCTTCGGATCCCTTAGCCCCAAGGCTATGCGCAAGATCCGTAAAGTCTCCAAAAAGACTAAAGCTCCATCCATGGTCGACTCGCCAAAGGAGTGTCTCTCCTGGAGGTTGAACTGTTCATAAAATCCCCTCTCTGAAGGAGAAGGCTTGGCTCCAACAAAACGCAGCTCTCAGGAGTGCGTTTTAGAATCAAACGAGACCTCGAGCGTTTCCCAAACAAAATCTGAGACCTTAGAAGCGTTTCCCAAACAAAACGCAGCTCTCAGGAGTGCGTTTTAGAATCCAAACGCAGACCTCAGAAGCGCGTTTCCCAAACAAAATACAGACCTTAGAAGCGCGTTTCCCAAACAAAACGCAGCTCTCAGGAGTGCGTTTCAGAATCCAAACGCAGACCTCAGGTCTGCGTTCCCACTTTCAAATACAACCCTCGCGTTTCTGGCGTGATTTGTCAAGTCGAGTTCAGGGCAACTGACATGAGCTTCAAACGGCAGTATTGGGCTCAAGTAAGAAAATCCAATACAAAACCTGATGTATACCGTGGAGGGGCGCCGCTTCAAGTCACGGAGGTCGCTTCACGACCCTGGACTTCGCCACTGGCCGTGACGCCGAGACCCCGAATACTTTGCGAAGCGCGACTAGGTTAAAAAGTGCACCTAAGAAGTCTACGAACTCAAGGCATCTCAACAAGATCCAGATTCAACAAGAGCTAGTCTCGTCCAATCATAGACTGGGGGTTCCAGTTCAAACCTCACTAGTAGTGAGTAACTCTTCTCGAGTCTCTGCAACAGATTTGAGAGAGTTCCTATCGAGAGAAAGACCGATACAACAAATTGTTCATTCATGCCAATACGAACGATTGATTTCTACGGTTCCCTCGAGATGCCAATGCTGCTCATGCACAGCCATTTCATCGATATTCAACCCACCAATGAACGTCGCTTCAGAGGATGAATACCCTGGAGTTACCGTCAATATGGTTAGCAGGGGAAAGTCACCAGCCTCCAGTTCGGATGAATCGGGTACCAATCGTTCTCCAAATGTTAGAGAAATCTCGGATAAATTTGAAGGGATTTACCAACACATCCGAACACGAAAGGGAGTTATACCTCCTATCGATTATCAGAGGCTAGCTAAAGGGATAAGACCTGACGACGAGCACTCAGCCATTGCAGATTCCCAATCTTCCAGTTCTTTCGTGGAGCATGTGAGCGCTGTCTATACGACAGAGAATACTGAAGATCTCAAGAAGAGGCTCGAAGAGTATCAGGCTGTGATGCAAGAGGCCCTGCGATCAAAACAAGAGTCCATCGATCAACTTCGAGATATGATGGCCCAAATTGTTGCGGATAGAGCTCAATCTCAGATGTTTGGCTCAACACCTCAGCCGGAATCATCACGAAGGAGGGGTCAATCTTCAAAATGAAAAGAAAAAGTGAATGAAGCTTCTGATCAAGAAGCTCATCACATAGAATCTTCATCTGAAGAGGAGAAGAGGACTGAGCACGAGCAGGATCCTCAGTCGGCAAAATAAAAGAATTGGAAGCCCGCCTCAGTGCCATTGCCAATAGAAGCGAGCTTCAAGACGAGGGAGTTGTTAGGCCTTATCCCGCTGAATAGAACGCAGCTCCTTATCCTCTAAAATTCGAGGCCCCGACACTATAATCTTTTGACGGCAAGGGGTCACCGAACCAACATATCTATCATTTCAAGTCACAGACCGGGAATGTGATATCAAACGACGTCATACTAACTCGCTTGTTCATTGGCACCCTCAAGGGGGTTGCCTTTGAATGGTTTATGAAACTACCCGCATGATGTATTTAGAAATGGACAGATCTAGAGAGACTCTTCCTATCAAGATTCTTTGAAGACAACACTGAAGTCTCTGTCCATACCCTTCTTGCCACTAAGCAAAAGAAGGGAGAGTCCATCAAAGCCTTCGTCAAGAGGTTCCGAAGCGTGGCTCTTCGATGCTCGACAGGTATGACGCAATATGCACTGGTGGAAACCTGTCGACACAACTTACAAACGAAACTCCTAGCCCGAATGGGAGTTGCAGAATGTCAATCCTGAAGACAGTTAATCTCTCAAGGTGAACAGGCTCAAAAAATTATTGCCAGAATCAAAGCTGAAGAAGAAAGCGAGCAATGGGACCAAGCCCAATCTTCTCAACCAGAAGGAGAAGATACTACGGACACTGAAAATAATTCTCTTCAATAGGATGGCAGGTCCGCAAAGCTATCATGTCAACAGTTACCTCTGATAGTCCATTCTGGTCATAGTCGTTATACTCCAATATCAATGAACGACTTGACGGATAGTGGCCCATTTGGCGATACGCCCTGCCTACCCCTTTTCCCCCTTGCACTTGTTCAAGACTGGGGGTTGTTCATTGAATTATGAGTAATAAATCTTCTGAGCTGTCATGTTTAATAGAATACCTCTGTCAATCACGAAATTCACAAAGCATCGTCTAGTTCACATTACACCTCTGACGATTAACCTTCCCATAAAGTTAAGATTAGCTCGTCTCATTATTAGCAAGGCGAACTCTTCTGACAATCAACTTATCGACTCTCTTCAATAGAGCGAAAAGTCCTCAAAGTTGCTTCGATTGCAACATATCCTTGTCATGTTAACATCACACCTCTAACAATCAAAGTTGCTCAGATCGCAACATATCCTTGTCATATTAACCTCACACCTCTGACAATCAACTTATCGACTCTCTTCAATAGAGCGATAAGTCCTCAAAGTTGCTCCGATCACAACATATCCTTATCATGTTAACCTCACACCTCTGACAATCAACTTATCGACTCTCTTCAATAGAGCGATAAGTCCTCAAAGTTGCTCCGATCGCAACATATCCTCATCATGTTAACCTCACACCTCTGACAATCAACTTATCAATCCTCCTCAATAGGATGATAGGTCATCAAATTAGCTTAAATTACAATTAACTTATCAATCCTCCTCAATAGGATGATAAGTCCTCAAATTTACTTAAATCGCAATCAACTTATCAATCCTCCTCAATAGGATGATAAGCCCCTAAATCTTGTTCACATCACAAGCCCAAAGCCTTGTTCACAACACAAGCCCAAAGCCTTGTTAACACCACAAGCCCAAAGCCTTGTTCACATCACAAGCCTAAAGCATTATTCACATCAGAAGCCCAAAGCCTTGTTCATACCACAAGCCATGTAAGCCTTGTTCACATCACAAATCACAGGTTTCATATTTTGTCCTCTAACAAAATCTAAACTTATCGACTCTCATCAATGGAGCGATAGGTCCTCAAAATCTTGTTCAAATCACAAGTCTGAAAGGCATGCCAAGTTAACATTATACTTTTGGCACCTTAAAAAAGTCTAAAAGGCTTAGTTGAAAACGTGAGGGTCAGCCCGCGTCTCAACTCCAAAACGCGAAAAGCCAACACCGCGTCTCAACTTAAAGACGCAAGAGTCAGCCACGCGTTTCAACTTCAAAATGCCAGAGTTCATCCTTGTAATGACTAGCGTGGACAAAAGCTGAAAGCAATTTCTTTGAAGATGAGGAGCAATACCTTCTCAGAATCGAACAAAGAAGATATCCAAAGTATTTCGAAAGCTCGTTCCAGTCAACCGCAAACTTTCGAAAACTTTGGAGGGGGTTATGTAGGCTGTCAAAAATGAATGCAGAGCTCACCTCCGCGTTCTCACCTCTGCGTTTTCAAGCTCAAAACGCAAGGCTCACCTCTGTATTTTCAAGCTCAAAACGCAAGGCTCACCTCTGTGTTTTCAAGCTCAAAACGCAGAGCTCGCTAAGACGCAAAGCTCACCAAAACGCAGAGCTTACCTCTGTGTTTTAAGTCAAGACACAGAGGTTATTTTTAGAACGCGGACCTCGTGTTTGACCCATTCAAACACGTTGTAAACGGTTCCAAAACCATTTTGCACGATTTAAGGAGAGATTTAAGGGGTCAGTTACACCCCTTAAAACCCTATAAATAGCTGAAATAACAGCTGAAGGAGGGGATTCATTCGGTCTTCGGCTTCCACAAAGAAAAGAGAGTCAAGAGGGGGCTTCCTTGGGATCAAAAAGGAGTTCTTTGGATTTTTCTTGGTGAGAGGCTTTGGAGCATTCAACCTTTGCTTTTGGATCGACTTTTGGAGACTTTGGCTTGGCAGATCAATTCTTCTCGGAGGAAGCTCTTTCTAAGTAGAGTTCTCAAACTCGTTAGAGTTCCAAACTTGCTTTGCAAGTTTTTTTCAACATTGTTTCACAAGTCGAGACATTCGGATAGTCAACGGGATACAAGATTCAAGCTCCCATCACTACCGTGAAGAACCCAGGTTAAACAAAGGGAAGGATCTCCGTTGATCTTTTCTTCTTTTGTAAATCGGGCAACCGATTGAGGAATTTTGTAATTTCTTTGTCTAAATAAGTTAGAGAGGGATTACTTTGAGAGATTGTATTTATTCTTTTTCTAAGTCAGTTAGAGAGAATAACTCTGATCTTACATTTCTCAAATTTTCTCGCGAACAATCGCATCCTTAGATAGTTCCCTAATATTAATCATAAGACAAACTTCCTCAAACTCGGAGATAAAAATGTAAGTGTCTTCAGTTTCATTTCCTAAGAACTTCATAAACATGTTTATGAAATGTGGTCTAAGCTCAAAATTAGTTCCATTGATCTCGGGTGGCTAAATGTAAGATGGGATTGCATTCCTAGTTGGATAATACATATCTTAAAGAACGGGTGGATTAGTGTTAGCCATTTCTTTGGTCTCAAAAATTGGTTCAACACAGATTAAATGATTGGTATTATCCCTAATCCAAATTCGTATACACCAAAACAAGTTCTTGTTGAATTGTTTTTTAAAGAAAATTAGAGAAAAAGATCTAGGAAAAATAAGTTAATTAAAAAATTAGGAAAAAGATCTAACACAAGTTTTTTAAGAGAAAAAATAAAAGACCTAAAAGATAATGAGAAGAAGGAGAAGGATAAAAGAAAAACCTAACTAAAACAAATTAAGAGGAATCACTTTGTATCAATCACCCATTATTCTAGAGTTAAGCATAGACTCAACTAGACCAGCTCCTAACTAAAAATTCATTTAGTGAAAAAATTAAAGTTTACTCGGTCAGTTAGCTAGGTAAGGATAGTACTAGAGGAAGGTCAATGACCAATTAAGTACCTCGTTCCTTGCGGAGCACTTTACGCGACACCTAAACCTTACCTTACACACCAACAGATTCAAGTAAACTTACATCGGTTCACTTAAGAATTTCTTGTTCCTTAATAAGCTCGAGTCCTTAAGGGCCAACATCTAATGAGTTTTAAAATGCTTGGGTTTGTGTAGTGAGGAATTAGTGATTTGTGGGCTAAGAAAATGGTGATGAAATCCCTCACCTTGTCTTGATTAGTGGTTTTTTCCCTTAAGAATATTTTCAAGTGAGTGTCAAATCAAGATGCTCAAATCACTTTGGTAAATTCCTACTAATTATATGTAATGCAACCCAGGAATTAAAAGCAACTACACAAGGATGCAAAAATAAAATCATTTTTTAATTAGGGTCAACAATCAAACAAATGTGAGAAAGAGAGTTCTTGTTTGAATTTATTATCTTGTTAATAATTGTCCAAGTGGAGGGTGAATTTATTAGGGTTGACAAAAGTAAAAAATTCTTTTCTTTTTAGATCCTAATTGTCTCTAAGTGTGAGAAACTAACTAAAAGGGTGGAATTGAAAACATTAGAAAGAGGACTTACCTTAAGCCAATCTTCAATCTTTAATCCTCGATGATAGGAAATAAATAAAACCAAAGTTGCAAGTGTACAACTATCAAGTTATAGTATAAAAATGTCGATTCCTCAAGGAAAATGTTGTCAAAAATAATCAAAATTAGTTTCTAAGTTGTGTGTTGTGTGGGCAATTAAGAGTGATAATTGTGGAGAGATAAAGAGAGTGGGTGTGATTATATGCAAATAAAACAAAACTATATTAAGAGCGGAGAAGAAATTAGAGGAAAATAAGAAACAAATAAAAAATTAATAATAAAGAGGAAAATCACAATAAGTAAAAGATGGAGGAAATCAATTAAAGAAATGAGGAAACTAGAATTGAATCCACTTATCAATTTCACTTAGAACTTATGAACTATTCTCTTTTATCACATTTTACTTTAGATTTATTAAGCATAGACTATCAAACCACTTAAGGAAAGCATAACCTATCAAATTATCATCCAAGTAAAATTAACCTTTATGAAAAGAATAACAACTAGATATTAATTCTAGAATTCATAAGTATAACCATCAAACCATTCAAGATAAGCATAGATTATCAAATTCTTCTTCTCCCAATTAGTTCTCTAGTTGATTATCCCAAACATGATCATTTTAAGCATAAGAGAGCAATCCATAAATTATAAAAGAAATTAAACTAGTTTCATACAACTCTGAAATTAGTACAATATTTTAGTTCCACATTATTGAAATTAAAAAAATAAAATATAAACTAGAGACCATGAAAGAAAGAGAATAAAAATATAAGAAAAATAAAAACTAATTATAAAAAAATAAGAACAAAGAAATAAAGATCTAAACTATGAACATGAAAATAAATCTAAATTATAAAATAAAAGAACATAAAAGAAAATCTAAACTATGCAAGAAAGTAAATCTATATTATAAAATAAAAATGAAAGAAAATAATAAAAGAACATGAAAGTAAATCTACTCTACAAAGCACCAAAATAAATCTAATCTACTAAAAGAAAAAGAAAAAAATACTAAAACATGAATAGATAAAATAAGAAAAATAAAAGAAAAGGAAAACTTACATTGGAAGAGGGTTCTAGCACCTTGAAGGCAAATCTTCATCTTCATCTTTATCTTTGTCAACCAATAAAGTGAAGACAAAAATTATGAAGAAGTAAAAAATTATTTTATTAATTGCAAACAAAATTTATAATTTTGGAAGGTATTCTCAATTAAGAGTAACCCTCCTCTCCAAATAGATTTTTTACAAAATTTTTCACACTCAAACCCTCACTCTCTACCCCTATTTATAGAGTATTATAATTAATATTAGGCCTTAGATTAAACTTAATCCCCAAGTTACACAAATTCAGCCTTTGATTCGTAACTGCTTAATAGGTATCGATACTGGTATCGATACCCCTATCGATACAGGTATCGATACAAGTATCGATACTAGTATTGATAGTGGTATCGATACTAGTATCTATAATCTGACATTCTAGATGTCTTTGTCTCATCGAGATAGGTAGTTTTCATATATTATATGTTAGATTCCACCTTCCGGATTGGGAGATAATACTGTTTCTTTGCGGCTAGCTATCCTGAATATGAATTTGATTTGATTTCTTTTCATATTGGATCTTTTTTTTTAGCTTCTATAGGCTGCTTGGCTTGATCTCGGGCTTCAATAAAAGGTTAAAAAAAAAGAAAATTTGAGTTCTTTTTTTTAGCTCTTATTAATTCTTCATTTTCTACAGATTAAGAGAAAAATACGTTATTAGTGATATGTTTATTTAAATAAAATAGATAATGGGGGTATAAAAGTATAATAAAATATGATGATCAAATACCCCTACACCTAAACTTTTGCTAGTCCTCTAGCAAAGAAAGAAAATGAAAAGGTAAGAAAGAAAAATCCTAACTCACTTTCGCAAGAATTGCGGTTGTATTTAGCGTATACAACAAGCCTTTAAACCCCTAGGTTACCCTTAGAGGACGAGTTATAGTCTCGTGAGGGTTTGTAGTAAATATACCCATAAAATTTGGTTAACTTGCAAATTTAAAGAATTCAATGTATAACTAATTCACTTGATACCTTTAAATAATCTAATTATAGTTAGTTTTTGCTCAAGAAAATATTTTTATGTTTAACTCAGTAAATCTCTTAGAAAATCTTTTTATTATAGTTATCTGAAACCAAGTCTAACTTAGAAATGTAATTAAAAGTTTGGAAAAGAACATGCTAACTCTTTGTTTTAAATAATTTTCAAGTCTCTTAATCAATTTATTTTTCAAGAACATATATACAAATATAACTATATACATAAAAAATTTGTTAGTATTTATTATTTTTCCTTTTTTACACTCTTTATTCCTTGGTGATTTTGTTCTACTTTATCAGGCTTTCTAAATGACCATTTAACGAGTTTTGGGCCAATGAATCCCAATCCAATTGAGCCTAGGTCATTAAGTATGGAAATACTCCTCGGGCTTAATCACTCAATTAACTTAGGCTTAGTAAGATAGAACCACCTTGAATTTCAAGAGAATTTTTATTGGTGCCTATTTTTGCACTCTTCTTTTGCAAAGTTAGTTTTTTATAATATGTATGTGTGTGTGTGTGTGTGTGTGTGTGTCTATATATATATATATATATATATATATATATATATATATATATATATATATATATATATATATATATATATATATATATATATATATATATATATATATATATATATATAGAAAAATATTTAGATCAAGGCGACTTGAAAATTTATTTTCTACTCTAAGCTAAGCATGCAAAAATTTTATTACTATAATTAAAAGTCTAAGTTAAGACTTTAGTGAAGTATCTTGCTTTGAAAATTATTTCTTAGAATTTTATTTAGAGTTATCAAAAAGGTTAACTTGAATATAAAAACTAACTAATTACTAGAGAGATTAAAAGTTTATCAAGTAGGATCAATTATTAATTAACTCTATCAAGTTGGTAAGTGATAATTTTTTTAGGAAAAGAAAAAAATATGAGAAAAGAAAAATATGACATAAGAAAAAGAAAGAAAAAAATATAAAATAAAGAGAAAAATAACTAGTCCCCACCCCACACCTAAATTTTGCATTGTCCTCAATGCAAACTCTATGATGCATAAAGTAAAACAGATAAGAAATGAAGCACTTATATTTATTTAGTTGACCTAGAATAATGATAAAATCTGCAATTCGTTTGGCATGAGGAGGATGAAGTCAAAATTCTCTTCTCTTTTTTTTTTCATCATCATTTTCATTTTTTCATTTTTTTCTTCTCCTTTTTCTTTTTAAAAGAACAAGAAACTCTCAAATGAGAGAAGAATAAATTCTTTTTTATTCTCATTATTATGAGACAAAAAGCAAAGATGTAGAATAAAAGATTAAAATAAAAAGCTCATACTCTACATCAAATCCTACCTTATTGCTGAAAATTCTACCCCGAATTTTAAAGAAGTCTAAAATGATAAACTCAAAAATGTGCTTAAATTCTGTACACTCCGAAGTTTTCAATAATTTCTGCAGCATTTGAAGGTATGTATGAATGGGGTTATGTATTTTGAATTTCTAATGTTGATCAAGCAAAAGCAAGTCTCATATTTGAACTCATGTTCCTCATTAATGAAAGTTTGTCCTAACACAATCAGTTTTCTTTAAAAATTCATCAAACTCAAGATTAAGTGGTTGATGTATGAAAATTTAGTTATTCTATATTTTCTAGGAAGCTAAGCTCATCGACAAAAGTTCTTCAAAGCTAAGATCGAGAAACTTGTATCTATTTCAGTTCTTTCATTACGAAGACTTGTTACGATTCTAATTCCTCTAGTATCTTGACTCCTCACCAAAGATTTCCTCAAAACTCGGGTCTAACTCATTCTCTTCTTAGGATAATATATGTCTTGAAGAACAGTGGATTAGGATTTTTCATTAGTTTAGTCTCAAAAATTGGTTCAACCAGATTAAGCGATCGGTATTATCCCTAATCCAAACTTGAATACACCAAAATAAATTCTTTTTCAAATTTTTTGAAAAAGTTCTAAGCAAAACAAAAGTTAGTTAAGTTTTTTCTTTTTTAAGGAAAAACTAAAAGACCTAAAAGATTAATCTGAGAAGAAAAGAAGTATAAAAGAAAAACCTAACTAAAACAAATCAAGAGCAACTACTTTGAAACAGTCACCCTTAATTCTAGGGTTAAGCCTAGACTCAACTAGACCGGCTCCTAACCAAAAACTCCTTGAGTGAAAAGATTAAAGTTTACTCGGTCAGTTAGCCGGTAAGTATAGTACTAGAGGGAGGTCAAAGACCAATTAAGTACTGGTTTCTTCTGAAGCATTTTATGCAACCCCTAAACCTTGCCTTAGACACCAGCAGTTCAAGTAGCGTAAAGCTGGTTCACTTAAGAATTTCTTGTTCCTTAATGAGATCGAGTCCATAGAGGATAACGTCTAATGAGTTTTAAAGGCTAGGATTTGTGTAGTGAGGAATTAGTGATTTGTGGGCTAAGGAAAGAGTGATGAAATCTCTCACCTTATCTTGATTAGTGGTATTACCCTTAAAATTATTTTCAAGTGAGTGCTCAAATAAAAATGCTCAAATCGCTTTGGTGAATTCCTACTAACTATATGCAATGCAACCCTAGGAATTAAAAGCAACTATAAAGGATGCAAAAGAAAATCTTTTATTTTTTAATTAGGGTTTACAATCAAACAAATGTGAGAGAGAGCTCTTGTTTGAATTTATTATCTTATTAGTAGTTGTTCAAGTGGACGGTGAATTTTATTTAGAGTTATCAAAAAGGTTAACTTGAATATAAAAACTAACTAATTACTAGAGATTAAAAGTTTATCAAGTAGGATCAATTATTAATTAACTCTATCAAGTTGGTAAGTGATAATTTTTTTAGGAAAAGAAAAAAATATGAGAAAAGAAAAAAATATAAAATAAAGAGAAAAATAACTAGTCCCCACCCCACACCTAAATTTTGCATTGTCCTCAATGCAAACTCTATGATGCATAAAGTAAAACAGATAAGAAATGAAGCACTTATATTTATTTAGTTGACCTAGAATAATGATAAAATCTGCAATTCGTTTGGCATGAGGAGGATGAAGTCAAAATTCTCTTCTCTTTCTTTTTTTTTTCATCATCATTTTCATTTTTTTCTTCTCCTTTTTCTTTTTTAAGGAAAAACTAAAAGACCTAAAAGATTAATCTGAGAAGAAAAGAAGTATAAAAGAAAAACCTAACTAAAACAAATCAAGAGCAACCACTTTGAAACAATCACCCTTAATTCTAGGGTTAAGCCAAGACTCAACTAGACCGGTTCCTAACCAAAACTCCTTGAGTGAAAAGATTGAAGTTTACTCGGTCAGTTAGCCGGTAAGTATAGTACTAGAGGGAGGTCAAAGACCAATTAAGTACTGGTTTCTTCTGAAGCATTTTATGCAACCCCTAAACCTTGCCTTAGACACCAGCAGTTCAAGTAGCGTAAAGCTGGTTCACTTAAGAATTTCTTGTTCCTTAATGAGATCGAGTCCATAGAGGATAACGTCTAATGAGTTTTAAAGGCTAGGATTTGTGTAGTGAGGAATTAGTGATTTGTGGGCTAAGGAAAGAGTGTGAAATCTCTCACCTTATCTTGATTAGTGGTATTACCCTTAAAATTATTTTCAAGTGAGTGCTCAAATAAAAATGCTCAAATCGCTTTGGTGAATTCCTACTAACTATATGCAATGCAACCCAGAATTAAAAGCAACTACACAAGGATGCAAAAATAAAATCATTTTTAATTAGGGTCAACAATCAAACAAATGTGAGAAAGAGAGTTCTTGTTTGAATTTATTATCTTGTTAATAATTGTCCAAGTGGAGGGTGAATTTATTAGGGTTGACAAAAGTAAAAAATTCTTTTCTTTTTAGATCCTAATTGTCTCTAAGTGTGAGAAACTAACTAAAAGGGTGGAATTGAAAACATTAGAAAGAGGACTTACCTTAAGCCAATCTTCAATCTTTAATCCTCGATGATAGGAAATAAATAAAACCAAAGTTGCAAGTGTACAACTATCAAGTTATAGTATAAAAATGTCGATTCCTCAAGGAAAATGTTGTCAAAAATAATCAAAATTAGTTTCTAAGTTGTGTGTTGTGTGGGCAATTAAGAGTGATAATTGTGGAGAGATAAAGAGAGTGGGTGTGATTATATGCAAATAAAACAAAACTATATTAAGAGCGGAGAAGAAATTAGAGGAAAATAAGAAACAAATAAAAAATTAATAATAAAGAGGAAAATCACAATAAGTAAAAGATGGAGGAAATCAATTAAAGAAATGAGGAAACTAGAATTGAATCCACTTATCAATTTCACTTAGAACTTATGAACTATTCTCTTTTATCACATTTTACTTTAGATTTATTAAGCATAGACTATCAAACCACTTAAGGAAAGCATAACCTATCAAATTATCATCCAAGTAAAATTAACCTTTATGAAAAGAATAACAACTAGATATTAATTCTAGAATTCATAAGTATAACCATCAAACCATTCAAGATAAGCATAGATTATCAAATTCTTCTTCTCCCAATTAGTTCTCTAGTTGATTATCCCAAACATGATCATTTTAAGCATAAGAGAGCAATCCATAAATTATAAAAGAAATTAAACTAGTTTCATACAACTCTGAAATTGTACAATATTTTAGTTCCACATTATTGAAATTAAAAAATAAAATATAAACTAGAGACCATGAAAGAAAGAGAATAAAAATATAAGAAAAATAAAAACTAATTATAAAAAAATAAAAGAACATAAAAGAAAATCTAAACTATGCAAGAAAGTAAATCTATATTATAAAATAAAAATGAAAATAATAAAAGAACATGAAAGTAAATCTACTCTACAAAGCACCAAAATAAATCTAATCTACTAAAAGAAAAAGAAAAAAATACTAAAACATGAATAGATAAAATAAGAAAAATAAAAGAAAAAGGAAAACTTACATTGGAAGGGTTCTAGCACCTTGAAGGCAAATCTTCATCTTCATCTTTATCTTTGTCAACCAATAAAGTGAAGACAAAAATTATGAAGAAGTAAAAATTATTTTATTAATTGCAAACAAAATTTATAATTTTGGAAGGTATTCTCAATTAAGAGTAACCCTCCTCTCCAAATAGATTTTTACAAAATTTTTCACACTCAAACCCTCACTCTCTACCCTATTTATAGAGTATTATAATTAATATTAGGCCTTAGATTAAACTTAATCCCCAAGTTACACAAATTCACCTTTGATTCAGAATCGCTAATAGGTATCGACATCGGTATCGATACCCTATCGATACGTATCGATACAAGTATCGATACTAGTATTGATAGTGGTATCGATACTAGTATCTATAATCGACATTCTAGATGTCTTTGTCTCATCGAGATAGGTAGTTTTCATATATTATATGTTAGATTCCACCTTCGGATTGGGAGATATCTTGTTTCTTTCTTGGCTAGCTATCCCGAATATGAATTTGATTTGATTTCTTTTCATATTGGATCTTTTTTAGCTTCTATAGGCTGCTTGGCTTGATCTCGGCTTCAATAAAGGTTAAAAAAGAAAATTTGAGTTCTTTTTAGCTCTTATTAATTCTTCATTTTCTACAGATTAAGAGAAAATACGTTATTAGTGATATGTTTATTTAAATAAAATAGATAATGGGGTATAAAAGTATAATAAAATATGATGATCAAATACCCTACACCTAAACTTTGCTAGTCCTCTAGCAAAGAAAGAAAATGAAAAGGTAAGAAAGAAAAATCCTAACTCACTTTCAAGAATTGCGGTTGTATTTAGCGATACAACAAGCCTTTAAACCCTAGGTTACCCTTAGAGGACGAGTTATAGTCTCTGAGGGTTTGTAGTAAATATACCCATAAAATTTGGTTAACTTGCAAATTTAAAGAATTCAATGTATAACTAATTCACTTGATACCTTTAAATAATCTAATTATAGTTAGTTTTTGCTCAAGAAAATATTTTTATGTTTAACTCAAGTAAATCTCTTAGAAAATCTTTTTATTATAGTTATACTGAAACCAAGTCTAACTTAGAAATGTAATTAAAAGTTTGAAAAGAACATGCTAACTCTTTGTTTTAAATAATTTTCAAGTCTCTTAATCAATTTATTTTTCAAGAACATATATACAAATATAACTATATACATAAAAAATTTGTTAGTATTTATTATTTTTCCTTTTTTACACTCTTTATTCCTTGGTGATTTTGTTCTACTTTATCAGGCTTTCTAAATGACCATTTAACGAGTTTTGGGCCAATGAATCCCAATCAATTGAGCCTAGGTCATTAAGTATGGAAATACTCCCGGGCTTAATCACTCAATTAACTTAGGCTTAGTAAGATAGAACCACCTTGAATTTCAAGAGAATTTTTATTGGTGCCTATTTTTGCACTCTTCTTTTGCAAAGTTAGTTTTTATAATATGTATGTGTGTGTGTGTGTGTGTGTGTGTGTCTATATATATATATATATATATATATATATATATATATATATATATATATATATATATAGAAAAATATTTAGATCAAGACGACTTGAAAATTTATTTTCTACTCTAAGCTAAGCATGCAAAAATTTTATTACTATAATTAAAAGTCTAAGTTAAGACTTTAGTGAAGTATCTTGCTTTGAAAATTATTTCTTAGAATTTTATTTAGAGTTATCAAAAAGGTTAACTTGAATATAAAACTAACTAATTACTAGAGAGATTAAAAGTTTATCAAGTAGGATCAATTATTAATTAACTCTATCAAGTTGGTAAGTGATAATTTTTTTAGGAAAAGAAAAAAATATGAGAAAAGAAAAAATATGACATAAGAAAAAGAGAAAAGAAAAAAATACTAAAACATGAATAGATAAAATAAGAAAAATAAAAGAAAAAGGAAAACTTACATTGGAAGGGTTCTAGCACCTTGAAGGCAAATCTTCATCTTCATCTTTATCTTTGTCAACCAATAAAGTGAAGACAAAAATTATGAAGAAGTAAAAATTATTTTATTAATTGCAAACAAAATTTATAATTTTGGAAGGTATTCTCAATTAAGAGTAACCCTCCTCTCCAAATAGATTTTTACAAAATTTTTCACTCAAACCCTCACTCTCTACCCTATTTATAGAGTATTATAATTAATATTAGGCCTTAGATTAAACTTAATCCCCAAGTTACACAAATTCACCTTTGATTCGTAGCGCTTAATAGGTATCGATCTGGTATCGATACAAGTATCGATACTAGTATTGATAGTGGTATCGATACTAGTATTGATAGTGGTATCGATACTAGTATCTATAATCTGACATTCTAGATGTCTTTGTCTCATCGAGATAGGTAGTTTTCATATATTATATGTTAGATTCCACCTTAGGATTGGGAGATATCTTGTTTCTTTCTTGGCTAGCTATCCCGAATATGAATTTGATTTGATTTCTTTTCATATTGGATCTTTTTTAGCTTCTATAGGCTGCTTGGCTTGATCTCGGGCTTCAATAAAGGTTAAAAAAGAAAATTTGAGTTCTTTTTAGCTCTTATTAATTCTTCATTTTCTCTGATTAAGAGAAAAATCGTTATTAGTGATATGTTTATTTAAATAAAATAGATAATGGGGTATAAAAGTATAATAAAATATGATGATCAAATACCCTACACCTAAACTTTGCTAGTCCTCTAGCAAAGAAAGAAAATGAAAAGGTAAGAAAGAAAAATCCTAACTCACTTTCAAGAATTGCGGTTGTATTTAAGCATTATACAACAAGCCTTTAAACCCTAGGTTACCCTTAGAGGACGAGTTATAGTCTCTGAGGGTTTGTAGTAAATATACCCATAAAATTTGGTTAACTTGCAAATTTAAAGAATTCAATGTATAACTAATTCACTTGATACCTTTAAATAATCTAATTATAGTTAGTTTTTGCTCAAGAAAATATTTTTATGTTTAACTCAAGTAAATCTCTTAGAAAATCTTTTTATTATAGTTATCTGAAACCAAGTCTAACTTAGAAATGTAATTAAAAGTTTGAAAAGAACATGCTAACTCTTTGTTTTAAATAATTTTCAAGTCTCTTAATCAATTTATTTTTCAAGAACATATATACAAATATAACTATATACATAAAAAATTTGTTAGTATTTATTATTTTTCCTTTTTTACACTCTTTATTCCTTGGTGATTTTGTTCTACTTTATCGCTTTCTAAATGACCATTTAACGAGTTTTGGGCCAATGAATCCCAATCAATTGAGCCTAGGTCATTAAGTATGGAAATACTCCTGGGCTTAATCACTCAATTAACTTAGGCTTAGTAAGATAGAACCACCTTGAATTTCAAGAGAATTTTTATTGGTGCCTATTTTTGCACTCTTCTTTTGCAAAGTTAGTTTTTATAATATGTATGTGTGTGTGTGTGTCTATATATATATATATAGAAAAATATTTAGATCAAGACGACTTGAAAATTTATTTTCTACTCTAAGCTAAGCATGCAAAAATTTTATTACTATAATTAAAAGTCTAAGTTAAGACTTTAGTGAAGTATCTTGCTTTGAAAATTATTTCTTAGAATTTTATTTAGAGTTATCAAAAAGGTTAACTTGAATATAAAACTAACTAATTACTAGAGATTAAAAGTTTATCAAGTAGGATCAATTATTAATTAACTCTATCAAGTTGGTAAGTGATAATTTTTTTAGGAAAAGAAAAAAATACTAAAACATGAATAGATAAAATAAGAAAAATAAAAGAAAAAGGAAACCTTACATTGGAAGGGTTCTAGCACCTTGAAGGCAAATCTTCATCTTCATCTTTATCTTTGTCAACCAATAAAGTGAAGACAAAAATTATGAAGAAGTAAAAATTATTTTATTAATTGCAAACAAAATTTATAATTTTGGAAGGTATTCTCAATTAAGAGTAACCCTCCTCTCCAAATAGATTTTTACAAAATTTTTCACCTCAAACCCTCACTCTCTACCCTATTTATAGAGTATTATAATTAATATTAGGCCTTAGATTAAACTTAATCCCCAAGTTACACAAATTCACCTTTGATTCGTAGCGCTTAATAGGTATCGATCTGGTATCGATACAAGTATCGATACTAGTATTGATAGTGGTATCGATACTAGTATTGATAGTGGTATCGATACTAGTATTGATAGTGGTATCGATACTAGTATCTATAATCTGACATTCTAGATGTCTTTGTCTCATCGAGATAGGTAGTTTTCATATATTATATGTTAGATTCCACCTTAGGATTGGGAGATATCTTGTTTCTTTCTTGGCTAGCTATCCCGAATATGAATTTGATTTGATTTCTTTTCATATTGGATCTTTTTTAGCTTCTATAGGCTGCTTGGCTTGATCTCGGGCTTCAATAAAGGTTAAAAAAGAAAATTTGAGTTCTTTTTAGCTCTTATTAATTCTTCATTTTCTCTGATTAAGAGAAAAATCGTTATTAGTGATATGTTTATTTAAATAAAATAGATAATGGGGTATAAAAGTATAATAAAATATGATGATCAAATACCCTACACCTAAACTTTGCTAGTCCTCTAGCAAAGAAAGAAAATGAAAAGGTAAGAAAGAAAAATCCTAACTCACTTTCAAGAATTGCGGTTGTATTTAAGCGTATACAACAAGCCTTTAAACCCTAGGTTACCCTTAGAGGACGAGTTATAGTCTCTGAGGGTTTGTAGTAAATATACCCATAAAATTTGGTTAACTTGCAAATTTAAAGAATTCAATGTATAACTAATTCACTTGATACCTTTAAATAATCTAATTATAGTTAGTTTTTGCTCAAGAAAATATTTTTATGTTTAACTCAGTAAATCTCTTAGAAAATCTTTTTATTATAGTTATCTGAAACCAAGTCTAACTTAGAAATGTAATTAAAAGTTTGAAAAGAACATGCTAACTCTTTGTTTTAAATAATTTTCAAGTCTCTTAATCAATTTATTTTTCAAGAACATATATACAAATATAACTATATACATAAAAAATTTGTTAGTATTTATTATTTTTCCTTTTTTACACTCTTTATTCCTTGGTGATTTTGTTCTACTTTATCAGGCTTTCTAAATGACCATTTAACGAGTTTTGGGCCAATGAATCCCAATCCAATTGAGCCTAGGTCATTAAGTATGGAAATACTCCTCGGGCTTAATCACTCAATTAACTTAGGCTTAGTAAGATAGAACCACCTTGAATTTCAAGAGAATTTTTATTGGTGCCTATTTTTGCACTCTTCTTTTGCAAAGTTAGTTTTTATAATATGTATGTGTGTGTGTGTGTGTGTGTGTGTGTCTATATATATATATATATATATATATATATATATATATATATATATATATATATATATAGAAAAATATTTAGATCAAGACGACTTGAAAATTTATTTTCTACTCTAAGCTAAGCATGCAAAAATTTTATTACTATAATTAAAAGTCTAAGTTAAGACTTTAGTGAAGTATCTTGCTTTGAAAATTATTTCTTAGAATTTTATTTAGAGTTATCAAAAAGGTTAACTTGAATATAAAACTAACTAATTACTAGAGAGATTAAAAGTTTATCAAGTAGGATCAATTATTAATTAACTCTATCAAGTTGGTAAGTGATAATTTTTTTAGGAAAAGAAAAAAATATGAGAAAAGAAAAATATGACATAAGAAAAAGAGAAAAGAAAAAATATAAAATAAAGAGAAAAATAACTAGTCCCCACCCCACACCTAAATTTTGCATTGTCCTCAATGCAAACTCTATGATGCATAAAGTAAAACAGATAAGAAATGAAGCACTTATATTTATTTAGTTGACCTAGAATAATGATAAAATCTGCAATTACGTTTGGCATGAGGAGGATGAAGTCAAAATTCTCTTCTCTTTCTTTTTTTTTTCATCATCATTTTTTCATTTTTTCATTTTTTCTTCTCCTTTTTC
The DNA here is from genome assembly GCA_012295165.1 of Asparagus setaceus. Classification (NCBI taxonomy): domain Eukaryota; kingdom Viridiplantae; phylum Streptophyta; class Magnoliopsida; order Asparagales; family Asparagaceae; genus Asparagus; species Asparagus setaceus. The sequence continues at coordinate 29,037,531 of CM022709.1, read as the reverse complement.
TTTTTAAAGAACAAGAAACTCTCAAATGAGAGAAGAATAAATTCTTTTTTATTCTCATTATTATGAGACAAAAAGCAAAGATGTAGAATAAAAGATTAAAAATAAAAAGCTCATACTCTACATCAAATCCTACCTTATTGTGAAAATTCTACCCGAATTTTAAAGAAGTCTAAAATGATAAACTCAAAATGTGCTTAAATTCGTACACTCAAGTTTTCAATAATTTCGCAAAGATTTGAAGGTATGTATGAATGGGGTTATGTATTTTGAATTTCTAATGTTGATCAAGCAAAAAGCAAGTCTCATATTTGAACTCATGTTCCTCATTAATGAAAGTTTGTCCTAACACAATCAGTTTTTCTTTAAAAAATTCATCAAACTCAAGATTCGTGGTTGATGTATGAAAATTTAGTTATTCTATATTTTCTAGGAAGCTAAGCTCATCAGCAAAAGTTCTTCAAAGCTAAGATCAGAGAAACTTGTATCTATTTCAGTTCTTTCATTCTGAAAGACTTGTTCTGATTCTAATTCCTCTAGTATCTTCAGCTCCTCACCAAAGATTTCCTCAAAACTCGGGTCTAACTCATTCTCTTCTTCGGGATAATATATGTCTTGAAGAACAGGTGGATTAGGATTTTTCATTAGTTTAGTCTCAAAAATTGGTTCAACACAGATTAAACGATCGGTATTATCCCTAATCCAAACTTGAATACACCAAAATAAATTCTTTTTTCAAATTTTTTTGAAAAAAGTTCTAAGCAAAACAAAAGTTAGTTAAGTTTTTTTTCTTTTTTTAAGGAAAAACTAAAAGACCTAAAAGATTAATACGAGAAGAAAAGAAGTATAAAAAGAAAAACCTAACTAAAACAAATCAAGAGCAACCACTTTGAAACAATCACCCTTAATTCTAGGGTTAAGCCAAGACTCAACTAGACCGGTTCCTAACCAAAAACTCCTTGAGTGAAAAGATTGAAGTTTACTCGGTCAGTTAGCCAGGTAAGTATAGTACTAGAGGGAGGTCAAAGACCAATTAAGTACCTGGTTTCTTACGAAGCATTTTATGCAACCCCTAAACCTTGCCTTAGACACCAACGGATTCAAGTAAACGTAAACTGGTTCACTTAAGAATTTCTTGTTCCTTAATGAGATCGAGTCCATAGAGGATAACGTCTAATGAGTTTTAAAGGCTAGGATTTGTGTAGTGAGGAATTAGTGATTTGTGGGCTAAGGAAAGAGTGACGAAATCTCTCACCTTATCTTGATTAGTGGTATTACCCTTAAAATTATTTTCAAGTGAGTGCTCAAATAAAAATGCTCAAATCGCTTTGGTGAATTCCTACTAACTATATGCAATGCAACCCTAGGAATTAAAAGCAACTATAAAGGATGCAAAAAGAAAATCTTTTTATTTTTTTAATTAGGGTTTACAATCAAACAAATGTGAGAGAGAGCTCTTGTTTGAATTTATTATCTTATTAGTAGTTGTTCAAGTGGACGGTGAATTTTATTTAGGTTGACAAGAGAAATTTTTTTATTTTTTTATTAGTTCCTAATTGTCTCTAATGTGAAGAGCCTAAACAAGAGGGTGGCATTGAAAATACTAGAAAGAGGACTTACCTTTACAAGCAAATCTCCAATCTTCAATCTTCAATCTTCTAGTCAATCCTTCACACTTAAACACACAAATCAAAGAACCAAAATAGAAAAATCCTAATTACAAGTAACTTCCCCGGCAACGGCGTCAAAAACTTGATAGGAAATAAATAAAACCTAGTTGCAAGTGCACAACTATTAAGTTATAGTATAAAAGATGTCGAATCCTCGAGGAAGGTGTTGTAGGAGATAATCAAAATTGATTTTCTAAGTTGTGTGTTGTGTGGATAATTAAGAGTGACAATTGTTAAGATATAATGAGAGTAGGTGTGATTATATACAAATAAAACAAAACTAGATTAAGAGGAGAAGAAATTAGAGGAAAATAAGAAATAAATAAGCGAAATCAAGAATAAAGAGGAAAGTCACAAAAGTTAAAGTTGGAGGAAACCAATTAGATAAATGAGGAATCTAGAATTAAATCCACTAGTCAATTTCACTTAGAAATTATGAACTATTCTCTTTTATCACATTTTTCTTTAGATTTATTAAGCATAGACTATCAAATCACTTAAGGAAAGCATAATCTATCAAATTATCATCCAAGTAAAAATAATATTCATGAAAAAATAACAACTAGATATTAATTCTAAAATTCATAAGCATAACCTATCAAACCACTCAAGATAAGCATAGATTATCAAATTCTTCTTCTACCAATTAGTTCTCTATATGATTATCCTAAACATGATTAGTTTAACCATAAGAGAGCAATCCACAAATTGTAAATGAAATCAAACTAGTTTCATACAACTCTAGAATTCCTACAAGATTTTAGTTCCACATTATTAAAATTTAAAAATAAAATAAAATATAAACTAGAGAGTATGAAAGAAAGAGAATAAAAATATAAAAAATATAAAAAATATAAAAAATATAAAAAATATAAAAAATATAAAAAATATAAAAAATATAAAAAATATAAAAAATATAAAAAATATAAAAAATATAAAAAATATAAAAAATATAAAAAATATAAAAAATATAAAAAATATAAAAAATATAAAAAATATAAAAAATATAAAAAATATAAAAAATATAAAAAATATAAAAACTAATTACTAAAAAATAATAATAAAAAATAAAGACATGAAAATAAATCTACTCCATAAGGCATCAAAATAAATCTAATCTACTAAAAGAAAAAGAAAAACTTACATTGCAAGGGTTCTAGCCCCTTGAAAGCAAATCTCTATCTTCATCTTCATCTTCATCTTCATCAACAAATAAAGAGAAGAAAAGAAAAATATAAAGAGGTCAAAAGTCTTTTATTAATTACAAATAAAATTTATAATTTTGGAAGGTCTTCTCAATTAAGAGTAACCTTCCTCTCTAAATAGAGTTTTATAAAAATTTTCACTCCCAAACCCCTCACAATCCACCTATTTATAGCCTACAGAATGAATGAGAACCATTGGATTTTGCTTAGATAACAAGGTTTAAATCTCAGCCTTGAGAACCAATCGATTGACCAATCGGTTAGCCGATTGGTTTGCAACATTTTCATTTTGTTGATTTCTTGACCGATTTCTTCATGGATCCTTGAGGTTTCTTGGGCCTTCTTTTGTCTTCATATTTGAGCTTTAATAAATGGTAGAAAATTAGAGAATTTAATTTTTTTGGCTTTTATTCATTAATTCTTCATTAACCTGCAAATTAAGTTAAAATATGCTATTAGTGACATATTTATTTAAATAAGATAGATAATGAGGGTATAAAATTAATAAAAATGTGATTATCAGCCAGCAATAGCTCATCAAACCCTACCTACAAGCGCCTCAGCTACCCGGTGATGCACCAACCGAGTGGACACCCTGATACTTGGCGATCATCTCTATATCTTGAGATGGTGTTCCACCAGCCATATAAGATTTCAGCCAGAGTCAAGACACAACCTGATTAGGCCCGCCTCATAGCTTAGCTCACCGGCTTATTAGTATTAGTATATACCAACGCTCATGAGATGAGATCCTGATCTAAGGCCTAACCACCTTATCGCCTCCACCTCCGCCCATCACAAATAGATCCACCACCATCACCACCACCACATCATCACCGCTACACAACCCGAAAGCATGAGGAGGATATCGCCAGCTATACAAAGATGGACGATGAGGACGTGGATGTCAGGACGATGATTAGGATGATGATCGTGGAGAGGATGATCAACTGTTATGATGAGCGAGGGATGTTTCTATTTCATATCACCCTACTACTTAACTTTTATTTGGCATGTACTCATATTATATATTGTGATGTTTATGTGTTTGAGTGTTATTGCTAGTATTTGCCTTGGAGGACAATGCTCAGTGGTGGAGGTGGGACTAGTTTTTCTTTCTTTTAAGCTTTCTTTATTTTTACTTTTTGCTTGCTTTCATTTTTCTTTTCATTTTTTCTTTAGATTTATTAAGCATAGACTATCAAATCACTTAAGGAAAGCATAATCTATCAAATTATCATCCAAGTAAAAATAATATTCATGAAAAAATAACAACTAGATATTAATTCTAAAATTCATAAGCATAACCTATCAAACCACTCAAGATAAGCATAGATTATCAAATTCTTCTTCTACCAATTAGTTCTCTATATGATTATCCTAAACATGATTAGTTTAACCATAAGAGAGCAATCCACAAATTGTAAATGAAATCAAACTAGTTTCATACAACTCTAGAATTCCTACAAGATTTTAGTTCCACATTATTAAAATTTAAAAATAAAATAAAATATAAACTAGAGAGTATGAAAGAAAGAGAATAAAAATATAAAAAATATAAAAACTAATTACTAAAAAATAATAATAATAAAAAAATAAAGATCTAAACTATGAACATAAAAATAAATCTAAATTACAAAAATAAAAAAAACATAAAAGAAAATCTAAACTATGCAAGAAAATAGATCTATACTACAAAATAAAAATGTAAGAAAATAATACAAAAATAAAGACATGAAAATAAATCTACTCCATAAGGCATCAAAATAAATCTAATCTACTAAAAGAAAAAGAAAATAAAATACTAAAACATGAATATCTAAGCAAAAATAAAAGAGAAAAAGAAAAACTTACATTGCAAGAGGGTTCTAGCCCCTTGAAAGCAAATCTCCTATCTTCATCTTCATCTTCATCAACAAATAAAGAGAAGAAAAGAAAAATATAAAGAGGTCAAAAAGTCTTTTATTAATTACAAATAAAATTTATAATTTTGGAAGGTCTTCTCAATTAAGAGTAACCTTCCTCTCTAAATAGAGTTTTTATAAAAATTTTCACTCCCAAACCCCTCACAATCCACCCCTATTTATAGCCTACAGCAATGAATGAGAACCATTGGATTTTGCTTAGATAACAAGGTTTAAATCTCAGCCTTGAGAACCAATCGATTGACCAATCGGTTAGCCGACCGATTGGTTTGCAACAGATTTTCATTTTTGTTGATTTCTTGACCCGATTTCTTCATGGATCCTTGAGGTTTCTTGGGCCTTCTTTTGTCTTCATATTTGAGCTTTAATAAATGGTAGAAAATTAGAGAATTTAATTTTTTTTAGGCTTTTATTCATTAATTCTTCATTAACCTGCAAATTAAGTTAAAATATGCTATTAGTGACATATTTATTTAAATAAGATAGATAATGAGGGTATAAAATTAATAAAAATGTGATTATCAGCCAGCAATAGCTCATCAAACCCTACCTACAACGCCTCCGCTACCCAGTGATGCACCAACTGAGTGGACACCCCAGATACTTGGCGATCATCTCTATACTCTTGAGATGGTGTTCCACCAGTTTCATATAAGATTTCAGCAGTTTCAGAGTCAGTACACAGCTGATTAGGCCTGCCTCATAGCTTAGCTCGACCAGTTTCATTAGTATTAGTATTATATACGCTCAACGCTTCATGAGATGAGATCCGGATCTAAGGCCTAACCACCTTATCAGCCTCCACCTCCGCCTCCATCACAGCAGGATCCACCACCATCACCACCATCACATCATCAGCCTGCTACACAACCCGAGCATGAGGAGGATATCAGCAGTAGCGATACAAAGATGGACGATGAGGACGTGGATGTCACAGGGACAGATGATTAGGATGATGATCAGGGAGAGGATGATCAATCTGGTTATGATGAGCAGTGAGGGATGTTTCTATTTCATATCACCCCTACTTAACTTTTATTTGGCATGTACTCATATTATATATTGTGATGTTTATGTGTTTGAGTGTTATTGCTAGTATTTGCCTTGAGGACAATGCGAAGCCTAGGTGTGGTGGAGGTGGGACTAGTTTTTTCTTTCTTTTTAAGCTTTCTTTTATTTTTACTTTTTGCTTGCTTTCATTTTTCTTTCATTTTTTCTTTTTTCTTCCTTATTTAAAAAATCTCACTTTCCAATTTGATAGAGTTAATTAATAATTTATCTACTTGATAAACTTTTAAACTCTCTGGTTCTTAGTTTGATTTATACATAAGTTGACCTTTTATAACAACTCTAAATAAATTTCTTAAGAAATAATTTTCAAAGTAGTAGTATACTTCACTATGGTCAAACTTAGACTTTTAATTAAAGTAATGAAATTTTGCATGCTTAGCTCACAGTGAGAAACAAATTTTCAAATTCCCTTGATCTAAATAATTTTCAAGCTATCTATACATATAGACATATATATTTAAAAATTGCAAAGAAGAGTCTGAAAAATGGGCACCAATAAAACTCTCTTGAACTCCTAGGTGATTCTATCTTACTAAGCCTAAGTTGACCGAGTGATTAAACCCGAGAAGTATTTCCATACTTAATGACCTAAACCTAATTGTGTTGGGATTCATTGGCCCAAAACTCATTAAATGGTCACTTAGAAAGCCGATAAAGTAGAACAAAATTACCAAGGAATAAAGGGATATATATATATATATATATATATATATATATATATATATATATATATATATATATATATATATATATATATATATATATATATATATATATATATATATATATATATAGAAATATTTTCTTGAGTGAAAAATAGCTCTAATAAGATTGTTTAAAGATATTAAGTGAATTAATTATACATTGACTTCTTCAAATAGGCAAGTTGATCGAATTTTGTGGGTATATTCACAGCAAATCCTTACGAGACTACAACTCGTCCTCTAGGATAACCTAAGGGTTTAAAGGCTTGTTGTATGTGCTAAATACAGCTGCGATTCTTGCGAAAGTGAATTAGGACTTTTCTTTCTTTTCTTTTTATTTTCTTTCTTTGCTAGAGGACTAGAAAAATTTTAGGTGTTGGGGCATTTGATTATCAAATTTTATTACACATTTATATCCTCATTATCTATTTTATTTGAATAAATATATTGACTAATAATGAGTTTTTATCTTAATTTGTAGGAAATAAAGAATTAATGAATAAGAGCCCAAAAGAATCAAATTCTCTCTTTTTTACCATTTATTGAAGCCCAAGATCAAGCTAAGTGGAGGCCCACAAAAGTGCAAGAGATCAAGAAAAAATCGGGTCAATAAGTCAACAAAGAAATTAAATCTGAGAGAAAGCAATCGGTTAACAAACCGATTAACTAATCAGTTAGCCAACCTATTGGCTAACCGATTGGCCAACCAATTGTTTGTAACAAAAACAGTGTATGGCTGAGATTTATTTCTTGGAGCTCAAGGCTAATCCAATGGCTCTTATTGATTGCAATAGGCTATAAATAGGGATAGAGAGTGAGGGGTTTGGGATGTGAAAAATTTTATAAAAACTTCATTTAGAGAGGAGGGTTACTTTTAATTGAGATGACTTTTCAAAATTATAAACTTTTATTTGCAATAAATAAAAAAAATTCCTCCTTTTAAATTTTTTTCTTCTTCTTTGTTGATAAAGATGAAGATTTGCCTTCAATGGGTACCCTTGAAATGTAAGTTTTATTTTTCCTATTATTTTCTCATTTTAAAATTACATGTTTTAGATTTTATTTTCTTATTTTTTTATTTTTATGTTGGTAGATTAGATCTATTTCTTGCTTTGTAGTATAAATTTACTTTCATGCTCTTTTATTTTTGTTATTTAGATTTATTTTCATGATTTGTAGAATTTCTTTTCTTGCCTTGTAGTTAGTCTATATTTTTCTTTTAATTCTTATTTTGTAGTGTAGATTTACTTTTATGCTCATTAGTATGTAACACGTGCCTTGCACGTAATGCTTATTAAGTAACAATATGAGACTAAACATTCGAAGGCCGATTTATTGACATTTATGTTAGTTTTTTCTCCACGAATTTGCATACTTGTATAACTAATAGATTGATATTTTTTTCGTAAATGGGAGGTGAACTCGGTCGTAGATATGTTCGTTTCCTCCAAAAAAAACAATATCATCTTATAATCTTCTCTCTCAATTATCACCTGTGAAATATTGTTGACTGCGAGGTATCCCGATTACTATAATCGAGGGACTGACTCCACTATCAAAATTCTCACTTCCTCTATTTTTTTTATTCTTTTACTGTTTTCTTTTGTGCATTTGAGGATTCATATATTGCAAAATTTTATGCAACTCTTGAGATCCAAGTAGAATGTTTATGGAAGTAGATTAGTCGTGAAATAATTAGTGCATAATTAATTAAGATAATTTGATTAGTTAGTGAGAGAAGATACATGAATGCTTTAATTATGGGTTCATTTCTCAGTACTATTCATATTAAATGCTTATTAGTAGTTTCAGAAGGGTAGATGTCATAAATTACTTTGTTAGTAGGATATAATTATTATATTACAATATTTTTATGGAAAAATATTAAGACACATCTAAACTAAACTAAAATCTTAGAAGCACAACAAAAGAATATGGATAAACACTACTTATCAGACTGCAGAATATTGTGTAAAAATGGTGGTGAGTCTTTGAGCCATATCACAAAATCATCAATTTTCTTAGCTCTTCGGACCAACACATGAGCTGTTACATTCCTCGTTTGACGAACTACCTGAAAATCTCATTCCTCAAGTCATGTGCAACATCGATGAATATTATCCACAAAGTGTCTGAAAATCGAGTGTTGCTCTGCTCCATTTTGGATATCTCTAATTACCACCGCCACATCTTCTTCGAAAATTATCTTTTCACATTCAGCATCTTCTTGAAAATTACCCTTCTACATCCAGTGTCAAGAGCAAATGTAATAGCTTCCCACACCACTTGGAATTCCGTATGTTCAGAATTACCTCGTATCCAAATATTATGATAAGTATATTGAAATAGTTAGCAATATATACTATGATAATTTATCGCTATTTCTAGACTACTACACTAAGAGGTTAACATTTATATTTGTGTTCCTCTCCACGAATTTTTATATATCAGATGCACATATTAATATATTATAATATTAGATTAGATGTTAGATTTTTAATTAAATATTAAATTATATTAAATTACAATATAATTTATAAATATAAGTTATGATATTATTACCTTAAATATTAAAATTATATATTTATTGTATAATACCTAATATCTAAAGTGAAATATTTATCTTATTTAACATAAAAATAACATGGTTAAAATTTATGATATATATTAGTTCTTATGTTTATTGAAAAATAATTATAGTGTAATAAATATAATGAATTGAATAAAATTTGAGGAATATGATTAAAGTTTATAATATATCTTTAGTTTTTCATATTAGTTCTTATGTTTATTGCAAGAATAATTATAAGCGTAATAAATAGAATGAATTAAATAAATTTCAAGGCATTATTAGAAATTATCAAATTTTGGAAGGGTAAAAGAGGAAATCAAAAGTTTTAACACCCCAATCCTCTTTTATAAATAGTATAGATAGTAGATTTTTATTTTCTTGTCCTTTTTTTGCATTTTGTAGTTAGTTTTATCTATTTCTTGTTCTTTAATGCTCTCTAGGATAGATTTTATTACCTTATTTATATTTTGTAAAATGAGTAACCAATTCTTGTAGGCATTTTAGAATTATATGAAACTAGTTTAATTTCTTTTATAGTTTATGGATTGCTCTCTTTATGCTTAAAATGATCATGTCTAGGTTAATCAACTAGATAACTAATTGGTAGAAGAATAATTTGATAATCCATGTTTATCTTGAGTGGTTTGAGAGGTTATGCTTATGAATTCTAGAATTATTATCTAGTTGTTTATTCTTTTCATGAATGAAATTTTTGCTTAGATGATAATTTGATAGTTATATTTGTTTTAGTGGTTTGATAATCTATGCTTAATAAATCTAAAGTAAAATATGATATAAAAATAGAGTAGTTCATAAATCCTAAATGAAGTTAACTAACGTATTTAATTCTAGATTCCTCATTTCTCTACTTATTTTTCCTCACTCTTTCTAGATTTGATTTTTCTCTTGATTTTTCTTTCTTGATTTTATTTTGTTCCCACCTCTATTTCTTTTCTTGATTCCATTTTTATTCTTTTTTTTAGTTTCCACTTTGTTGTCTTTTCTTTTCTTTTCTTTCCTTTTTCTTTTTTCTCCTTATCTCCTTTTCTCCTTTCTAATTTTTAGTTTTTATTTTATTTTGTGACAATTCTCTCTCTACACACTCTATTTCACTCCTCTTTATCCACACATTTTTAGGAGCAAATTTAGAATTTCTAAACACACACATTCCTTATCGGTTTGACATCTAATGTACATACTATAACTTGATAGTTGTTCTCTTGCAACTTTGCATGTTTTATATGCTTATCAAGAGAGAAGAAGCACCAGTTGAGCATGAGGACCAAGGATCTTTACTTTCACAGCAGAGGTGGGAGGCGACATTTAAGTAGTGGTTCTATACCACCATCACGAAATTTCAAGAACTTCGGATGAAGAATTGCCAATCTATCCCTAATTGTCATATTGAGATTGAGGGGGAACCATGTATGGTGGCACCGTATGACATAGCGGATCCAAAATTTTTAACATGAGGCTCTCTTTGACCTCAGTGAGAAAAATGGATGGACGCTCTAAAAAGATGATATGAACTCTATGAAGATAAACAAAGTCTGGGACTTGGTGCGCCTTCCATTGATTCAGAAAGTTAAGCAAAAAATAGATGGTTCCATTGATAGGTTTAAAGGACGACTCGTGGTGAAAGGATATACTCAGAAAGAGGGGATAGACTATGAGGAAACTTTCTACCTTGTGGTGTGATTTGCCTAGATTCGTATGATTTTGCCGTTGGTCGCTAGCATGGATTTGGAACTTGTCTAAATTGATGTAAAAACTATATTTCTCCAAGGAGAAATAGATGAGGAGATATTCTTGATCAAGCTAAGGGGTTTGTATCTAAAGGTCTTAAGCTCAAAGTCTGCAAGCCCAAAAAGTCTATATATGGGCTAAAACAATCGTCTAGGCAGTGGTGTTTGAGATTTCATCGAGTCATTCTTCATATTAGGTTCATGATGGTCAAAGAGGATCAGCTGGTGTACATAAAACATCCTCGAACAACTTTTAATTTTAACCTTGTATGTTGATGACATACTAATGGCTTCTAATGATAAGGAGATGATAGGCACCACCAAGGGTTAGATGTCTTCAACTTTTGCTATAAAAGATATGGGTGATGTGAGTTATGTGCTTGGAGTAAATATCCATACAGATCATTCTAAGAAGATCCTTGGTCTCTTGCAAGAGGCGTACATAAGAAATGTCTTTGGCGATTCGGATGCACAACTTAAAACCCATTGACACTCTTGCTCAAAGAAATTATCAATTAAGCCTTCAAAGCCTTGAATCTTGTCTAAAATCAGATAAAGAATGGAAGCAGATGAGAAATGCCACATATTCGAATGCTATTTATTGCATGGTGTATGTAAAGTTGTGTACTTGCCCTGATATCTCCTTTCTTCTTTGGGTTGCTCATTTGGCTCAGTCTAATCTTGGACTTAGCATTGGGCAAAAGTGAAGAGGGTGATACGATAAACAAACTATCATCGCCCTTTCTATGATGGAGGCTGAATATGTTGCAAGTTTAGCAACAGCACAAGTGGCGATCTAGCTAAGATGGTTCTTACAGGATCTTGAAATCATGTCGCATGCATCAAATCCACACTGTACTATGATAGCATAGCAGTGATAGATCATGCCAAGAATGTCAAATACCACACAAAGACAAAACACATAGATATAAAGTTTAACTCTACAAGGAACTGTTCGGAGGAAGTGTTCTTGGAGTACATACCTACTGAGCGCATGAGCACTGATTAGCTAACGAAACCTCTCTCTGTTGACTTATTCAAAACTCATGTTAGGACTTTAGATATGCATGTATGGCGATGTAGCATGTATTTAATTACATACGCTTGATCATTTTTTTGTATTCCAGATGATTTTATGGTTTGGCTTTTATGACATTTATTTTTCTCTACACTTATCTGTGAATGCTATGAAATATTATAGAATGTCATTTTTAATGAGTAAAATAATTAAAAATGTTCAAACACAAAAGACTGGCTCACTCACACTAGCAGTCGCCTTTGGCACTATGACCGAGCGAGCAAAGATGAGATGGCTATGAGCGTCATGAGTTATGCCGATAATGAGCAACATTCATGGGCGAGCCATATTGCCTTGATTGAGAATCGAGATGAGAATATTCTTGAGAATGATCAACTTGACAAATGATGCAAGTTCGTTGTAACCTGTTCAAAGCCAGATGTGTTTGTGCTTCACTTAGGCATGATGGTACGCTTGCCATGTGGGAGGCAAATAGGCCTAAGTGCGATGAGCTCATTGATTAAGTCAAGATTTGCACGATATAGAGTTGAGCGTATGCTCTCCAAAGGGCGTTACTATATTGTAGGCTGTGATCCTATCAGCGTGTCTGGTGACTTACATGATTTTGGGGTAGGAATGGATCCCTCTTCACTATCATGTGAAGCTAAAATCATATGAAATATATTTTTTATTCCACGTATACCCTTAGTGACATTCGGCTGTGTTGTGAAGGTTTAGGAGCGGTGTTTCTACTTTGACTCCTCACCTATGGCCATGAAAGGTTTGGCCTAAAGAAAGGTGATTGGGAAAGCATCTATTCTTAGATTGAATTAGATAGTGCAAGAGGAATATCACTAACTTGCTTAGGTAATGAGCTTGCATCAGAAACTTCATTTTGAAAAATATGGATCTTACCAAATAGTTCAAGATGAGTGGTATGCTTCTCCAAGAAGGATTAGAAGATGCTCGGACTAAAGATGTGTTTATACTTTGATCTATGGTATATGAGCTTATTTTTTTAACGATCCTATCCCTTGCTCGAAGCTCCCGCTATAAATAGGGGTGGAGACTTCATATCTTACACACTACCCCGGATACTCATATTAGCAACGGGCTCTAAAGGAGTTGACCAGAGGTTGCTGCATGTGTCGTGAATAGAGAGGGGGTGTCTCATCCGTCATAGTTTCCTCCACTATGGAGATCAGGTATGTCATTGCTAGGCTGCAGATTGGAGCACCGATGTGAGGTATAATTCTCCCTCTTCTTTCAACAACTACGGTTCAAAATAAACATCTAAACTAGCTCGGGGTGGCAAACTACTCATCCACACTTTCAGTTAGACGTGGTCTAAAATTTGATCAATTTTGTCAATGAGATTAGGTTTCTAGTTTATTAAAAAGTTTTAGATTGTTTCCAAAAATACTCTTTTGAATTAGGTCCAAAACTATAGTTTAAGCTCTTTAAATTAAATATTTAATTTTAGTGTCCAATATAAATATAACCAATGTTGACGCCAAATATCAACAAGACTCTAAAAGGCAAGGGTAAATTTAAAATAACTCCCCAAAACTCTGAACTGTCTCAAATCACCCCTTACACTTTTTAACTCTTTTAACATACCCCTTGACAATATTGTTATTCAACATCAAATTACTTAAATACCTTCAAAAATATACCTCCCAATATTCTAATGAGTAACAGTGCTCCAACTTAAAACAATAATAATAGATAATAAAACTCAAATCTTTCAAATTTTCCATTCAAATAAAGAGGATTGCTTGATGCTCCGATAATAGGGTTTTAATTATTAAATGGATAAAAACAAAAATGGGCTAGAAAATTGTAGGATTGTTTTTCTTCCCATATCTTTTATGTACTTAATATTTCTTGCATATCCCTTATCTTTCCAACACAAATCTCCTTTTAGATTGTCCGCCTCCCATGAAAGTTAATGTACATGATATAAGTTAGATATGTTTCTATAAATTAGAAAGAACAATGGTATCTGACTATTATTAATCTATGAACAACATAGATTAATAAAAATTTATATGATCGTATCCCTTTACTAAAAAGAAACCTATATGAATTTATCTATACAAAACATTAAATGAAGTAACTCAAAGTCATATTTGATCTGAGATACGATACGAAAGTTTATCTCAAAATGTCGTATGATATTTTATCTAATTCCTTGTTTGTTTCATATTATGGTTAAGTTTTAAATTAGAAAACAATATAGATAAGATTTGAAAATTTTATCTATCTACATAAATTTTTAAAGAAGAGATAAAAATTTAAGACTGCGTTTGGATTCAATTATTTGATTTCAAATTCGAGAATTGAATTCGGAATTTCAAATTCAATTCTTTTGTTTGGAAAACATCCGAATTTGAATTCGAACTCTCAATTCCAAATTCATGTTTGGCAAACTTTAGAATTTCAATTTTAAAATTTTCAATTGAGTTGTTTAGGAATTAGTAGAATTTCTAAATTAAAATTATAGTTCAAGACAATTTGGAAATAAGAAAATCAATTTATGCAAGTTATGCATCAAAATGGTGAAAATAAATGCTTCAAATAGTATATCAAGTATCCAATGACTTAGCATATAGATAAAATGCCTTAAACCCTCAAATGCGGGAATGTTAGTAGTTGACCTAATAATCACCATAAAATGACCGAAATTATTCATTAATAAAATTTTGTAAACTCATCCACCACTAACTATAACAATAAATAAAATAGAAGGTTCAAATATTGCATATAACAATTTTAATAATTCAAGGGACTTAATTTCAAATACGAAAGTTCCAACGGATTATTTATTATAAAAAACCCTACCTAACATAATCTGTTGTGGGTTTTCAGATAAATGGTAGAAATGATGCCAAATTAGCAAAAGGGTAAACTCTGCAAATACCACTGATTTGGGAGTATTATAAATAATGCCCCAAACAATTGCAAATCGGACATAATTCCAGTCCAATTCCAATCAAGCCCAAATTCAAATAGTAATAAATCCTCTTCTTCAGTTCCGCCGTTGCCACTTTTACAACCAACCCCAAAAAATTCCCCAAACCCCAAAATCTCCCCAACAATGGAGTTCACTGGAAACCTATTAGAAATTATCAAATTTTGGAAGGGTAAAAGAGGAAATCAAAAGTTTTAACACCCCAATCCTCTTTTATAAATAGTATAGATAGTAGATTTTTATTTTCTTGTCCTTTTTTGCATTTTGTAGTTAGTTTTATCTATTTCTTGTTCTTTAATGCTCTCTAGGATAGATTTTATTACCTTATTTATATTTTGTAAAATGAGTAACCAATTCTTGTAGGCATTTTAGAATTATATGAAACTAGTTTAATTTCTTTTATAGTTTATGGATTGCTCTCTTTATGCTTAAAATGATCATGTCTAGGTTAATCAACTAGATAACTAATTGGTAGAAGAATAATTTGATAATCCATGTTTATCTTGAGTGGTTTGAGAGGTTATGCTTATGAATTCTAGAATTATTATCTAGTTGTTTATTCTTTTCATGAATGAAATTTTTGCTTAGATGATAATTTGATAGTTATATTTGTTTTAGTGGTTTGATAATCTATGCTTAATAAATCTAAAGTAAAATATGATATAAAAATAGAGTAGTTCATAAATCCTAAATGAAGTTAACTAACGTATTTAATTCTAGATTCCTCATTTCTCTACTTATTTTTCCTCACTCTTTCTAGATTTGATTTTTCTCTTGATTTTTCTTTCTTGATTTTATTTTGTTCCCACCTCTATTTCTTTTCTTGATTCCATTTTTATTCTTTTTTTTTGTTTCCACTTTGTTGTCTTTTCTTTTCTTTTCTTTCCTTTTTCTTTTTTCTCCTTATCTCCTTTTCTCCTTTCTAATTTTTAGTTTTTATTTTATTTTGTGACAATTCTCTCTCTACACACTCTATTTCACTCCTCTTTATCCACACATTTTAGGAGCAAATTTAGAATTTCTAAACACACACATTCCTTATCGGTTTGACATCTAATGTACATACTATAACTTGATAGTTGTTCTCTTGCAACTTTGCATGTTTTTATATGCTTATCAAGAGAAGAGCGCACCAAGTGGCCCAGTTGAGCATGAGGACCAAGGATCTTTACTTTAAGGCGATGGGGCGACATTTAAGTAGTGGTTCTATACCACCATCACGAAATTTCAAGAACTTCGGATGAAGAATTGCCAATCTATCCTAATTGTCATATTGAGATTGAGGGGAACCATGTATGGTGGCACGTATGACATAGCGGATCCAAAATTTTTAACATGAGGCTCTCTTTGACCTCGATGAGAAAAATGGATGGGCGCTCTAAAAAGATGATATGAACTCTATGAAGATAAACAAAGTCCGGGACTTGTGCGCCTTCCATTGATTAGAAAGTTAAGCAAAAATAGATGGTTCCATTGATAGGTTTAAGGGCGACTTCGTGGTGAAAGGATATACTCGAGAAAGAGGGATAGACTATGAGAAACTTTCTACCTTGTGGTGTGATTTGCCTAGATTAGTATGATTTTGCCGGTTGGTCGCTAGCATGGATTTGGAACTTGTCTAAATTGATGTAAAACTATATTTCTCAAGGAGAAATAGATGAGGAAGATATTCTTGATCAAGCTAAGGGGTTTGTATCTAAAGGTCTTAAGCTCAAAGTCGCAAGCCCAAAAAGTCTATATATGGGCTAAAACAATCGTCTAGGCGGTGGTGTTTGAGATTTCATCGAGTCATTCTTCATATTAGGTTCATGATGGTCAAAGAGGATCAGCTGGTGTACATAAAACATCCTCGAACAACTTTTTAATTTTAACCTTGTATGTTGATGACATACTAATGGCTTCTAATGATAAGGAGATGATAGGCACCACCAAGGGTTAGATGTCTTCAACTTTTGCTATAAAAGATATGGGTGATGTGAGTTATGTGCTTGGAGTAAATATCCATACGAGATCATTCTAAGAAGATCCTTGGTCTCTTGCAAGAAGCGTACATAAGAAATGTCTTTGAGCGATTCGGATGCACAACTTAAAACCCATTGACACTCTTGCTCAAAGAAATTATCAATTAAGCCTTCAAAGCCTTGAATCTTGTCTAAAATCGGATAAAGAATGGACGGATGAGAAATGCCACATATTCGAATGCTATTTATTGCATGGTGTATGTAAGTTGTTGTACTTGCCACGATATCTCCTTTTTCTTGGGTTGCTCATTTGGCTCAGTCTAATCTTGGACTTAGCATTGGGCAAAAGTGAAGAGGGTGATCACGATAAACAAACTATCATCGCCCTTTCTATGATGGAGGCTGAATATGTTGCAAGTTTAGCAAGCGGCACAGTGGCGATCTAGCTAAGATGGTTCTTCTGAGGATCTTGAAATCATGTAGCATGCATCAAATCCACCTTTGTACTATGATAGCATAGCGATGATAGATCATGCAAGAATGTCAAATACCACACAAAGACAAAACACATAGATATAAAGTTTAACTCTACAAGGAGGCTGTTGAGGAAGTGTTCTTGGAGTACATACCTCTTGGCGCATGAGCGATTAGCTAAACCTCTCTGTTGACTTATTCAAAACTCATGTTAGGACTTTAGATATGCATGTATGGCGTGTAGCATGTATTTAATTACATCAGCTTGATCATTTTTTGTATTCAGATGATTTTATGGTTTGGCTTTATGACATTTATTTTCTCTACACTTATGTGAATGCTATGAAATATTATAGAATGTCATTTTTAATGAGTAAAATAATTAAAAATGTTCAAACACAAAGGCTCTCACTCACACTAGCGGTTTTGCACTATGACGAAGCGAGCAAAGATGAGATGGCTATGAGCGTCATGAGTTATGCGATAATGAGCAATGGGCGAATGAGCCTTGACCTTGATTGAGGAGATGAGAATATTCTTGAGAATGATCAACTTGACAAATGATGCAAGTTCGTTGTAACTGTTCAAAGCGGATGTGTTTGTGCTTCACTTAGGCATAGTACGCTTGCCATGTGGGAGGCAAATAGGCCTAAGTGCGATGAGCTCATTGATTAAGTCAAGATTTGCCGCGATATAGAGTTGAGCGATGCTGGCCGCGTTACTATATTGTAGGCGTGATCTATCAGCGTGCAATGTGATTACATGATTTTGGGGTAGGAATGGATCCCTCTTCACTATCATGTGAAGCTAAAATCATATGAAATATATTTTTATTCCACGTATACCCTTAGTGACATTGGTTTGTGTTGTGAAGGTTTAGGAGCGGTGTTTCTACTTTGACTCCTCACCTATGGCCATGAAAGGTTTGGCCTAAAGAAAGGTGATTGGAAAAGCATCTATTCTTAGATTGAATTAGATGAGTGCAAGAGGAATATCACTAACTTGCTTAGGTAATGAGCTTGCATCAGAAACTTCATTTTTGAAAAATATGGATCTTACCAAATAGTTCATGATGAGTGGTATGCTTCTCGAAGGATTAGAAGATGCTCGGACTAAAGATGTGTTTATACTTTGATCTATGGTATATGAGCTTATTTTTTTAGCGATCCTATCCCTTGCTGAAGCTCCCGCTATAAATAGGGGTGGAGACTTCATATCTTACACTACCGGGATACTCATATTAGCAGCGGGCTCTAAAGGAGTTGACCGAGAGGTTCTTTGCATGTTATTCGTGAATAGAGGGGGTGTCTCATCAGTCATAGTTTCCTCCACTATGGAGATCAGTATGTCATTGCTAGGCAG
Source organism: Asparagus setaceus (assembly GCA_012295165.1). Classification (NCBI taxonomy): domain Eukaryota; kingdom Viridiplantae; phylum Streptophyta; class Magnoliopsida; order Asparagales; family Asparagaceae; genus Asparagus; species Asparagus setaceus. The sequence continues at coordinate 29,018,853 of CM022709.1, read as the reverse complement.
AGTTAGACACCCGATGTGAGGTATAATTCTCCCTCTTCTTTCAACAACTACGGTTCAAAATAAACATCTAAACTAGTTCGGGGTGGCAAACTACTCATCCACACTTTCAGTTAGACGTGGTCTAAAATTTGATCAATTTTGTCAATGAGATTAGGTTTCTAGTTTATTAAAAAAGTTTTAGATTGTTTCCAAAATACTCTTTTGAATTAGGTCCAAAACTATAGTTTAAGCTCTTTAAATTAAATATTTAATTTTAGTGTCCAATATAAATATAACCAATGTTGACGCCAAATATCAACAAGACTCTAAAAGGCAAGGGTAAATTTAAAATAACTCCCAAAACTTTAGATCATTGCCGGTAAAATCTCTCTGATTTTTGTTTATTTCACTAAATCCACAAAACTTTTTCACCGAACTCCCAAAACTCTGAACTGTCTCAAATCACCCCACACTTTTTAACTCTTTTTAACATACCCCTTGACAATATTGTTATTCAACATCAAATTACTTAAATACCTTCAAAAATATACCTCCAATATTCTAATGAGTAACAGTGCTCAACTTAAAAACAATAATAATAGATAATAAAACTCAAATCTTTCAAATTTTTCCATTCAAATAAAGAGGATTGCTTGATGCTCCGATAATAGGGTTTTAATTATTAAATGGATAACTAATTGGTAGAAGAATAATTTGATAATCCATGTTTATCTTGAGTGGTTTGAGAGGTTATGCTTATGAATTCTAGAATTATTATCTAGTTGTTTATTCTTTTCATGAATGAAATTTTTGCTTAGATGATAATTTGATAGTTATATTTGTTTTAGTGGTTTGATAATCTATGCTTAATAAATCTAAAGTAAAATATGATATAAAAATAGAGTAGTTCATAAATCCTAAATGAAGTTAACTAACGTATTTAATTCTAGATTCCTCATTTCTCTACTTATTTTTCCTCACTCTTTCTAGATTTGATTTTTCTCTTGATTTTTCTTTCTTGATTTTATTTTGTTCCCACCTCTATTTCTTTTCTTGATTCCATTTTTATTCTTTTTTTTAGTTTCCACTTTGTTGTCTTTTCTTTTCTTTTCTTTTCTTTTCTTTTTTCTCCTTATCTCCTTTTCTCCTTTCTAATTTTTAGTTTTTATTTTATTTTGTGACAATTCTCTCTACACACTCTATTTCACTCCTCTTTATCCACACATTTTAGGAGCAAATTTAGAATTTCTAAACACACACATTCCTTATCGGTTTGACATCTAATGTACATACTATAACTTGATAGTTGTTCTCTTGCAACTTTGCATGTTTTTATATGCTTATCAAGAGAAGAGCGCACCAAGTGGCCCAGTTGAGCATGAGGACCAAGGATCTTTACTTTCTGGGGGCAGTGGGAGCAGCATTTCGTAATTGGTTCTATACCACCATCACAGAAATTTCAAGAACTCAGATGAAGAATTGCCAATCTATCCCTAATTGTCATATTGAGATTGAGGGGGAACCATGTATGGTGGCACCGTATGACATAGCGGATCCAAAATTTTTAACATGAGGCTCTCTTTGACCTCAGTGAGAAAAATGGATGGACGCTCTAAAAAGATGATATGAACTCTATGAAGATAAACAAAGTCTGGGACTTGGTGCGCCTTCCATTGATTCTGAAAGTTAAGCAAAAAATAGATGGTTCCATTGATAGGTTTAAAGGACGACTCGTGGTGAAAGGATATACTCAGAAAGAGGGGATAGACTATGAGGAAACTTTCTACCTTGTGGTGTGATTTGCCTAGATTCGTATGATTTTGCCGTTGGTCGCTAGCATGGATTTGGAACTTGTCTAAATTGATGTAAAAACTATATTTCTCCAAGGAGAAATAGATGAGGAGATATTTACTGATCAAGCTAAGGGGTTTGTATCTAAAGGTCTTAAGCTCAAAGTCTGCAAGCCCAAAAAGTCTATATATGGGCTAAAACAATCGTCTAGGCAGTGGTGTTTGAGATTTCATCGAGTCATTCTTCATATTAGGTTCATGATGGTCAAAGAGGATCACTGGGTGTACATAAAAACATCCTCGAACAACTTTTTAATTTTAACCTTGTATGTTGATGACATACTAATGGCTTCTAATGATAAGGAGATGATAGGCACCACCAAGGGTTAGATGTCTTCAACTTTTGCTATAAAAGATATGGGTGATGTGAGTTATGTGCTTGGAGTAAATATCCATACAGATCATTCTAAGAAGATCCTTGGTCTCTTGCAAGAGGCGTACATAAGAAATGTCTTTGAGCGATTCCAGATGCACAACTTAAAACCCATTGACACTCTTGCTCAAAGAAATTATCAATTAAGCCTTCAAAGCCTTGAATCTTGTCTAAAATCAGATAAAGAATGGAAGCAGATGAGAAATGCCACATATTCGAATGCTATTTATTGCATGGTGTATGTAAAGTTGTGTACTTGCCCTGATATCTCCTTTGCTGCTGGGTTGCTCATTTGGCTCCAGTCTAATCTTGGACTTGCGCATTGGGCAAAAGTGAAGAGGGTGATACGATAAACAAACTATCATCGCCCTTTCTATGATGGAGGCTGAATATGTTGCAAGTTTAGCAACAGCACAAGTGGCGATCTAGCTAAGATGGTTCTTACAGGATCTTGAAATCATGTCGCATGCATCAAATCCACACTGTACTATGATAGCATAGCAGTGATAGATCATGCCAAGAATGTCAAATACCACACAAAGACAAAACACATAGATATAAAGTTTAACTCTACAAGGAACTGTTCGGAGGAAGTGTTCTTGGAGTACATACCTACTGAGCGCATGAGCACTGATTAGCTAACGAAACCTCTCTCTGTTGACTTATTCAAAACTCATGTTAGGACTTTAGATATGCATGTATGGCGATGTAGCATGTATTTAATTACATACGCTTGATCATTTTTTTGTATTCCAGATGATTTTATGGTTTGGCTTTTATGACATTTATTTTTCTCTACACTTATCTGTGAATGCTATGAAATATTATAGAATGTCATTTTTAATGAGTAAAATAATTAAAAATGTTCAAACACAAAAGACTGGCTCACTCACACTAGCAGTCGCCTTTGGCACTATGACCGAGCGAGCAAAGATGAGATGGCTATGAGAACGTCATGAGTTATGCCGATAATGAGCAACATTCATGGACGAGCCATATTGCCTTGATTGAGAATCGAGATGAGAATATTCTTGAGAATGATCAACTTGACAAATGATGCAAGTTCGTTGTAACCTGTTCAAAGCCAGATGTGTTTGTGCTTCACTTAGGCATGATGGTACGCTTGCCATGTGGGAGGCAAATAGGCCTAAGTGCGATGAGCTCATTGATTAAGTCAAGATTTGCACGATATAGAGTTGAACGTATGCTCTCCAGCGGAGCGTTACTATATTGTAGCTGTGATCCTATCGCGTGTACAGGTGACTTACATGATTTTGGGGTAGGAATGGATCCCCTCTTCACTATCATGTGAAGCTAAAATCATATGAAATATATTTTTTATTCCACGTATACCCTTAGTGACATTCGGCTGTGTTGTGAAGGTTTAGGAGCAGTGTTTCTACTTTGACTCCTCACCTATGGCCATGAAAGGTTTGGCCTAAAGAAAGGTGATTGGGAAAGCATCTATTCTTAGATTGAATTAGCAGTAGTGCAAGAGGAATATCACTAACGCATCTGCTTAGGTAATGAGCTTGCATCCGAAACTTCATTTTTGAAAAAATATGGATCTTACCAAATAGTTCCGCAGTAGTCGAGTATGCTTCTCCAAAGAAGGATTAGAAGATGCTCAGACTAAAGATGTGTTTATACTTTGATCTATGGTATATGAGCTTATTTTTTATTTAACGATCCTATCCCTTGCTCGAAGCTCCCGCTATAAATAGGGGTGGAGACTTCATATCTTACACACTACCCCGGATACTCATATTAGCAACGGGCTCTAAAGGAGTTGACCAGAGGTTGCTGCATGTGTCGTGAATAGAGAGGGGGTGTCTCATCCGTCATAGTTTCCTCCACTATGGAGATCTGAGTATGTCATTGCTAGCTGCAGATTGGAGCACCGATGTGAGGTATAATTCTCCCTCTTCTTTCAACAACTACGGTTCAAAATAAACATCTAAACTAGCTCGGGGTGGCAAACTACTCATCCACACTTTCAGTTAGACGTGGTCTAAAATTTGATCAATTTTGTCAATGAGATTAGGTTTCTAGTTTATTAAAAAAAGTTTTAGATTGTTTCCAAAAATACTCTTTTGAATTAGGTCCAAAACTATAGTTTAAGCTCTTTAAATTAAATATTTAATTTTAGTGTCCAATATAAATATAACCAATGTTGACGCCAAATATCAACAAGACTCTAAAAGGCAAGGGTAAATTTAAAATAACTCCCCAAAACTTTAGATCATTGCCGGTAAAATCTCTCTGATTTTTGTTTATTTCACTAAATCCACAAAAACTTTTTTCACCGAACTCCCAAAACTCTGAACTGTCTCAAATCACCCCTTACACTTTTTAACTCTTTTTAACATACCCCTTGACAATATTGTTATTCAACATCAAATTACTTAAATACCTTCAAAAATATACCTCCCAATATTCTAATGAGTAACAGTGCTCCAACTTAAAAACAATAATAATAGATAATAAAACTCAAATCTTTCAAATTTTCCATTCAAATAAAGAGGATTGCTTGATGCTCGATAATAGGGTTTTAATTATTAAATGGATAAAAACAAAAAATGGGCTAGAAAATTGTAGGATTGTTTTTTCTTCCCATATCTTTTATGTACTTAATATTTCTTGCATATCCCTTATCTTTCCAACACAAATCTCCTTTTAGATTGTCCGCCTCCCATGAAAGTTAATGTACATGATATAAGTTAGATATGTTTCTATAAATTAGAAAGAACAATGGTATCTGACTATTATTAATCTATGAACAACATAGATTAATAAAGAATTTATATGATCGTATCCCTTTACTAAAAAGAAACCTATATGAATTTATCTATACAAAACATTAAATGAAGTAACTCAAAGTCATATTTGATCTGAGATACGATACGATACGAAAGTTTATCTCAAAATGTCGTATGATATTTTATCTAATTCCTTGTTTGTTTCATATTAGGGTTAAGTTTTAAATTAGAAAACAATATAGATAAGATTTGAAAATTTTATCTATCTACATAAATTTTTAAAGAAGAGATAAAATTTAAGACTGCGTTTGGATTCAATTATTTGATTTCAAATTCGAGAATTGAATTCGGAATTTCAAATTCAATTCTTTTGTTTGGAAAACATCCGAATTTGAATTCGAACTCTCAATTCCAAATTCATGTTTGGCAAACTTTAGAATTTCAATTTTAAAATTTTCAATTGAGTTGTTTAGGAATTAGTAGAATTTCTAAATTAAAATTATAGTTCAAGACAATTTGGAAATAAGAAAATCAATTTATGCAAGTTATGCATCAAAAATGGTGAAAATAAATGCTTCAAATAGTATATCAAGTATCCAATGACTTAGCATATAGATAAAATGCCTTAAACCCTCAAATGCGGGAATGTTAGTAGTTGACCTAATAATCACCATAAAATGACCGAAATTATTCATTAATAAAATTTTGTAAACTCATCCACCACTAACTATAACAATAAATAAAATAGAAGGTTCAAATATTGCATATAACAATTTTAATAATTCAAGGGACTTAATTTCAAATACGAAAGTTCCAACGGATTATTTATTATAAAAAACCCTACCTAACATAATCTGTTGTGGGTTTTCAGATAAATGGTAGAAATGATGCCAAATTAGCAAAAGGGTAAACTCTGCAAATACCACTGATTTGGGAGTATTATAAATAATGCCCCAAACAATTGCAAATCGGACATAATTCCAGTCCAATTCCAATCAAGCCCAAATTCAAATAGTAATAAATCCTCTTCTTCAGTTCGCCGTTGCCACTTTTACAACCAACCCCAAAAAAATTCCGCAAACCCCCAAAATCTCCCCCCAACAATGGAGTTCACTGGAAACCTCACCGGCTATCTCCACTCCCTCCTTTCCTCCTCCTCCTCCTCCTCCTCTGATGCCGTTAAGCACCGCGTCTGCTACTTCTACGACCCCGATGTCGGGAACTACTACTACATCCAAGGCCACCTCATGAAACCCACAGGATTATTTGGAGGGAATTAGGGCTTGCTAGAGAAATCCATGGATTGGATCTTATGACTCGTTTGAGTGCGGGGAAGTGGGAATGGAATGCAATTCTAACTTCTCATTCATGCTTACCAAACATGATGTGTTTTTTGATGCTAGAAATGACATTCTCACTTCTCATCAATTCCCACTTAATGTGGGAATTGCCATTCCCAATGAGTTATCAAGTGATATTCTCACTTAAGTGAGAATGAAAATAATAAAATAAATTCGGATATACCCTTCTTAAAGATATTCCCACTTAATTCTCTAATTACACCCAAACATGGGCTAAAATACCAGATTGGCATTTTAAATCAACCCTAAATGACAATAGAGTATTTTAAATAGCTCAGACTACAATAAGGCCTCATAATTGTTCAAAAGTGACAATAAGACCCATATTTTGTGGGACTAGGCCAACTCCCTCTCTCCTCCCTTCAAGCTCCCCCACCTCCATGGGCCCTCTCTCTCCTCCACGAACCCAAACTTATCAAACAACAACCAAAACCTCGCTTCACCCTCAACCTCTTCAACTCCTCACTCGAAGCTCAACTCCATGCTGCCGTGGGCGTCAAGCTATGAGAAAGATAGTCCACAACATCAAAACCTCGAAGCGTAGAACCCCAACGAGAATTAGTTCAACAAGTCTTAGAGTTTAGAAGAGGAGAGTGTGAATGTGCCGTGTGAGGTGGAGAGGAGAGTGGCGTTCGGGAGAAGAAGGAAAGGAGAGTGGCGAAGCGAGTTAAAGAGGTTGAGTGGCGAGATGTTTTGGTTGTTGGATTTGTCGGTTTGGATTGAGGGAGGGAGAGGAGGGAGGTCACCATGGAGGTGTGGGGAGCTTAAGAAGGGGAGGGAGAGTTGGCGAGTCCGTGAAAATATGGGTCTTATTGTCACTTTTGAACAATTATGAGGCCTTATTGTAGTCTGACTATTTAAAATGCTCTATTATCATTTAGGTCGATTTAAAATGCCAATCGATATTTTAGCCCCCAAACATGAGAATGAGAATGAGCATTCCATTACATCAATTCCATTCTATTCTACATTCAATCCATTCTCACTTGACTCTATTCCCGCACTGAGCAGTTAGGGTTAGGGTTTGGGTGGTAGTAGAGAGAAGAGATTGGGAGGGACGGCGATTTCTAAGTGGAGGGATCGGGTGGAGTTTTAAGTCTCTTGGATAGGAACGTGGTAATTGTAAATGACACTAGTTTTGATGTCATCTGAATTCCAAAGCATATAAGGATTCTAAAGACCACCTGGTTGGGCCAAGTCCAAATTTCCAATTATTTGTGGATCTAAACATTGGTGTTGGGCCAATTCCAGTATTTGAAATAAAAAATGATTTCCTAGGCCATTACGAAATATATTTATACGAATTTATTAAGGGCATGTTTGGTTCAAACAAAAATAGAATAGGATTAGGAATCACATTTTATGGATTCCTCCACTATGGAGATCCGAGTATGTCATTGCTAGTCGCAGATTGGAGCACCGATGTGAGGTATAATTCTCCTCTTCTTTCAACAACTACGGTTCAAAATAAACATCTAAACTAGCTCGGGTGGCAAACTACTCATCCACACTTTCAGTTAGACGTGGTCTAAAATTTGATCAATTTTGTCAATGAGATTAGGTTTCTAGTTTATTAAAAAGTTTTAGATTGTTTCCAAAAATACTCTTTTGAATTAGGTCCAAAACTATAGTTTAAGCTCTTTAAATTAAATATTTAATTTTAGTGTCCAATATAAATATAACCAATGTTGACGCCAAATATCAACAAGACTCTAAAAGGCAAGGGTAAATTTAAAATAACTCCCCAAAACTTTAGATCATTGCCGGTAAAATCTCTCTGATTTTTGTTTATTTCACTAAATCCACAAAACTTTTTCACCGAACTCCCAAAACTCTGAACTGTCTCAAATCACCCCTTACACTTTTTAACTCTTTTTAACATACCCCTTGACAATATTGTTATTCAACATCAAATTACTTAAATACCTTCAAAAATATACCTCCCAATATTCTAATGAGTAACAGTGCTCCAACTTAAAACAATAATAATAGATAATAAAACTCAAATCTTTCAAATTTTCCATTCAAATAAAGAGGATTGCTTCGATGTCTCGATAATAGGGTTTTAATTATTAAATGGATAAAAACAAAAAATGGGCTAGAAAATTGTAGGATTGTTTTTTCTTCCCATATCTTTTATGTACTTAATATTTCTTGCATATCCCTTATCTTTCCAACACAAATCTCCTTTTAGATTGTCCGCCTCCCATGAAAGTTAATGTACATGATATAAGTTAGATATGTTTCTATAAATTAGAAAGAACAATGGTATCTGACTATTATTAATCTATGAACAACATAGATTAATAAAGAATTTATATGATCGTATCCCTTTACTAAAAAGAAACCTATATGAATTTATCTATACAAAACATTAAATGAAGTAACTCAAAGTCATATTTGATCTGAGATACGATACGATACGAAAGTTTATCTCAAAATGTCGTATGATATTTTATCTAATTCCTTGTTTGTTTCATATTAGGTTAAGTTTTAAATTAGAAAACAATATAGATAAGATTTGAAAATTTTATCTATCTACATAAATTTTTAAAGAAGAGATAAAAATTTAAGACTGCGTTTGGATTCAATTATTTGATTTCAAATTCGAATTGAATTCGAATTTCAAATTCAATTCTTTTGTTTGGAAAACATCCTAATTTGAATTCGAACTCTCAATTCCAAATTCATGTTTGGCAAACTTTAGAATTTCAATTTTAAAATTTTCAATTGAGTTGTTTAGGAATTAGTAGAATTTCTAAATTAAAATTATAGTTCAAGACAATTTGGAAATAAGAAAATCAATTTATGCAAGTTATGCATCAAAATGGTGAAAATAAATGCTTCAAATAGTATATCAAGTATCCAACCGACTTAGCATATAGATAAAATGCCTTAAACCCTCAAATGCGTGAATGTTAGTAGTTGACCTAATAATCACCATAAAATGACCGAAATTATTCATTAATAAAATTTTGTAAACTCATCCACCACTAACTATAACAATAAATAAAATAGAAGGTTCAAATATTGCATATAACAATTTTAATAATTCAAGGGACTTAATTTCAAATACGAAAGTTCCAACGGATTATTTATTATAAAAAACCCTACCTAACATAATCTGTTGTGGGTTTTCAGATAAATGGGTAGAAATGATGCCAAATTAGCAAAAGGGTAAACTCTGCAAATACCACTGATTTGGGAGTATTATAAATAATGCCCCAAACAATTGCAAATCGGACATAATTCCAGTCCAATTCCAATCAAGCCCAAATTCAAATAGTAATAAATCCTCTTCTTCAGTTCCGCCGTTGCCACTTTTACAACCAACCCCAAAAAAATTCCCCAAACCCCCAAAATCTCCCCCCAACAATGGAGTTCACTGGAAACCTCACCGGCTATCTCCACTCCCTCCTTTCCTCCTCCTCCTCCTCCTCCTCGATCTTGGTTAAGCAGCGTCTGCTACTTCTACGACCCGATGTGGGAACTACTACTACATCCAAGGCCACCTCATGAAACCCCACCGGATTCGCTGGAGGGAATTAGGGCTTGCTAGAGAAATCCATGGATTGGATCTTATGACTCGTTTGGTACGCGGGAATGAGTGGGAATGGAATGCAATTCTAACTTCTCATTCATGCTTACCAAACATGATGTGTTTTTTGATGCTAGAAATGACATTCTCACTTCTCATCAATTCCCACTTAATGTGGGAATTGCCATTCCCAATGAGTTATCAAGTAATTGATATTCTCACTTAAGTGAGAATGAAAATAATAAAATAAATTCCGGATATACCCTTCTTAAAGATATTCCCACTTAATTCTCTAATTACACCCAAACATGGGCTAAAATACCAGATTGGCATTTTAAATCAACCCTAAATGACAATAGAGTATTTTAAATAGCTCCGACTACAATAAGGCCTCATAATTGTTCAAAAGTGACAATAAGACCCATATTTTCACGGACTCCTACCAACCCTCTCCTCCCTTCAAGCCCCCACACCTCCATGGCCGACCCTCTCTCTCCCTCCCCAACCCAAACTTATCAAACCCAACAACCAAAACCTCTCGCTTCACCTCAACCTCTTCAACTCCTCACTCGGGCTCCAACTCCGCCTGCCGCAGGCCGCTGCTTAGAAAGATAGTCCACAACATCAAAACCTCGAAAGCCGAACCCGAACCCCAACGAATTAGTTCAACAAGTCTTAGAGTTTAGAGAAGAGGAGAGTGAATGTGCCGTGGCGAGGTGGAGGAGAGAGTGGCGCTCGTGAGAAAGAAGGAGAGAGGCTAATGAGGGCGGAGTTAAAGAGGTTGAGGTGAAGGCTAGATGTTTTGGTGTTGGATTTGATCGGTTTGGATTCGTGGAGGGAGAGGAGAGGGAGGTCACCATGGAGGTGCGGGAGCTGAAGAGGAGAGAGGGGAGTCAGCCGAGTCCCATAAAATATGGGTCTTATTGTCACTTTTGAACAATTATGGGCCTTATCAGCTCTGAGCTATTTAAAATGCTCTATTATCATTTAGGTCGATTTAAAATGCCAATCGATATTTTAGCCCCCAAACATGAGAATGAGAATGAGCATTCCATTCCCACATCAATTCCATTCTATTCCTACATTCAATCCATTCTCACTTGACTCTATTCCCGCACTAAACGAGGCGCTAGGGTTGGGTGGTAGTAGAGAGAGAAGAGATTGGGAGGGACGGCGATTTCTAAGTGGAGGGATCGGGTGGAGTTTTAAGTCTCTTGGATAGGAACGTGGTAATTGTAAATGACACTAGTTTTGATGTCATCTGAATTCCAAAGCATATAAGGATTCTAAAGACCACGGAATTGGGCCAAGTCCAAATTTCCAATTATTTGTGGATCTAAACATTGGTGTTGGGCCAATTCCAGATTTGAAATAAAAACTGATTTCTAACAGGCCATTACCGAAATATATTTATACGAATTTATTAAGGGCATGTTTGGTTCAAACAAAAAATAGGAATAGGATTAGGAATCCCACTTATTTTATGGATTCCAACCTAATCTATAAAAATTTGTTGGATGTCATTGAATTTTTGGGAATCCCATTTTTTCCTCTTTCTATGTTTGTTTCACATAAAAAATATATGGATTCCAACTTTATAGAACTCCTCCAAATCCTATTCTTTTGTTTGGTTTGGAATTCTAATTTTTGGGATAAATGGATGATAACACTTCAACGGCTAGTTTTTTAAAGTTTGGCAAAAGTCAAAATTATTCCAAGGCCTCCAACTTCTAGTTTGTTCCCATGTTCAAATTTCAAAATCAAAATGCCTCCAACGGCTAGTTCCAAGGGCTTTATCTATAAATATGGAGCATCATACCTCAAGTCGAAACAAGTTTCATCTCCTCCAACCAAACATGAAATCAAAGAATGCCCTCAAAGTTTTGAAGTTTGGTGCGATTGCAATATCAAACACCCATGAAAGTTTGCAAGTATGGTAAAATATACAGATATTGGGGTAAAAGTAATACCCAAATAAAGAATGCAATTTTTGAATGGGCGCATGAAGAAGGAGAATTAGCAACCAAGGACACCATTTTCCAAAGAAAAAGGTTCTGAGATAAATATTTTTGAAATCAAAGAGGTCAAGAATTGAAGCTTGTCGAAAACAACTCTTAGTTTGGAAAACTCAATTTTAGTAGTTTTGTATTTACATCACAAACCGCATGTCATGTAATTGTACTTGCAAAAACAATTGATATTGTAATGGCTCGTAATTGTCTTGTTTGTTGAAGGAGCCCCATCTATAACTACGGCTTTATTTTAGATTGCATTCTAATGATGGATTGCCTTACCTATACATCACGATTCAATGTAGGTTGCATTCTCATCACGTAATTCCATATCAGACATAAAACCGTGAATTAGATCTCTTCTCACGTAAAAGACAATCATCATTGCAAATATCAATCACGAAAAACCAAATCACACACCCACCAATCAAGGAGCTAAACAAGCTCCAACCAACAAATCAAAAACCAACAAAGCGAGGAGCTAAACAAGCTCAAACCAAAGAGCTTAAAAACCAAAAACCATCAAATTAATGAGCTAAACAAGCTCCAACCAACAAATCAAAAACCAACAAAGCGAGGAGCTAAACAAGCTCCAACCAACAAATCAAAAACCAACAAAGCGAGGAGCTAAACAAGCTCCAACCAACAAATCAAAAACCAACAAAGCGAGGAGCTAAACAAGCTCCAACCAACAAATCAAAAACCAACAAAGCGAGGAGCTAAACAAGCTCCAACCAACAAATCAAAAACCAACAAAGCGAGGAGCTAAACAAGCTCCAACCAACAAATCAAAAACCAACAAAGCGAGGAGCTAAACAAGCTCCAACCAACAAATCAAAAACCAACAAAGCGAGGAGCTAAACAAGCTCAAACCAAAGTGGCTAAAAACCAACAAAACCATCAAATTAAGGAGCTAAACAAGCTCCAACCAACAAATCAAAAACCAACAAAGCGAGGAGCTAAACAAGCTCCAACCAACAAATCAAAAACCAACAAAGCGAGGAGCTAAACAAGCTCCAACCAACAAATCAAAAACCAACAAAGCGAGGAGCTAAACAAGCTCCAACCAACAAATCAAAAACCAACAAACCTATATGAATTTATCTATACAAAACATTAAATGAAGTAACTCAAAGTCATATTTGATCTGAGATACGATACGATACGAAAGTTTATCTCAAAATGTCGTATGATATTTTATCTAATTCCTTGTTTGTTTCATATTAGGTTAAGTTTTAAATTAGAAAACAATATAGATAAGATTTGAAAATTTTATCTATCTACATAAATTTTTAAAGAAGAGATAAAAATTTAAGACTGCGTTTGGATTCAATTATTTGATTTCAAATTCGAATTGAATTCGAATTTCAAATTCAATTCTTTTGTTTGGAAAACATCCTAATTTGAATTCGAACTCTCAATTCCAAATTCATGTTTGGCAAACTTTAGAATTTCAATTTTAAAATTTTCAATTGAGTTGTTTAGGAATTAGTAGAATTTCTAAATTAAAATTATAGTTCAAGACAATTTGGAAATAAGAAAATCAATTTATGCAAGTTATGCATCAAAATGGTGAAAATAAATGCTTCAAATAGTATATCAAGTATCCAACCGACTTAGCATATAGATAAAATGCCTTAAACCCTCAAATGCGTGAATGTTAGTAGTTGACCTAATAATCACCATAAAATGACCGAAATTATTCATTAATAAAATTTTGTAAACTCATCCACCACTAACTATAACAATAAATAAAATAGAAGGTTCAAATATTGCATATAACAATTTTAATAATTCAAGGGACTTAATTTCAAATACGAAAGTTCCAACGGATTATTTATTATAAAAAACCCTACCTAACATAATCTGTTGTGGGTTTTTTCAGATAAATGGGTAGAAATGATGCCAAATTAGCAAAAAGGGTAAACTCTGCAAATACCACTGATTTGGGAGTATTATAAATAATGCCCCAAACAATTGCAAATCGGACATAATTCCAGTCCAATTCCAATCAAGCCCAAATTCAAATAGTAATAAATCCTCTTCTTCAGTTCCGCCGTTGCCACTTTTACAACCAACCCCAAAAAAATTCCCCAAACCCCCAAAATCTCCCCCCAACAATGGAGTTCACTGGAAACCTCACCGGCTATCTCCACTCCCTCCTTTCCTCCTCCTCCTCCTCCTCCTCTGATGCCGTTAAGCACCGCGTCTGCTACTTCTACGACCCCGATGTCGGGAACTACTACTACATCCAAGGCCACCTCATGAAACCCCACCGGATTCGCTGGAGGGAATTAGGGCTTGCTAGAGAAATCCATGGATTGGATCTTATGACTCGTTTGGTACGCGGGAATGAGTGGGAATGGAATGCAATTTAACTTCTCATTCATGCTACCAAACATGATGTGTTTTTGATGCTAGAAATGACATTCTCACTTCTCATCAATTCCCACTTAATGTGGGAATTGCCATTCCCAATGAGTTATCAAGTAATTGATATTCTCACTTAAGTGAGAATGAAAATAATAAAATAAATTCTGATATACCCTTCTTAAAGATATTCCCACTTAATTCTCTAATTACACCCAACATGGGCTAAAATACAGTTGGCATTTTAAATCAACCCTAAATGACAATAGAGTATTTTAAATAGCTCAGAACTACAATAAGGCCTCATAATTGTTCAAAAGTGACAATAAGACCCATATTTTCACGGACTCCTACCAACCCTCTCCTCCCTTCAAGCTCCCCACACCTCCATGGTGACCCCCTCTCTCTCTCCCTCCACAGACCCAAACTTATCAAACCCAACAACCAAAACCTCTCGCCTTCACCCTCAACCTCTTCAACTCCTCACTCGGGCTCCAACTCCGCCTGCCGCAGGCCGCTGCTTAGAAAGATAGTCCACAACATCAAAACCTCAAAAGTGTGAACCCGAACCCCAACGAGAATTAGTTCAACAAGTCTTAGAGTTTAGAGAAGAGGAGAGTGTGAATGTGCCGGGCGAGGTGGAGGAGAGAGTGGCGCTCGTGAGAAAGAAGGAGAGAGGGCGACGAGGGCGAGTTAAAGAGGTTGAGGTGAAGGCGAGATGTTTTGGTTGTTGGATTTGATCGGTTTGGATTCGTGGAGGGAGAGGGAGAGGGAGGTCACCATGGAGGTGTGGGGAGCTTGAAGGAGGAGAGAGGGAGTCAGCCGAGTCCCATAAAATATGGGTCTTATTGTCACTTTTGAACAATTATGAGGCCTTATTGTAGTCGAGCTATTTAAAATGCTCTATTATCATTTAGGGTCGATTTAAAATGCCAACTGATATTTTAGCCCCCAAACATGAGAATGAGAATGAGCATTCCATTCCCACATCAATTCCATTCTATTCCTACATTCAATCCATTCTCACTTGACTCTATTCCCGCGTACCAAACGAGGCGCTAGGGTTAGGGTTTGGGTGGTAGTAGAGAGAAGAGATTGGGAGGGACGAGCGATTTCTAAGTGGAGGGATCGGGTGGAGTTTTAAGTCTCTTGGATAGGAACGTGGTAATTGTAAATGACACTAGTTTTGATGTCATCTGAATTCCAAAGCATATAAGGATTCTAAAGACCACCTGGAATTGGGCCAAGTCCAAATTTCCAATTATTTGTGGATCTAAACATTGGTGTTGGGCCAATTCCAGTATTTGAAATAAAAAAAACTGATTTCCTAACAGGCCATTACCGAAATATATTTATACGGAATTTATTAAGGGCATGTTTGGTTCAAACAAAAATAGGAATAGGATTAGGAATCCCACTTATTTTATGGATTCCAACCTAATCTATAAAATTTGTTGGATGTCATTGAATTTTTGGGAATCCCATTTTTCCTCTTTCTATGTTTGTTTCACATAAAAATATATGGATTCCAACTTTATAGAACTCCTCCAAATCCTATTCTTTTGTTTGGTTTGGAATTCTAATTTTGGGATAAATGGATGATAACACTTCAACTGCTAGTTTTTAAAGTTTGGCAAAAGTCAAAATTATTCCAAGGCCTCCAACGGCTAGTTTGTTCCCATGTTCAAATTTCAAAATCAAAATGCCTCCAACGGCTAGTTCCAGGGCTTCTTATCTATAAATATGGAGCATCATACCTCAAGTGAAACAAGTTTCATCTCCTCCAACCAAACATGAAATCAAAAGAATGCCCTCAAAGTTTTGAAGTTTGGTGCATTGCAATATCCAAACACCCATGAAAGTTTGCAAGTATGGTAAAATATACAGATATTGGGGTAAAAGTAATACCCAAATAAAGAATGCAATTTTTTGAATGGGCATGAAGAAGGAGAAATTAGCAACCAAGGACACCATTTTCCAAAGAAAAAGGTTCTGAGATAAATATTTTTGAAATCAAAGATTTTGAAGCAAGAATTGAAGCTTGTCGAAAACAACTCTTAGTTTGGAAAATTTCGGCAATTTTAGTAGTGTTGTTTTGTATTATTTACATCATTGTAAAGCATGTCATGTAATTGTACTTGCAAAAACAATTGATATTGTAATGGCTCGAGAATTAAGTCTTGTTTGTCAGTTGAAAGCCCCATCTATAACTACGGCTTTATTTTAGATTGCATTCTAATGATGGATTGCCTTACCTATACATCACGATTCAATGTAGGTTGCATTCTCATCACGTAATTCCATATCAGACATAAAACCGTGAATTAGATCTCTTCTCACGTAAAAGACAATCATCATTGCCAAATATCAATCACTTAAAACCAAATCACACACCCACCAATCAAGGAGCTAAACAAGCTCCAACCAACAAATCAAAAACCAACAAAGCGAGGAGCTAAACAAGCTCAAACCAAAGAAATACAAAACCAACAAAACCATCAAATTAATGAGCTAAACAAGCTCCAACCAAGAAATGACAAAACCAACAAAACGAGGAGCTAAACAAGCTCCAACCAACAAATCAAAAACCAACAAAGCGAGGAGCTAAACAAGCTCAAACCAAAGAAATACAAAACCAACAAAACCATCAAATTAAGGAGCTAAACAAGCTCCAACCAAGAAATGACAAAACCAACAAAACGAGGAGCTAAACAAGCTCCAACCAACAAATCAAAAACCAACAAAGCGAGGAGTTAAAGGGCTATAACCAGTGACAATAGGAGCTAAACAAGCTCCAACCAACAAATCAAAAACCAACAAAGCGAGGAGCTAAACAAGCTCCAACCAAGAAATGACAAAACCAACAAAACGAGGAGCTAAACAAGCTCAAACCAAAGAAATACAAAACCAACAAAACCATCAAATTAAGGAGCTAAACAAGCTCCAACCAACAAATCAAAAACCAACAAAGCGAGGAGCTAAACAAGCTCCAACCAAGAAATGACAAAACCAACAAAACGAGGAGCTAAACAAGCTCAAACCGGCGAAAAAACGAAAAACCATCAAATTAAGGAGCTAAACAAGCTCCAACCAACAAATCAAAAACCAACAAAGCGAGGAGTTAAAGGGCTATAACCAAAGAAGCAATAGGAGCTAAACAAGCTCACCCAAAGAAGAATAACCCACCAATCAAGGAGCTAAACAAGCTCCAACCAACAAATCAAAAACCAACAAAGCGAGGAGCTAAACAAGCTCAAACCAAAGAAATACAAAACCAACAAAACGAGGAGCTAAACAAGCTCAAACCAAAGAAATACAAAACCAACAAAACCATCAAATTAAGGAGCTAAACAAGCTCCAACCAAGAAATGACAAAACCAACAAACGAGGAGCTAAACAAGCTCCAACCAAGAAATGACAAAACCAACAAAACGAGGAGCTAAACAAGCTCAAACCAAGAAATAAAAACCAAAACCATCAAATTAAGGAGCTAAACAAGCTCCAACCAAGAAATGACAAAACCAACAAAACGAGGAGCTAAACAAGCTCCAACCAACAAATCAAAAACCAACAAAGCGAGGAGTTAAAGGGCTATAACCACAAAGAATAGGAGCTAAACAAGCTCACCAAAGAAGAATAACCCACCAATCAAGAATTATACCCGAAGCTAGCAAAACAACCTGACGCGAAGGAATATCTACAAATTCCAAGCTTGGAACCTGCTTGTAATCAAACGCTTTAATCTACAAAATTTGAAGTGCGAATCAAAATCCAACCAACAAATCCAATCACAAAATCAAAGTACAAACGGTTTGAGCTTGGAATCGAACCTCAAACCTAAGATCCACCCCAATCGAAGTATAACCCGCTTTTGAGCTTCGAATCGAACCTCAAACTCAATATCCGACCCCAATCAAAGTACAAAACAGCTTTTGAGCTTGGAATCGAACCTCAAAACCCAAGATCCCACCCCAATCGAAGAACAAAAGATTCGAACCTCAAAACCCAAGATCCGACATAAATCAAAGTACAAACCAGCTAGATTAGGAACCGAACTCAAAACCAAAGATCCGACCTCAATCGAACCCCCGATCCACCTCAAACCGAGATCCGACCCCAATCGAACCGAAAGTACGCCATCTACGGCCACTCATGAAACCCCACCGGATTCACTGGAGGGAATTAGGGCTTGCTAGAGAAATCCATGGATTGGATCTTATGACTCGTTTAGTGCGGGAATGAGTGGGAATGGAATGCAATTCTAACTTCTCATTCATGCTTACCAAACATGATGTGTTTTTGATGCTAGAAATGACATTCTCACTTCTCATCAATTCCCACTTAATGTGGGAATTGCCATTCCCAATGAGTTATCAAGTAATTGATATTCTCACTTAAGTGAGAATGAAAATAATAAAATAAATTCTGATATACCCTTCTTAAAGATATTCCCACTTAATTCTCTAATTACACCCAAACATGGGCTAAAATACCGATTGGCATTTTAAATCAACCCTAAATGACAATAGAGTATTTTAAATAGCTCAGACTACAATAAGGCCTCATAATTGTTCAAAAGTGACAATAAGACCCATATTTTGTGGGACTCAGGCCAACTCCCCTCTCCTCCTTCAAGCTCCCCACACCTCCATGGTGACCCCCTCTCTCTCTCCCTCCACAGACCCAAACTTATCAAACCCAACAACCAAAACCTCGCCTTCACCCTCAACCTCTTCAACTCCTCACTCTGAAGTCTAACTCGCCTTGCCGCTACCGCAAGCTATGAGAAAGATAGTCCACAACATCAAAACCTCAAGAGCCGAACCCGAACCCCAACGAGAATTAGTTCAACAAGTCTTAGAGTTTAGAGAAGAGGAGAGTGTGAATGCCTAGAGGTGGAGGAGAGTGGCGTTCGGAGAAAGAAGGAGAGAGGGCGACGAGGGCGGAGTTAAAGAGGTTGAGGGTGAAGGCGAGATGTTTTGGTTGTTGGATTTGATCGGTTTGGATTCGTGGAGGGAGAGGGAGAGGGAGGTCACCATGGAGGTGTGGGGAGCTTGAAGGAGGAGAGAGGGAGTTGGTAGTCCGTGAAAATATGGGTCTTATTGTCACTTTTGAACAATTATGAGGCCTTATTGTAGTCGGAGCTATTTAAAATGCTCTATTATCATTTAGGGTCGATTTAAAATGCCAATCTGATATTTTAGCCCCCAAACATGAGAATGAGAATGAGCATTCCATTCCCACATCAATTCCATTCTATTCCTACATTCAATCCATTCTCACTTGACTCTATTCCCGCGTACCAAACGAGGCGTTAGGGTTAGGGTTTGGGTGGTAGTAGAGAGAGAAGAGATTGGGAGGGGACGAGCGATTTCTAAGTGGAGGGATCGGGTGGAGTTTTAAGTCTCTTGGATAGGAACGTGGTAATTGTAAATGACACTAGTTTTGATGTCATCTGAATTCCAAAGCATATAAGGATTCTAAAGACCACCTGGAATTGGGCCAAGTCCAAATTTCCAATTATTTGTGGATCTAAACATTGGTGTTGGGCCAATTCCAGTATTTGAAATAAAAAAAACTGATTTCCTAACAGGCCATTACCGAAATATATTTATACGGAATTTATTAAGGGCATGTTTGGTTCAAACAAAAATAGGAATAGGATTAGGAATCCCACTTATTTTATGGATTCCAACCTAATCTATAAAAATTTGTTGGATGTCATTGAATTTTTGGGAATCCCATTTTTTCCTCTTTCTATGTTTGTTTCACATAAAAAATATATGGATTCCAACTTTATAGAACTCCTCCAAATCCTATTCTTTTGTTTGGTTTGGAATTCTAATTTTTGGGATAAATGGATGATAACACTTCAACGGCTAGTTTTTTAAAGTTTGGCAAAAGTCAAAATTATTCCAAGGCCTCCAACGGCTAGTTTGTTCCCATGTTCAAATTTCAAAAATCAAAATGCCTCCAACGGCTAGTTCCAAGGGCTTCTTATCTATAAATATGGAGCATCATACCTCAAGTCGAAACAAGTTTCATCTCCTCCAACCAAACATGAAATCAAAAGAATGCCCTCAAAGTTTTGAAGTTTGGTGCGATTGCAATATCCAAACACCCATGAAAGTTTGCAAGTATGGTAAAAATAAGGGGCGGTATTATTGGGGGTGTGCTAAATACCCAAATAAAGAATGCAATTTTTTTGAATGGGCGCATGAAGAAGGAGAAATTAGCAACCAAGGACACCAATTTTCCAAAGAAAAAAGGTTCGGAGATAAATATTTTTTGAAATCAAAGAGGTCAAGCAAGAATTGAAGCTTGTGAAAAACAACTCTTAGTTTGGAAAATTTCGCAATTTTAGTAGTGTTGTTTTGTATTATTTACATCATTGTAAACCGCATGTCATGTAATTGTACTTGCAAAAACAATTGATATTGTAATGGCTCAGAATTAAGTCTTGTTTGTCGAGGTTGAAAGCCCCATCTATAACTTACAGCTTTATTTTAGATTGCATTCTAATGATGGATTGCCTTACCTATACATCGTCGATTCAATGTAGGTTGCATTCTCATCACAGAATTCCATATCTGTACATAAAAACCGTAAATTAGATTGCTCTTCTCTACGTAAAGACAATCATCATTGCCAAATATCAATCACTTAAAACCAAATCACACACCCACCAATCAAGGAGCTAAACAAGCTCCAACCAACAAATCAAAAAAACCAACAAAACGAGGAGCTAAACAAGCTCAAACCAAAGAAATAAAAACCAAAACCATCAAATTAATGAGCTAAACAAGCTCCAACCAAGAAATGACAAAACCAACAAAACGAGGAGCTAAACAAGCTCCAACCAAGAAATACAAAACCAACAAAACGAGGAGCTAAACAAGCTCAAACCAAAGAAATAAAAACCAAAACCATCAAATTAAGGAGCTAAACAAGCTCCAACCAAGAAATGACAAAACCAACAAAACGAGGAGCTAAACAAGCTCCAACCAAGAAATGACAAAACCAACAAAGCGAGGAGTTAAAGGGCTATAACCAGTGACAATAGGAGCTAAACAAGCTCCAACCAAGAAATGACAAAACCAACAAAACCATCAAATTAAGGAGCTAAACAAGCTCCAACCAACAAATCAAAAACCAACAAAACGAGGAGCTAAACAAGCTCAAACCAAAGAAATACAAAACCAACAAAACCATCAAATTAAGGAGCTAAACAAGCTCCAACCAGCAGCGACAAAAACCAACAAAACGAGGAGCTAAACAAGCTCCAACCAAGAAATACAAAACCAACAAAACGAGGAGCTAAACAAGCTCAAACCAAAGAAATAAAAAAATCGAAAACCATCAAATTAAGGAGCTAAACAAGCTCCAACCAAGAAATACAAAACCAACAAAACGAGGAGTTAAAGGGCTATAACCAAGCAGAATAGGAGCTAAACAAGCTCCAACCAAGAAATGACAAAACCAACAAAACGAGGAGCTAAACAAGCTCCAACCAAGAAATGACAAAACCAACAAAACGAGGAGCTAAACAAGCTCAAACCAAAGAAATAAAAAACCAACAAAACGAGGAGCTAAACAAGCTCAAACCAAAGAAATAAAAACCAAAACCATCAAATTAAGGAGCTAAACAAGCTCAAACCAAAGAAATACAAAACCAACAAAACGAGGAGCTAAACAAGCTCCAACCAAGAAATGACAAAACCAACAAAACGAGGAGCTAAACAAGCTCAAACCAAAGAAATAAAAACCAAAACCATCAAATTAAGGAGCTAAACAAGCTCCAACCAAGAAATGACAAAACCAACAAAACGAGGAGCTAAACAAGCTCCAACCAAGAAATGACAAAACCAACAAAGCGAGGAGTTAAAGGGCTATAACCAGCGGCAATAGGAGCTAAACAAGCTCACCCAAAGAAGAACAACCCACCAATCAAGAATTATACCCGAAGCTAGCAAAACGGGACGAAGGAATATCTACAAATTCCAAGCTTGGAACCAGCTTGTAACGCTTCTCAAAATTTGAAGTACGAATCAAAATCCAACCAACAAATCCAATCACAAAATCAAAGTACAAACCAGGTTTGAGCTTGGAATCGAACCTCAAAACCCAAGATCCGACATAAATCAAAGTACAAACCAGGTTTGAGCTTGGAATCGAACCTCAAAACCCAAGATCCGACATAAATCAAAGTACAAACCAGGTTTGAGCTTGGAATCGAACCTCAAAACCCAAGATCCCACCCCAATCGAAGAACAAAAGATTCGAACCTCAAAACCCAAGATCCGACATAAATCAAAGTACAAACCAGTAGATTAGGAACCAACTCAAAACCAAAGATCCGACCTCAATCGAACCCCGCATCCGACTCAAACCGAGATCCACCCCAATCGAACCTGAGCATGCAGATCTATGGCTTTCAATGAAACTTTGAGCAACATAAAGCGGTCAAAATTTTCAAGGAGAGAGAGAGGGCAAATCTAGGGTTTCGTGAGGTCGGATTCAATAAGAGAAGAGCCTTTGAGGGTTTTTTCGCCAAATCCTAATCCAAGCCAAACTGCTCGAACTCGATTTCAATATCCATAAAACCCCTCCACGCCGATTTATAGATACCCATATCTATAAAATTTTGGTGAACCAAACTCAAGAATAGGATTTATCTAGAATCCGCTTATTTACAATTCCATTAATGTCGAGCCAAATCCTAATCCTATTCTATAAAAATGGTGGAACAAACACCCTAAAGGAAAGAAAGAAGAAATTACGAATTTTATTGGCTGTGGAATTGTAACCAATCTCAAAAACGGTTTTGTCGATATCTTTAATTCCTAAATACCCGAAAGTTCAATTTATTTACAAAACTAGGTGAAACAAAACATTAAAATACGGGCGTTCACCGATTTTTTTTGTCACGTAGGACTTTTGTAATCTGTAGTCACACGATTGGCACGTTGGGTGTTAAAACTAATGACATTTAACTTCGGGGTCTTTCATCGGAAAGTTAAGGGTTTGTTGAGAAATATCGAGTAGTTTTATTGGGTTTTGTAAAAATTTCTCAGAAGAAAATATCCTCCAATTTCCCTCCAGTGTGTTATCAAGACACCGCCCCACCAGCGGCCGCTCATCATCCACTCGCGTGTCTCCCACAGCTTCAGTGCACGTCTCCCACGATCACCCCAAAAAAGAAAATTAAATATATATTTATATTTATATTTATATTTATTTATTTATTTAAATTTGAGTCATGAAATCTGCAATGGACTGGTTCTCGTTCTTCTATTCCCCACAACCTTCACTATCACAGATCTCCATCTCTCCACCACCTCAAATTCCATTACTTCCAAATCCAAATTCAAGCTTGAGGTCTCAAAAATTAGTAGATATACACACAAAATATAATAAAAATAAGAAAAACAAAAATACCCATTTTATCAATTCCCCTCTCTCGATCTTCTCCCAATCTCACCATGGCCATGGCACTCTCTTACAACCCTCTCCTCACTCACCCAGCCCAGTTCAACAAAACCCACTTCAGTTTTCACTCTACCCTTCCCCTTTCTGAAGATATGCTGAAGAATTTGTACAGCAATAGAAGAAATCAAAGGAGAATTGGAAGAAGTTGGGCTCCTAAAGCTTCATCCTCAGCTGGGTCTGTGGAAGCTCCACCTGGTCCTCCGAAACAGGCCCCACCGAAGCTCCGGATCCTCGTTGCCGGCGGTGGGATTGGGGGGCTGGTGTTTGCGCTGGCGGCGAAGAGGAAAGGGTTTGATGTGTTGGTGTTTGAGAAGGATATGAGTGCCATTAGAGGTGAAGGGCAGTATAGGGGGCCTATTCAGATACAGAGCAATGCTCTGGCGGCGCTCGAGGCGATCGATTTGGAGGTCGCCGAGGAGGTTTTGAGTGCTGGATGTATCACCGGGGATCGGATTAATGGTTTGGTCGATGGAATATCGGGCACTTGGTAATGATTCTTATTTGTATTTTTGGGAATCATTTTTCCTCTTTCTATGTTTGTTTCACATAAAAATATATGGATTCCAACTTTATAGAACTCCTCCAAATCCTATTCTTTTGTTTGGTTTGGAATTCTAATTTTGGGATAAATGGATGATAACACTTCAGCGGCTAGTTTTTAAAGTTTGGCAAAAGTCAAAATTATTCCAAGGCCTCCAGCTGGTTTTGTTCCCATGTTCAAATTTCAAAATCAAAATGCCTCCAGCGGCTAGTTCCAAGGGCTTCTTATCTATAAATATGGAGCATCATACCTCAAGTCGAAACAAGTTTCATCTCCTCCAACCAAACATGAAATCAAAAGAATGCCCTCAAAGTTTTGAAGTTTGAGTGCGATTGCAATATCAAACACCCATGAAAGTTTGCAAGTATGGTAAAAATAAGAGGCGTATTATTGGGGTGTGCTAAATACCAAAAAAAGAATGCAATTTTTTGAATGGAAGCATGAAGAAGGAGAAATTAGCAACCAAGGACACCAATTTTCCAAAGAAAAAGGTTAGGAGATAAATATTTTTGAAATCAAAGAATTTGAAGCAAAATTGAAGCTTGTCGAAAAACAACTCTTAGTTTGGAAAATTTGGCAATTTTAGTAGTGTTGTTTTGTATTATTTACATCATTGTAAACGCACATGTATATTGTACTTGCAAAAACAATTGATATTGTAATGGCTCGAATTAAGTCTTGTTTGTAGAAGTTGAAAGCCCATCTATAACTACGGCTTTATTTTAGATTGCATTCTAATGATGGATTGCCTTACCTATACATCGTCGATTCAATGTAGGTTGCATTCTCATCCACGGAATTCCATATCGTACATAAAACAGTAAATTAGATTGCTCTCTCGTAAAGACAATCATCATTGCCAAATATCAATCCGCGAAAACCAAATCACACCCACCAATCAAGGAGCTAAACAATCAACCAACAAATCAAAAACCAACAAAGCGAGGAGCTAAACAAGCTCAAACCGGTAAGTGAAAAACCAAAACCATCAAATTAATAGCTAAACAAGCTCAACCAGCCCGTGACAAAACCAACTAAACAAACAAGCTCAACCGTGACAAAACCAACAAAGCGAAGCTAAACAAGCTCAAACGGTGAAAAAAACCGAAAAACCATCAAATTAAGGGCTAAACAAGCTCAACCAGGCGACAAAACCAACAAAGCGAAATTAAACTAACAAACCAACAACACGACAAAACCAACAAAGCGAGGAGTTAAAGGGCTATAACCAGCAGCAGCAGGAGCTAAACAAAGCTCATCAAGCAACAACAACCACCAATCAAGGAATAAACAAGCTCAACGGCTGACAAAAAACCAACAAAGCGAGCTAAACAAGCTCAAACCGGCAGCGACAAAACCAACAAAACCATCAAATTAAGGATAAACAAGCTCAACCAGCGGCGACAAAACCAACAAAGCGAGGATAAACAAGCTCCAACCAGACGACAAAACCAACAAAACGAGGAGCTAAACAAGCTCAAACCAGCAGCGAAAAAAAATCGAAAAACCATCAAATTAAGGAGCTAAACAAGCTCCAACCAGCAGCGACAAAAACCAACAAAACGAGGATAAAGGGCTATAACCGGCGGGAGCTAAACAAGCTCGGTCGGTAATAACAACCACCATCAAGGAGCTAAAGCTCCAACGCGACAAAACCAACAAAGCGAGGAATAAACAAGCTCAAACCGGCCAGTATAAAAACCAACAAAGCGAGGAGCTAAACAAGCTCAAACCAGCGAAAAAACCAAAACCATCAAATTAAGGAGCTAAACAAGCTCAACCGGCGACAAAACCAACAAAGCGAGGGCTAAACAAGCTCCGGCAAATGACAAAACCAACAAAGCGAGGAGCTAAACAAGCTCAAACCGTGGCGAAAAAACCGAAAAACCATCAAATTAAGAATTAAACAAGCTCCAACCGACAGCGACAAAACCAACAAAGCGAGGATAAACAATTTTGCAACCCGGCGACAAAACCAACAAAGCGAGGAGTTAAAGGGCTATAACAAGCGACAATAGGAGCTAAACAAGCTCGATCCAGCGACAACAACCCACAATCAAGAATTATACGAGCTAGCAAAACAGGGCGCAAAGGAATCTACAAATTCAAGCTTGGGCAAAGCTTGTAATCGAACGTTCGGAATCTACAAAATTTGAAGTGCAATCAAAATCCAACCAACAAATCCAATCACAAAATCAAAGTACAAACCAGGTTTGAGCTTGGAATCGAACCTCAAAACCAGATCCCACCCCGTCAGTACAAACAGGTTTGAGCTTGAATGAACCTCAAAACTCAATATCAGGCCCCAATCAAAGTACAAAAGCAGGTTTTGAGCTTGGAATCGAACCTCAAAACCCAAGATCCGACTTGTCGAAGAACAAAAGATTCGAACCTCAAAACCCAAGATCCGGCATAAATCAAAGTACAAACCGGTTTTAGATTAGGAACCAACCTCAAAACCAAAGATCCACCTCAATCGAACCCCGTGATCCGACTCAAACCGAGATCCGACCCAACGAACCTGCTACAGATCTAGGCTTTAATGAAACTTGAGGCGCTAACATAAAGGGCCGAAAATTTTTCCATGAGAGAGAGAGGGCAAATCTAGGGTTTTCGTGAGGTGCCCGATTCAATATGAGAGAAGAGCTTGAGGGTTTTTCGCCAAATCCTAATCCAAGCCAACCGAAGCTCAACTCGATTTCAATATCCATAAAACCCTCCACGCCGATTTATAGATACCCATATCTATAAAATTTTGGTGAACCAAACTCGGCATAGGATTTATCTAGACCAATATTACAAATTTGCCAATCGCTTGTTTCGCCAATCCTAATCCTATTCTATAAAATGGTGGAACAAACACCCCTAAAGGAAAGAAAGAAGAAATTACGAATTTTATTGGCTGTGGAATTGTAACCAATCTCAAAACGGTTTTGTCGATATCTTTAATTCCTAAATACCCGAAAGTTCAATTTATTTACAAAACTAGGTGAAACAAAACATTAAAATACGGGCGTTCACCGATTTTTTTTGTCACGTAGGACTTTTGTAATCTGTAGTCACACGATTGGCACGTTGGGTGTTAAAACTAATGACATTTAACTTCGGGGTCTTTCATCGGAAAGTTAAGGGTTTGTTGAGAAATATCGAGTAGTTTTATTGGGTTTTGTAAAATTTCTCAGAAGAAAATATCCTCCAATTTCCCTCCAGTGTGTTATCAAGACACCGCCCCACCAGCGGCCGCTCATCATCCACTCGCGTGTCTCCCACAGCTTCAGTGCACGTCTCCCACGATCACCCCAAAAAAGAAAATTAAATATATATTTATATTTATATTTATATTTATTTATTTATTTAAATTTGAGTCATGAAATCTGCAATGGACTGGTTCTCGTTCTTCTATTCCCCACAACCTTCACTATCACAGATCTCCATCTCTCCACCACCTCAAATTCCATTACTTCCAAATCCAAATTCAAGCTTGAGGTCTCAAAAATTAGTAGATATACACACAAAATATAATAAAAATAAGAAAAACAAGAAATACCCATTTTATCAATTCCCCTCTCTCGATCTTCTCCCAATCTCACCATGGCCATGGCACTCTCTTACAACCCTCTCCTCACTCACCCAGCCCAGTTCAACAAAACCCACTTCAGTTTTCACTCTACCCTTCCCCTTTCTGAAGATATGCTGAAGAATTTGTACAGCAATAGAAGAAATCAAAGGAGAATTGGAAGAAGTTGGGCTCCTAAAGCTTCATCCTCAGCTGGGTCTGTGGAAGCTCCACCTGGTCCTCCGAAACAGGCCCCACCGAAGCTCCGGATCCTCGTTGCCGGCGGTGGGATTGGGGGGCTGGTGTTTGCGCTGGCGGCGAAGAGGAAAGGGTTTGATGTGTTGGTGTTTGAGAAGGATATGAGTGCCATTAGAGGTGAAGGGCAGTATAGGGGCCTATTCAGATACAGAGCAATGCTCTGGCGCCGAGGCGATCGATTTGGAGGTCGCCGAGGAGGTTTTGAGTGCTGGATGTATCACCGGGGATCGGATTAATGGTTTGGTCGATGGAATATCGGGCACTTGGTAATGATTCTTATTTGTATTTGGAATATACCATATTGTTCATGTTTGTGCGTTTTGCTTAGACAATACCTGCAGTAAGATAGGTCTCATTTGTTGATGTGATTAATATGTGAGTATAGTCCCACATCGGATAATATAAGAAAGAGTGATGAGTTTAAATAGGAGTTTGGGTCAATATCTAATAGCTATAGCTTTTGAATTAAAATTGATTCCTAGCTTCTATTTAAGGCCCATCAACTCTAGATTGGGCCCGATTTCTCCCCCAACAAATAGTATCAGAGCTACGGTCATTGTCCAAGTAATTAAAAGAAAGAGAGAGAAAAAAAGGTAAAAATCCGATGTGAAGCCCGAAGGTGCCGGGAGAACCCACGGATGCCCGTAGGAGTGATAGAGTCGTGTTAGCCACCATGAGTGAAGTGGTGGAATATCCTGCCGAAGTTTGATAGTCATGTGCTGAATGCATGGTCTAGTTAGCCCACGAGTGAAGTGGTGCAAGAATTGGTAAATTGGTTAGCCCACGAGTAAAGTGGTGTAGAAGTTAGTGAATCCCGTGGAAGATTGAATTATAGTTGAATTGAACTATACTCACAAATTAAGGAGGAGTTGTTGATGTGATTAATATGTGAGTATAGTCCCACATCGGATAAGATAAGAAAGAATGATGAGTTTAAATAGGAGTTTGGGTCAATACCTAATAGTTATAGCTTTTGGGTTAAAATTGATTCCTAGCTTCTATTTAAGGCCCATCAACTCTAGATTGGGCCCGATTTCTCCCCCAACATCATTTGCTAGAGTTAACAATGGCAAATTTGGCCATGTTCGACGTTTTGGCGTATGGGTTTTCTAATGTTTGTGCTTAGATTGTACAATCTTGTTGTTGTTTGTGTGCTTATTATATAAGTAGACAATATAGTTAAGAAAAGGATCTTCAGTTTTTGTATATACTATTTTCAGCGAAGGAAATTAGGTGTAATTTGGTATACTATCTATTATGGGGTTAGGGCAGTAATTTGGTCGTGGAGTATAACAAACATGTTGAAAGTTTTGTTTAGGGAAGGCGTGGTGGTATGACGACCTGTGGAATATGTTATCTATCAATTATTTGTGATATGGTAGGTAAGATGACTGATTTCTGATATTTCTTCCCTCCAATCATAGTTCCTGATATCTGTTCCCATGCAGTGATAGTTTTGCTTAATTGATATTTGTTCCCTTGCAGTTGTAGTCTATAATCTGCACGTGCGGAAAGATTGTGTGGCGGGAGAGATATTGAAAACAGACCCTCCTTTAACATAAATAACAATCTTAATTAGCCAAAATAGTAACCAAATACTAAGAAATATCACCATGTCCAACATAATAAGTCACCACAACAGTAAAAAATATCGCAAAGTCAGAAGTGTAATGCTCAAGAAGAAAAAAAAAACGAATAGTCTAAATGTCTAGCACGGGATATAATCATAATCTAATCATCATCAATCATCATCATAGAAATCCTCCACCGCATGATCGCTCTCCTTCAAGTTCATGTCCACGTAGTCGCCATCCTTGTTCGTGACATCATTATCTGAGGCAAAAGACTCTTTTCGCTAGTAATCATCAAGGTCCCGCAGCTCTTGCTATTCATTCACTCCTCCTGCTCACAGAACCTCACCGCTCCGCATACATTCTCCACCATCGCCCAACTAACACATTAACCGATAAGTCTCTTGCTCGCCATCTGAGGGGACTCCATCTAGGATCCCTACCGCGTCGTAGTGCGATCTGCGTTGTTAGCACGTCTTTGTCTTCTCATCTCCTCTTCTTTTGCTTGAGTTTGGCATTGAACTTTACAAACACAATATCCTCCAACCTCTTGACTCCATCGGTTTCTCTTCTTCATGTGAATCTTTAAATAATAAAAGAACAAATTTGTACAAGAATAAATGGATAACTTTATCTTATTAATTTTAGATATTTATGTAATTTACCCCTTCAAATGTGCTCCAGTTCCTCTCGCATCCGGTAAGAACCTTCATAGCCAAGTTTTGCAGAAAGGGACAATCACCGCCATACATATACCACCAACTAGCTGCAAACACATTGTCTCAGTTGAATTCACCAGTACAAAAAATAACTTATGATTGATATATTCAATTTATAAACTAAATTTATCTTGGTTGAAGTCCACTTTTTGCCTAGCTTTCCCCGCCAAACTTCTACCAAATGAACCCTTACCCTCTCTGTACTTCTCCATGAACTCTTTAGTAGCCTCGGCTTAGTGTTCCTCATCCTGATAGAGGTGTCCACCACATCTAGAAACCCCTCCTTCCCCTCCTTAGAGTTCTTCGCAACATCATCTCAAAAGAAGTAGTAAGGGTTAAGAACATAAGCTGCAATATGCAAGGGTGTATATAATCAATCCTTAGACTTGGAATGTATAATATCAATCACCGACTTGCATAGGCTCTCTTGTTTCTTCAAAACAAGCTTAATCTCCATTGTGTCTTCAAGCATCCCTACAACAAATCTCATTGAGGATCTATAGTCGCTATCGACTACCCTCAACATGCGAAAAAGGGGAGAATATATCTTCAATAACTTGTTTACAGATTGCCATAAACTCTCACACAGGACAATAGCCACCATTTTTCTACCCCTTGCGGTCCTGGAATGCTTTCTTTTTCTCCATTCTTTATCAGAGAACATGTGTCTTAGTTTCAGCTTCTTCTCATAAACACTCCGCAGAGTCAAGAATGCAGTGGCGAAGCGAGTGACTCCGGGTCTAACAATATCCCTCATCTCATACATGCGGCGCATCATATTCAAGATATTGTGGTGGCCGTAGATGAAGACGGTAAGGGCCTTCGCTTTATCAATGGTTGTTTTGAAGGTTGGCAACTTTCCAATGCTCTCAAGCACCAGGTCAATAGTATGAGCTGCACAACTGATCCAAAAGATACTCGGCCTCTTCTCCTTCAATTTCTCATTCGTCATCATATTTGCGTAAGCATTATCCGTGACAATCATATCTTTGTGGCCCAATCTCCTCAATGCATGCATCCACCCTCTCAAAATACTTTTCCTCGTGTGCGAGTCCCTAGCACTCAATCAACTAGAAAGTCATGCTTCCTGGCCAGGTTGCACCGGTTCATGATCAACCGCATCTTCCTATCGACCAAGCATCTGTCATGATAGAACAACCACTCTTCCCTACTCCTCATGCTCCTTCAATGAGTCCTTAGGCTCATTCACAAGATCTCTCAACAATGGCCCCTCAACATAAACATGCTTGGCGGCCGATAGTAATGGCCCATAATCCCCATAGCAGATATCCACATAAAGGAGTCAAGAAGAGGGCATGAAAAGAAATACTATTCTCATATGCTCATCTAGCAACATGCTTGTGGACCCAATCTCTCTTCTCCTTCAGATAAGCTCCCTTCACCCGTGTTGAATCATCTTTTCCTTCAATCTCTTTGCTAGCTCGATCACTAGCGGTATAAGCATCCATCGCCCAATGGTCTCTCGACCTCTTTGAAGATCCGTCATGCATGTGAGAGACAATTTCTTCAATAACCGTTGATCCGACCACGAATCGGCTTCATCTTACAACTCCATGATATGCATCTTCTTCAGCTTTCCTCCCCGGAATTAGCATCCATTGTTTCTTGCACCTTCTTCCTATCAACGGCCGAAATCTTAGAACACTTTGTGCAACTGTTTCCTTTGCCGGCAAGATGTTGCTTCAATCTAAAGACCCCCATTTCATCATGTGCAAGCACAATTTACATTGCACCAAGCTCAAATTAGTTAGATCCGTAAGAAGCCCAAACTCCCAGACGATATTTCCCAAGTTTCTTTTATCTTTCACAGGGGCTTTCACGGGAATAGAGGTGGAATCCACAGATTCCTTAGGAGGAATATCTAACATTCTACATCACAACAATTCAACAAACAAACCATTCATAGATCAAATCATCAAATCATGAGAAATAAAAGATTCAAATAAATCACATAACTTGATCTATTAAGTATTAATATCTATTTAGTATTCTCTTCTATAAGACTACATCTAAAATTGAACAAGATTTTAATCTCAATTATTAATTAAATAGATTAACTAAAATTAACTAAATTGAAGCAAAGGAATAAAATTGAACTAAAATTGAACAAGATTAAACTAAAATTAACTAAAATTAAAAATAGTGAATAAAATTGAACAAGATTAACTAATTAACTAAATTAAACTAATTAAACTAATTAATTAAACTAAATTGAGCAAGATTAACTATTTAGTCTTCATACAAAATTAAGCTAGAATTGAACAAGATCATTATTAACTACATAAAAACAAGGAATAAGTTAAAAACAGCTTAAAATTAAAAAAAATGAAATATTAAAATTTTACCTAAAGAGGAGAGGAGGCGACCGACCAAGCAAGAACTGGGGAGAGGAGGGAGGGATTGCTCAGACGCTGGCCTCAAGGGAGGTTGGCCTGGAATAAGCGAAGAAGAAAATGAGGAGGAGGGATCTGGTCTCTGGGTGGGTGTCGCGAGGGGCCTCAGCCTGGGAAGAGGCGAGGAGGCGAGGAGGTCGAGGAGGCGGCGGCGGAGAGGAGGGTGATCGAGAGGGTTTTTCA
Organism: Asparagus setaceus; assembly: GCA_012295165.1. Classification (NCBI taxonomy): domain Eukaryota; kingdom Viridiplantae; phylum Streptophyta; class Magnoliopsida; order Asparagales; family Asparagaceae; genus Asparagus; species Asparagus setaceus. Next base: position 28,985,880 of record CM022709.1, on the reverse strand, counting down.
CGCATTACCGGATGGGTTTGGGAGAGAATATCGAGAGAGAGAGAGAGAGAGAGAGAGAGAGAGAGAGAGATAGATGTGGTTTAGGTTAAGTGAAGCTGGCCGTGGTTATGGGTCTGGATTTGGTTGTTAACCGCTTCGGGTTTTAAGTTTAAATTTGTTTTGTTTTTGCTAAAGGCCACCTAAGCTGGCCGCTTAGCCATAGCGGGCTTCAGCGAGACCGCCGCTAGATTGGGGCTCCTACCAAATCTAGTGGCCAACGGTCTCTATGCCTAGGCCTTCAGGGCTTTTTACAACATTGCTTCGAAATCAATTTTAGCCATAGGTAAGAAGAATATAGATAAAACTTTAGGGAGGAATACTATAATATTTTGGATTTTTAAAGTTTGATTCATGAACTTACATTGCGCCTAGAAAGCAAATGAATTTATGGGGGTTACAAACTTGTTACACCCAACCCAAACAACAATTCTTAAAGTAGGATACAAGGATGCTTCAAACACATGTGCATATACACAACCTAAGTTGCATGGAACGTACTAAAAACGTGTATGGGTACCGGACACACAAACCAGAAATGTAGGGTATATGGACACGCTACATATATAAATATATATTGAATTAATAATGTACATGAGATAATTTTTTTCGCTTCATGTGTCATTAGAATTAAAATTCCGATCACATTTTTAAGTTTCTTTTATCATATTGATTATCATAAATTAGAAACTACTCATTTTTTACTAGACATCCAAACGACCCATTAACTATGTAGTTTGGTATACTATCTATTATGGGGTTAGGGCAGGAATTTGGTCGTGGAGTATAACAAACATGTTGAAAGTTTTGTTTAGGGAAGGCGTGGTGGTATGACGACCTGTGGAATATGTTATCTATCAATTATTTGTGATATGGTAGGTAAGATGAGTGATTTCTGATATTTCTTCCCTCCAATCATAGTTCCTGATATCTGTTCCCATGCAGTGATAGTTTTGCTTAATTGATATTTGTTCCCTTGCAGTTGTAGTCTATAATCTGCACGTGCGGAAAGATTGTGTGGCGGGAGAGATATTGAAAACAGACCCTCCTTTAACATAAATAACAATCTTAATTAGCCAAAATAGTAACCAAATACTAAGAAATATCACCATGTCCAACATAATAAGTCACCACAACAGTAAAAAATATCGCAAAGTCAGAAGTGTAATGCTCAAGAAGAAAAAAAAAACGAATAGTCTAAATGTCTAGCACGGGATATAATCATAATCTAATCATCATCAATCATCATCATCATAGAAATCCTCCACCGCATGATCGCTCTCCTTCAAGTTCATGTCCACGTAGTCGTCATCCTTGTTCGTGACATCATTATCGGAGGCAAAAGACTCTTTTTCGCTAGTAATCATCGAAGGTCCTGCAGCTCTTGCTATTCATTCACTCCTCCGGTTCGCCGCAACCTCAGCCGTTCCGCATACATTCTCCACCATCGTCCAACTAACACATTAACCGGGATAAGTCTCTTGCTCGTCATCGGAGGGGACTCCATCTAGGATCCCTACACGTGCCGTAGTGCGATCCTGCGTTGTTAGCACGTCTTTGTCTTCTCATCTCCTCTTCTTTTGCTTGAGTTTGGCATTGAACTTTACAAACACAATATCCTCCAACCTCTTCGACTCCAATCAGTTTCTCTTCTTCATGTGAATCTTTAAATAATAAAAGAACAAATTTGTACAGTAATAAATGGATAACTTTATCTTATTAATTTTAGATATTTATGTAATTTACCCCTTCAAATGTGCTCCAGTTCCTCTCGCATCCGGTAAGAACCTTCATAGCCAAGTTTTGCAGAAAGGGACAATCACCGCCATACATATACCACCAACTAGCTGCAAACACATTGTCTCAGTTGAATTCACCAGTACAAAAAATAACTTATGATTGATATATTCAATTTATAAACTAAATTTATCTTGGTTGAAGTCCACTTTTTGCCTAGCTTTCCCCGCCAAACTTCTACCAAATGAACCCTTACCCTCTCTGTACTTCTCCATGAACTCTTTAGTAGCCTCAGCTTAGTGTTCCTCATCCGGATAGAGCAGGTCCACCACATCTAGAAACCCCTCCTTCCCCTCCTTAGAGTTCTTCGCAACATCATCTCAAAAGAAGTAGTAAGGGTTAAGAACATAAGCTGCAATATGCAAGGGTGTATATAATCAATCCTTAGACTTGGAATGTATAATATCAATCACCGACTTGCATAGGCTCTCTTGTTTCTTCAAAACAAGCTTAATCTCCATTGTGTCTTCAAGCATCCCTACAACAAATCTCATTGAGGATCTATAGTCGCTATCGACTACCCTCAACATGCGAAAAAGGGGAGAATATATCTTCAATAACTTGTTTACAGATTGCCATAAACTCTCACACAGGACAATAGCCACCATTTTTCTACCCCTTGCGGTCCTGGAATGCTTTCTTTTTCTCCATTCTTTATCAGAGAACATGTGTCTTAGTTTCAGCTTCTTCTCATAAACACTCATGAGTCAAGAATGCGATGGCGAGTGACTCCGGGTCTAACAATATCCCTCATCTCATACATGCGGCGCATCATATTCAAGATATTGTGGTGGCCGTAGATGAAGACGGTAAGGGCCTTCGCTTTATCAATGGTTGTTTTGAAGGTTGGCAACTTTCCAATGCTCTCAAGCACCAGGTCAATAGTATGAGCTGCACAACTGATCCAAAAGATACTCGGCCTCTTCTCCTTCAATTTCTCATTCGTCATCATATTTGCAGAAGCATTATCTGTGACAATCTGTTATCTTTTGTGGCCCAATCTCCTCAATGCATGCATCCACCCTCTCAAAATACTTTTCCTCGTGTGCGAGTCCCTAGAGCACTCAATCAACTTGTAGAAAGTCATGCCTAGCCTGCTGTGGTTGCACCGGTTCATGATCAACCGCATCTTCCTATCTGACCAAGCATCTGTCATGATAGAACAACCACTCTTCCCCTACTCCTCATGCTCCTTCAATGAGTCCTTAGGCTCATTCACAGCATCTCTCAACAATGGCCCCCTCAACATAAACATGCTTGGCGGTCGATAGGTACGTCCATAATCCCCAATAGCGCTGCATATCCACATAAAGGAGTCAGTAAAGAGGGCATGAAAAGAAATACTATTCTCATATGCTCATCTAGCAACATGCTTGTGGACCCAATCTCTCTTCTCCTTCGTATAAGCTCCCTTCACTCCAGGTTGAATCATCTTTTCCTTCAATCTCTTTGCTAGCTCGGGATCACTAGCGGTATAAGCATCCATCGGCCCAATGGTCGGCTCTCTGGACCTCTTTGAAGATCCGTCCGTTGTATGCGTAGGAGAGACAATTTCCTCTTCTTCAATAACCGTCGGATCCGATCTGTCGAACTGTGCTTCATCTTACAACTCCATGATATGCATCTTCTTCAGTTTCTTCCTCCTGGAATTAGCATCCATTGTTTCTTGCACCTTCTTCCTATCAACGGCCGAAATCTTAGAACACTTTGTGCAACTGTTTCCTTTGCCGGCAAGATGTTGCTTCAATCTAAAGACCCCCATTTCATCATGTGCAAGCACAATTTACATTGCACCAAGCTCAAATTAGTTAGATCCGGAAGAAGCCCAAACTCCCAGCCGATATTTCCCAAGTTTCTTTTATCTTTCACAGGGGCTTTCACGGGAATAGAGGTGGAATCCACAGATTCCTTAGGAGGAATATCTAACATTCTACATCACAACAATTCAACAAACAAACCATTCATAGATCAAATCATCAAATCATGAGAAATAAAAGATTCAAATAAATCACATAACTTGATCTATTAAGTATTAATATCTATTTAGTATTCTCTTCTATAAGACTACATCTAAAATTGAACAAGATTTTAATCTCAATTATTAATTAAATAGATTAACTAAAATTAACTAAATTGAACAAAGGAATAAAATTGAACTAAAATTGAACAAGATTAAACTAAAATTAACTAAAATTAAAAATAGTGAATAAAATTGAACAAGATTAACTAATTAACTAAATTAAACTAATTAAACTAATTAATTAAACTAAATTGAGCAAGATTAACTATTTAGTCTTCTTCATACAAAATTAAGCTAGAATTGAACAAGATCATTATTAACTACATAAAACAAAGGAATAAGTTAAAAACAGTTTAAAATTAAAAAAAGTGAAATATTAAAATTTTACCTAAAGAGGAGAGGAGGCGACTCCGGACCTGCGGCAACTGGGAGAGGAGGGAGGGATTGCTCGTACGGCGTCTGGCGGAGAGGTTGGCCTTGGAATAAGCGAAGAAGAAAATGAGGAGGGAGGGATCTCTGGTGCTGGTGGGTGTCGGCGAGGTGGGCCTAGGCCTGGGGGAAGAGGCGGGAGGAGGCGAGGAGGTCGAGGAGGCTATGGGAGAGGGGTGATCGAGAGGGTTTTTTCACGCATAATGCGATGGGTTTGGGAGAGAATACGAGAGAGAGAGAGAGAGAGAGAGAGAGAGATAGATAGGGTTTAGGTTAAGTGAAGCGGGTCGGGTTTGGGTTATGGGTTCGGGATTTGGTTGTTAACTGGGCTTGGGCTGGGTTTTAAGTTTAAATTTGGGTTTTTTTCTTTTTTTTGTTTAAAAAGCTAGGCGCTCACCTAAGCGGGCCGGCTAGCCATAGGCGGCGCCTAGGCGAGACCGCCGCCTAGATTGGGGGCTCCGGCCAAATCTAGTGGCCAACGGTCTCTATGCTCAGCGTCCTTAGGGCACTTTTACAACATTGCTTACTTGGAAATCAATTTTAGCCATAGGTAAGAAGAATATAGATAAAACTTTAGGGAGGAATACTATAATATTTTGGATTTTTTAAAGTTTGATTCATGAACTTACATTGCGCCTAGAAAGCAAATGAATTTATGGGGGTTACAAACTTGTTACACCCAACCCAAACAACAATTCTTAAAGTAGGATACAAGGACTGCTTCAAACACATGTGCATATACACAACCTAAGTTGCATGGAAACGGGTACGGGTGCAGGTATGGGTACGGGACACGACAAAACTGTAAAATGTAGGGTATATGGACACGGCTACATATATAAATATATATTGAATTAATAATGTACATGAGATAATTTTTTTTCGCTTCATGTGTCATTAGAATTAAAATTCCGATCACATTTTTAAGTTTCTTTTATCATATTGATTATCATAAATTAGAAACTACTCATTTTTTTACTAGACATCCAAACGACCCATTAACTATGTAGTTTTAAACTTGAGTATGGACTAAAACGAACTCGACTCATGTCTAACCAGTTTCAAGAAACAGATGCGAAGTGTAAGTTATACGTGCAAGAAGTCTTTGACAAGTGCTTTAAATTAACACATATATCGTATAATTGAGTACATGTTGTAATAAATGCATGCATATATTCAAGAAGTGTCCATGAAGTTTGGGTACGGGAAAGTGTCGGGTACGTGTCCAGTATGGGTACGGCTTCATTATAGATGTACTCGGGTAACATAGTGCATAACTAACTGAAGCATCCAGAGATTTGCAGCAAATTGAGCATTTTTTTAGAAAGTAGGAGGAAAATTATACAAAAACCTCAATCTTAACAATTTTTAGATTCTAATGTTATGCAAACAGAGATACCCAAAAGTGCATTCTAATATCCTACCTTATACAACTCGTCTAGGTTTTCCTAGAATCACATCCAACTACGATAAAATTTATTAACAGATTTGATATGTAAAATTTTTATTCTCTTAGAAGTCGAATCGGTCTAGTTCTCAATGCTTCTAGTTCTCAGAATGTAACGATATCTCAAGCATTTTCCATGCACCAGACACTGAATTAGTGTCCATGTTCCCTAGACTTTTATTAAAGGAATGCACTTCATTTAAAAGCTTATATCATCACTTCCCTTTGTGTAGATTCTTTTTAGTCTAAGAGATTTTTGAACGATATATTTTGGTTTCATGACCTTATAATATGTAGCTATGATATAGGTCCTCTCAACATAGCCTTTGGAAATCCCTCCCTTCCTATAGACTATAAAGCTATATCATAATTAGAGGCTTGTCACCGCTAGCTTATGATTGGAATATTTAGTGTGCTTTCCCATTTATAGTTGTGGTACATTTCTCAAAGCACTTTGATGCCTTGACGCTTATACCATGCTGATAGGAAGTTGGGTTTCATTATTTTCTAATTTTATGTACCAAGATTTCACCTCTTGCAGCAACCTTGAGAAAATAAGGCTTATTGTTAACTTAGATGAGGTCCCATGAGATTTGTTGCAGATCCCCAAAGTTTAGTCCCACATCGGTGGGTGACTAAACAACTGAGTGGTTTGTAAGTGAAATCGGAATTCAAGTGTAGCATCGGCTAATTGATTTGCGAATAGTTTGAGCAAACAACGCTACACTCAATGGGTCCCACGACTTACATCTCGCCAACGCTCATAGCCCCCGGCGCACAAAGGTATTAGAGCAATTTGCCAATCGGGCATGGAGCTAGGTCCTATGTGGGGCTAATGTTACACCATGAGAGTGGGAGCCATCTCTAAAGCCCATAAGAGCCACCTCTAGAGTCCACATCACGCGGGTGATATATTGTATCGATGATCTGGCGTCAACATTCATGATGAATATTTATTTGACATTTTGACGACAGCCAACGATACACCCGGGTCCCATGACTTACAACCGCCAAAGGGCTCAAGAGGCAACAAAAATATGCAAGTGGGTCGCGACATTTGTAGATAGTCAAGATTCTCAAAAAAACCATCAAGGAAAGAATTTTTCATCATCTAAACCACAATCGCAAATTCTTATGAAAACCAATCGCCTCTTGAGCACAAAAACACAGTTGAGAAAGCTCCACCTATCGAATTGTAGTCAGTTTGTAATCCTACATCACCCTTTATGGATTTGTGCAAAAATTCCAAGGTAACTATGTGAAATAATTAAGTTGCATGGTACGGGTACGGGACACGGCAAATTTGTAAAAGGTAGGGTACAGGGACACACACATGTTTTTTCATTTACATAAGATCAATACATAAGAAATAGATGTGAAAGGTAGAATATACCCAAGAAGTGTATGAGGAGTGTTTTAAATTAAAACATGTATTATATAATTGAGTATACGTCTCAATAAACGTATGCAAATATTCAAGAAGTGTCCAAAAGTTTAGCATGTGTATGTGCGTACGGCTTCCCAGTAGAAGTACCAAGGTATCATAGTGTATTATTATAGAACCTTAATTGCCATTTTAAGTACTAAATATACCTTGATTTCGAAGTTGTTTGTTTGCTTTCCTTTGTTTGTAGTGCTTATCTTGATCTAGATATGTTATTTGTAGAAAAACAATTTCACAAGCAAATCACAAAAATGAACCTATATCATATGCCAATCATGAAAAGGACGGCTTCTTGCATTGCAATTGCATACTAAAATGTGAACCTCAATGGAGAAATAACTATAGTTTTCTTTGGAAAAAAGAAATTAAAATGGGGTTTTCTAGATCTTAGTCCCTCAAATCTTGAATAATTCCCTATTAGTCCGTCAAATATTTGAAATTGCTCATACATCCCCCAAATCCTTAAGGGTCTTGCAAATTGGTCCCGCAATGGCCAAACTCTTGATAAGGGGTATTTTGGTCATCGAGTGAACAGTTTGCAAGATCCCTTAGGATTTTGAGGGATGTATGAGCAATTTCAAATATTTGAGGACTAATATGGAATCATTGAAGATTTACAGCCTAATATCTAAAAAAACTCATTAAAATAATCATATTAATAAATCAATCATAAATCAGTTATTGGTTGTGTTTTAATTTCTTTATTATGTTTGACAACTAGTTGTAAGAACCGACCTGATATTTAGTACATTAAACAACTTTTCTCCTTGATTCAAAAAGTGACTTTTACTTAAATTTCAGGTACATAAAGTTTGATACATTTACTCCTGCAGCAGAAAGAGGACTACCAGTGACAAGAGTTATTAGTCGTATGAAACTCCAGCAGATATTGGCCTGTGCAGTTGGTGATGATGTTATTATGAACGACAGTAATGTTGTTGATTTTGTGGATGATGGGACTAAAGTAAGTTGATATTAGTTGATATTTTTGTTGTTTTGCTTCATTATTGATGTTCATGGGAACTACAGGGCAAGCTCATATAATTTGTGATTGCCTTTTATAATGGAAACCTGGGTCATATTGATGTTGTTCTCCATTTTGATGGTAGGTCTGACAGCTCTTTTTCATGCAATAAACTCAGGTAACGGTAACACTTGAGAATGGACAAAAATTTGAAGGTGATCTTCTTGTGGGAGCTGATGGTATATGGTCGGTATCCTTTCATATTTTTATATTGGAAATAATTACCTTGAATATTGTAACATGACAATTAGCTGCTTAAGTATTGAATGACGATTAGGTACGTAAGATCTTATTTGGACACTCAGAGGCATCTTATGCAGGCTACACCTGCTACACTGGTATTGCAGATTTTGTGCCTGCAGATATTGAGAGTGTTGGGTAATCTTGACGCTTATAATACTATTCCTTTGTTCAGCTTAGCTAGTTTTCTAATATATTTTATTTTTTTACCCTATGACATATTATCCTAAACCATTTATGTAATCTTCTGAAGGTACCGAGTGTTTCTAGGCCACAAACAATATTTTGTTTCTTCTGATGTGGGTGCTGGAAAGATGCAGTGGTATGCATTTCATAAGGAACCACCTGGCGGCACAGATGTCCCAAATGGTAGATATTTTCCATTAAGGTGTCCGGTTTTCTAGGCTAAATTTTTTAATTCGATCCTTCCATTCTGCATAGCTGTTATCCGTTCTTAAATATATATTAGGTTATTTGCACTTTTGTGCCCTTGATAAGCTAAAGTTCAATTTTGACATTCTGATATCCCAAAGTTTCGCGGCCATTTACATGTAGTACTCTTCGTCACCCATTTAACATTAAATTAATGAAGATACACTAGTAAGACAGAAACCCCCATCTGATATACCCGTTCTCTCTCTCCTAAACCACTCTGAGACCGGAATGGCTTTCCCCCTACTCTGTCTATGCTCTCTCTCATTAATTTAATAATCATCCTCACCTGAGAAGCTTGATTGCTTGGATGATGCAAAACAAATTTCTTAACAAATTTCATTATTTGAGTTTGGGGCAAGTGAAGTACAAAATTATGGCTTTGTTCAGGATGGTTTGGGACTAAATAACTTGAGGATGAATGGGGTAAAGTGGGGAATTGGTTTTCATGACAGAGTTACTATCGTCCTAAATGTGTTTAAGAACATGATACAATTTAAACTGAAGAGAAATGCAAGGCTGACAGAGGGTACCAAAGTAAAATGGCAATGAAACTTTCTTTTATTAATTTGTCAAATTAGAACTTCAGGTATCAAAGTTTAAAAGGAAACTTTGGGGCACAAAGGTGCAAATAACACATATATTTGATGAAGTAATAACTAGTGAAAAGATTGTAGTGACGAGGAGCTGTTGTGTATCTATGCAAGCTTAAACAGAGGATCACACTCTTTAATTAGTCTTTATATTTTGCCACTGATGAGCTTACCATGCATATCCCTGCTCACTGTGTTTTGCAGTTTATACTCTATTATTTATTGAGCCAAAAAAGGGTTGGTTGCCAAAGTGGAAAGGGTAAAGCTGTAAAAGTTGGAACATGTAGACTTTGGAGTATACGGAATGCCACTCCAGCAAAATTATTAGAAGAAATGAGGACAGATTACATTTATGAGAGAAACTAACTAGAAACCTTAGGCTTCACAGTTTTACTAGTTAGGATTAATGAGGGTGAGATTTAGGAGATGTTCATAATGAGGTTCAGGAAATGTTGTTTTAGATTAAAGGGATGGGTCAAGTAGAAAAGTTCGTGAAAGAACATAGACAAATTTTACCTAAAGAGGAGAGGAGGCGACCCGACCAAGCAACCTGTGGGAGAGGAGGGAGGGATTGCTCGTACGGCGTCTGGCGGAGAGGTTGGCCTTGGAATAAGCGAAGAAGAAAATGAGGAGGGAGGGATCTGCGCCTGTGGTGTCAGGAAGTGGCCTAGCCTGGGAAGAGGCTGAGGAGGCGAGGAGGTCGAGGAGGCGGCGGCGGGAGAGGAGGGGTGATCGAGAGGGTTTTTTTCTACGACAGCTGCGGATGGGTTTGGGAGAGAATACGAGAGAGAGAGAGAGAGAGAGAGAGAGAGAGATAGATAGGGTTTAGGTTAAGTGAAGCGGGTCGGGTTTGGGTTATGGGTTCGGGATTTGGTTGTTAACTGGGCTTGGGCTGGGTTTTAAGTTTAAATTTGGGTTTTTTTCTTTTTTTTGTTTAAAAAGCTAGGCGCTCACCTAAGCGGGCCGCCTAGCCATAGGCGGCGCCTAGGCGAGACCGCCGCCTAGATTGGGGGCTCCGGCCAAATCTAGTGGCCAACGGTCCCCCTATGCCTAGGCGTCCGCCTAGGGCACTTTTTACAACATTGCTTACTGGAAATCAATTTTAGCCATAGGTAAGAAGAATATAGATAAAACTTTAGGGAGGAATACTATAATATTTTGGATTTTTTAAAGTTTGATTCATGAACTTACATTGCGCCTAGAAAGCAAATGAATTTATGGGGGTTACAAACTTGTTACACCCAACCCAAACAACAATTCTTAAAGTAGGATACAAGGACTGCTTCAAACACATGTGCATATACACAACCTAAGTTGCATGGAAAATCTGCACGGCAAGGATGTGGCACGACACCGACAAACTGTAAAATGTAGGGTATATGGACACTACATATATAAATATATATTGAATTAATAATGTACATGAGATAATTTTTTTCGCTTCATGTGTCATTAGAATTAAAATTCCGATCACATTTTTAAGTTTCTTTTATCATATTGATTATCATAAATTAGAAACTACTCATTTTTTTACTAGACATCCAAACGACCCATTAACTATGTAGTTTTAAACTTGAGTATGGACTAAAACGAACTCGACTCATGTCTAACCGGCCAAGAAACAGATGCGAAGTGTAAGTTATACGTGCAAGAAGTCTTTGACAAGTGCTTTAAATTAACACATATATCGTATAATTGAGTACATGTTGTAATAAATGCATGCATATATTCAAGAAGTGTCCATGAAGTTTGGGTACGGGAAAGTGTCGGGTACGTGTCCAGTATGGGTACGGCTTCATTATAGATGTACTCGGGTAACATAGTGCATAACTAACTGAAGCATCCAGAGATTTGCAGCAAATTGAGCATTTTTTTAGAAAGTAGGAGGAAAATTATACAAAAACCTCAATCTTAACAATTTTTAGATTCTAATGTTATGCAAACAGAGATACCCAAAAGTGCATTCTAATATCCTACCTTATACAACTCGTCTAGGTTTTCCTAGAATCACATCCAACTACGCATAAAATTTATTAACAGATTTGATATGTAAAATTTTTATTCTCTTAGAAGTCAGAACTGGTCTAGTTCTCAGAATAGCTTCTAGTTCTCAGAATGTAATCGCATATCTCAAGCATTTTCCATGCACCAGACACTGAATTAGTGTCCATGTTCCCTAGACTTTTTATTAAAGGAATGCACTTCATTTAAAAGCTTATATCATCACTTCCCTTTGTGTAGATTCTTTTTTAGTCTAAGAGATTTTTGAACGCATATATTTTGGTTTCATGACCTTATAATATGTAGCTATGATATAGGTCCTCTCAACATAGCCTTTTGGAAATCCCTCCCCTTCCTATAGACTATAAAGCTATATCATAATTAGAGGCTTGTCAGCCGCTAGCTTATGATTGGAAGGTTAGTCAATTTTTAGTGTGCTTTCCCATTTATAGTTGTGGTACATTTCTCAAAGCACTTTGATGCCTTGACGCTTATACCATGCTGATAGGGAAGTTGGGTTTCATTATTTTCTAATTTTATGTACAGTCAAGATTTCACCTCTTGCAGGCAACCTTGAGAAAATAAGGCTTATTGTTAACTTAGATGAGGTCCCATGAGATTTGTTGCGAGATCCCCAAAAGTTTAGTCCCACATCGGTGGGTGACTAAACAACTGAGTGGTTTGTAAGTGAAATCGTGGAATTCAAGTGTAGCATCGGCTAATTGATTTGCGCAATAGTTTGAGCAAACAACGCGCTACACTCAATGGGTCCCACGACTTACATCTCGCCAACGGGCTCATAGGCCCGAGGCGTGACAAATGGTATTAGAGCAATTTGCCAATCAGAAGCATGGAGCTAGGTCCTATGTGGGGCTAAGTGTTACACCGCGGGAGCGTAGTGGGAGCCATCTCTAAAGCCCATAAGAGCCACCTCTAGAGTCCACATCACGTGGCAGTGATATTAGGATGTGCTAATTGTCATGTCACGATGATGACGTCGCCTTTGTAAGGTGGGGTGATTGTGAGATCCCTAAAAGTTTAGTCCCACATCGATGGGTGACTAAACAACTGAGTGGTTTATAAGTGAAATCGTGGAATTCAAGTATAGCATCGGCTAATTGATTTGCGCAATAGTTTGAGCAAACAACGCTACACTCAGTGGGTCCCATGACTTACACCGCGCCAAAGGGCTCGCAAGAGGCAACAAAAATATGCAAGTGGGTCGCGTGACATTTGTAGATAGTCAAGATTCTGCCAAAAAAAAAAACCATCAAGGAAAGAATTTTTCATCATCTAAACCACAATCGAAATTCTTATGAAAAACCAATCGCCTCTTGAGCACAAAAACACAGTTGAGAAAGCTCCACCTATCGAAGTTCAGTAGTCAGTTTGTAATCCTACATCACCCTTTATGGATTTGTGCAAAATTCCCAGCCAAGGTAACTATGTGAAATAATTAAGTTGCATGGTACGGGTACGGGACACGCCAAATTTGTAAAAGGTAGGGTACAGGGACACACACATGTTTTTCATTTACATAAGATCAATACATAAGAAATAGATGTGAAAGGTAGAATATATCGCCCAAGAAGTGTATGAGGAGTGTTTTAAATTAAAACATGTATTATATAATTGAGTATACGTCCAATAAACGTATGCAAATATTCAAGAAGTGTCCATGAAGTTTGGAGTGCGGAAAGTGTAGTGCGTGTCGGTATGGATGCGGCTTCATTATAGATGTACTCGGTAACATAGTGCATAACTAACTGAAGCATCCGAGATTTGCGACAAATTGAGCATTTTTTAGAAAGTAGGAGGAAAATTATACAAAACCTCAATCTTAACAATTTTAGATTCTAATGTTATGCAAACAGAGATACCCAAAAGTGCATTCTAATATCCTACCTTATACAACTTCGTCTAGGTTTTCCTAGAATCACATCCAACTACATAAAATTTATTAACAGATTTGATATGTAAAATTTTTATTCTCTTAGAAGTCGAACTGGTCTAGTTACATAGCAGTTCTAGTTACGTAATGTCTTGCATATCTCAAGCATTTTCCATGCACCAGACGAATTAGTGTCCATGTTCCTAGACTTTTATTAAAGGAATGCACTTCATTTAAAAGCTTATATCATCACTTCCTTTGTGTAGATTCTTTTTAGTCTAAGAGATTTTTGAGCATATATTTTGGTTTCATGACCTTATAATATGTAGCTATGATATAGGTCCTCTCAACATAGCCTTTTGGAAATCCCTCCTTCCTATAGACTATAAAGCTATATCATAATTAGAGGCTTGTCACCGCTAGCTTATGATTGGAAGGTTAGTCAATTTTTAGTGTGCTTTCCCATTTATAGTTGTGGTACATTTCTCAAAGCACTTTGATGCCTTGGCGCTTATACCATCTGATAGGGAAGTTGGGTTTCATTATTTTCTAATTTTATGTACAGTCAAGATTTCACCTCTTGCAGCAACCTTGAGAAAATAAGGCTTATTGTTAACTTAGATGAGGTCCCATGAGATTTGTTCGAGATCCCCAAAGTTTAGTCCCATCGGTGGGTGACTAAACAACTGAGTGGTTTGTAAGTGAAATCGTGGAATTCAAGTGTAGCATCGGCTAATTGATTTGCGCAATAGTTTGAGCAAACAACGCGCTACACTCAATGGGTCCCACGACTTACATCTCGCCAACGGGCTCATAGGCCCGAGGCGTGACAAATGGTATTAGAGCAATTTGCCAATCAGAAGCATGGAGCTAGGTCCTATGTGGGGCTAAGTGTTACACCGTGAGAGTGGGAGCCATCTCTAAAGCCCATAAGAGCCACCTCTAGAGTCCACATCACGTGGCAGTGATATTAGGATGTGCTAATTGTCATGTCACGATGATGACGTCGCCTTTGTAAGGTGGGGTGATTGTGAGATCCCTAAAAGTTTAGTCCCACATCGATGGGTGACTAAACAACTGAGTGGTTTATAAGTGAAATCGTGGAATTCAAGTGTAGCATCGGCTAATTGATTTGCGCAATAGTTTGAGCAAACAACGCTACACTCGCTGGGTCCCATGACTTACACCGCGCCAAAGGGCTCGCAAGAGGCAACAAAAATATGCAAGTGGGTCGCGTGACATTTGTAGATAGTCAAGATTCTGCCAAAAAAAAAAACCATCAAGGAAAGAATTTTTCATCATCTAAACCACAATCGAAATTCTTATGAAAAACCAATCGCCTCTTGAGCACAAAAACACAGTTGAGAAAGCTCCACCTATCGAAGTTCAGTAGTCAGTTTGTAATCCTACATCACCCTTTATGGATTTGTGCAAAATTCCCAGCCAAGGTAACTATGTGAAATAATTAAGTTGCATGGTACCTGCACGGGACACCCAAATTTGTAAAAGGTAGGGTATATGGACACGGCTACATATATAAATATATATTGAATTAATAATGTACATGAGATAATTTTTTTCGCTTCATGTGTCATTAGAATTAAAATTCGATCACATTTTAAGTTTCTTTTATCATATTGATTATCATAAATTAGAAACTACTCATTTTTACTAGACATCCAAACGACCCATTAACTATGTAGTTTTAAACTTGAGTATGGACTAAAACGAACTTCGACTCATGTCTAACCGGTTCAAAGCAGTCACGAAGTGTAAGTTATACGTGCAAGAAGTCTTTGACAAGTGCTTTAAATTAACACATATATCGTATAATTGAGTACATGTTGTAATAAATGCATGCATATATTCAAGAAGTGTCCATGAAGTTTGGAGTGCGGAAAGTGTAGTGCGTGTCGGTATGGATGCGGCTTCATTATAGATGTACTCGGGTAACATAGTGCATAACTAAGCGAAGCATCCAGAGATTTGCAGCAAATTGAGCATTTTTTTAGAAAGTAGGAGGAAAATTATACAAAAACCTCAATCTTAACAATTTTTAGATTCTAATGTTATGCAAACAGAGATACCCAAAAGTGCATTCTAATATCCTACCTTATACAACTCGTCTAGGTTTTCCTAGAATCACATCCAACTACGCATAAAATTTATTAACAGATTTGATATGTAAAATTTTTATTCTCTTAGAAGTCAGAACTGGTCTAGTTCTGTAACAGTTCTAGTTCTGTAATGTACTGCATATCTCAAGCATTTTCCATGCACCAGACACTGAATTAGTGTCCATGTTCCCTAGACTTTTTATTAAAGGAATGCACTTCATTTAAAAGCTTATATCATCACTTCCCTTTGTGTAGATTCTTTTTTAGTCTAAGAGATTTTTGAACGCATATATTTTGGTTTCATGACCTTATAATATGTAGCTATGATATAGGTCCTCTCAACATAGCCTTTTGGAAATCCCTCCCCTTCCTATAGACTATAAAGCTATATCATAATTAGAGGCTTGTCAGCCGCTAGCTTATGATTGGAAGGTTAGTCAATTTTTAGTGTGCTTTCCCATTTATAGTTGTGGTACATTTCTCAAAGCACTTTGATGCCTTGGCGCTTATACCATCTGATAGGAAGTTGGGTTTCATTATTTTCTAATTTTATGTACAGTCAAGATTTCACCTCTTGCAGGCAACCTTGAGAAAATAAGGCTTATTGTTAACTTAGATGAGGTCCCATGAGATTTGTTGCGAGATCCCCAAAAGTTTAGTCCCACATCGGTGGGTGACTAAACAACTGAGTGGTTTGTAAGTGAAATCGTGGAATTCAAGTGTAGCATCGGCTAATTGATTTGCGCAATAGTTTGAGCAAACAACACGCTACACTCAATGGGTCCCACGACTTACATCTCGCCAACGGGCTCATAGGCCCGAGGCGTGACAAATGGTATTAGAGCAATTTGCCAATCAGAAGCATGGAGCTAGGTCCTATGTGGGGCTAAGTGTTACACCGCGGGAGCGTAGTGGGAGCCATCTCTAAAGCCCATAAGAGCCACCTCTAGAGTCCACATCACGTGGCAGTGATATTAGGATGTGCTAATTGTCATGTCACGATGATGACGTCGCCTTTGTAAGGTGGGGTGATTGTGAGATCCCTAAAGTTTAGTCCCATCGGTGGGTGACTAAACAACTGAGTGGTTTGTAAGTGAAATCGTGGAATTCAAGTGTAGCATCGGCTAATTGATTTGCGCAATAGTTTGAGCAAACAACAGCTACACTCAATGGGTCCCCGACTTACATCTCGCCAACGGGCTCATAGGCGTGACAAATGGTATTAGAGCAATTTGCCAATCGAAGCATGGAGCTAGGTCCATGTGGGGCTAAGTGTTACAGCGGGGCGTAGTGGGAGCCATCTCTAAAGCCACCTCTAGAGTCCACATCGTGGCGTTGATATTAGGATGTGCTAATTGTCATGTCACGATGATGACGTCGCCTTTGTAAGGTGGGGTGATTGTGAGATCCCTAAAAGTTTAGTCCCACATCGATGGGTGACTAAACAACTGAGTGGTTTATAAGTGAAATCGTGGAATTCAAGTATAGCATCGACTAGCTGATTTTGGCAGTGATTTGAGCCAAACAACGCGCTACACTCAGTGGGTCCCATGACTTACACCGCGCCAAAGGGCTCGCAAGAGGCAACAAAAATATGCAAGTGGGTCGCGTGACATTTGTAGATAGTCAAGATTCTGCCAAAAAAAAAAACCATCAAGGAAAGAATTTTTCATCATCTAAACCACAATCGCAAATTCTTATGAAAAACCAATCGTCTCTTGAGCACAAAAAACACAGTTGAGAAAGCTCCACCTATCGAGTTCTGTAGTCAGTTTGTAATCCTACATCACCCTTTATGGATTTGTGCAAAATTCCCAGCCAAGGTAACTATGTGAAATAATTAAGTTGCATGGTACGGGTACGGGACACGGCAAATTTGTAAAAGGTAGGGTACAGGGACACACACATGTTTTTTCATTTACATAAGATCAATACATAAGAAATAGATGTGAAAGGTAGAATATACGTCCAAGAAGTGTATGAGGAGTGTTTTAAATTAAAACATGTATTATATAATTGAGTATACGTCTGAATAAACGTATGCAAATATTCAAGAAGTGTCCAAAAAGTTTGCGTACAGGTATGCGTACGGCTTCCCAGTAGAAGTACCAAGGTATCATAGTGTATTATTATAGAACCTTAATTGCCATTTTTAAGTACTAAATATACCTTGATTTCGAGTTGTTTGTTTGCTTTCCTTTGTTTGTAGTGCTTATCTTGATCTAGATATGTTATTTGTAGAAAAACAATTTCACAAGCAAATCACAAAAATGAACCTATATCATATGCCAATCATGAAAAGGACGGCTTCTTGCATTGCAATTGCATACTAAAATGTGAACCTCAATGGAGAAATAACTATAGTTTTCTTTGGAAAAAAGAAATTAAAATGGGGTTTTCTAGATCTTAGTCCCTCAAATCTTGAATAATTCCCTATTAGTCCGTCAAATATTTGAAATTGCTCATACATCCCCCAAATCCTTAAGGGTCTTGCAAATTGGTCCATAATGGCCAAACTCTTGATAAGGGGTATTTTGGTCATCAGTGAACAGTTTGCAAGATCCCTTAGGATTTTGAGGGATGTATGAGCAATTTCAAATATTTGAGGACTAATATGGAATCATTGAAGATTTACAGCCTAATATCTAAAAACTCATTAAAATAATCATATTAATAAATCAATCATAAATCAGTTATTGGTTGTGTTTTAATTTCTTTATTATGTTTGACAACTAGTTGTAAGAACCGACCTGATATTTAGTACATTAAACAACTTTTCTCCTTGATTCAAAAAGTGACTTTTACTTA
Source organism: Asparagus setaceus (assembly GCA_012295165.1). Taxonomy (NCBI): domain Eukaryota; kingdom Viridiplantae; phylum Streptophyta; class Magnoliopsida; order Asparagales; family Asparagaceae; genus Asparagus; species Asparagus setaceus. The sequence continues at coordinate 28,967,601 of CM022709.1, read as the reverse complement.
AATTTCAGGTACATAAAGTTTGATACATTTACTCCTGCAGCAGAAAGAGGACTACCAGTGACAAGAGTTATTAGTCGTATGAAACTCCAGCAGATATTGGCCTGTGCAGTTGGTGATGATGTTATTATGAACGACAGTAATGTTGTTGATTTTGTGGATGATGGGACTAAAGTAAGTTGATATTAGTTGATATTTTTGTTGTTTTGCTTCATTATTGATGTTCATGGGAACTACAGGGAAAAAGCAAGCTCATATAATTTGTGATTGCCTTTTTATAATGGAAACCTGGGTCATATTGATGTTGTTCTCCATTTTGATGGTAGGTCTGACAGCTCTTTTTCATGCAATAAACTCAGGTAACGGTAACACTTGAGAATGGACAAAAATTTGAAGGTGATCTTCTTGTGGGAGCTGATGGTATATGGTCGAAGGTATCCTTTCATATTTTTATATTGGAAATAATTACCTTGAATATTGTAACATGACAATTAGCTGCTTAAGTATTGAATGACGATTAGGTACGTAAGATCTTATTTGGACACTCAGAGGCATCTTATGCAGGCTACACCTGCTACACTGGTATTGCAGATTTTGTGCCTGCAGATATTGAGAGTGTTGGGTAATCTTGACGCTTATAATACTATTCCTTTGTTCAGCTTAGCTAGTTTTCTAATATATTTTATTTTTTTACCCTATGACATATTATCCTAAACCATTTATGTAATCTTCTGAAGGTACCGAGTGTTTCTAGGCCACAAACAATATTTTGTTTCTTCTGATGTGGGTGCTGGAAAGATGCAGTGGTATGCATTTCATAAGGAACCACCTGGCGGCACAGATGTCCCAAATGGTAGATATTTTCCATTAAGGTGTCCGGTTTTCTAGGCTAAATTTTTTAATTCGATCCTTCCATTCTGCATAGCTGTTATCCGTTCTTAAATATATATTAGGTTATTTGCACTTTTGTGCCCTTGATAAGCTAAAGTTCAATTTTGACATTCTGATATCCCAAAGTTTCGCGGCCATTTACATGTAGTACTCTTCGTCACCCATTTAACATTAAATTAATGAAGATACACTAGTAAGACAGAAACCCCATCTGATATACCGTTCTCTCTCCTAAACCACTCTGAGACCGAATGGCTTTCCCCTACTCTGTCTATGCTCTCTCATTAATTTAATAATCATCCTCACCTGAGAAGCTTGATTGCTTGGATGATGCAAAACAAATTTCTTAACAAATTTCATTATTTGAGTTTGGGGCAAGTGAAGTACAAAATTATGGCTTTGTTCAGGATGGTTTGGGACTAAATAACTTGAGGATGAATGGGGTAAAGTGGGAATTGGTTTTCATGACAGAGTTACTATCGTCCTAAATGTGTTTAAGAACATGATACAATTTAAACTGAAGAGAAATGCAAGGCTGACAGAGGGTACCAAAGTAAAATGGCAATGAAACTTTCTTTTATTAATTTGTCAAATTAGAACTTCAGGTATCAAAGTTTAAAGGGAAACTTTGGGGCACAAAGGTGCAAATAACACATATATTTGATGAAGTAATAACTAGTGAAAAGATTGTAGTGACGAGGAGCTGTTGTGTATCTATGCAAGCTTAAACAGAGGATCACACTCTTTAATTAGTCTTTATATTTTGCCACTGATGAGCTTACCATGCATATCCCTGCTCACTGTGTTTTGCAGTTTATACTCTATTATTTATTGAGCCAAAAAGGGTTGGTTGCCAAAGTGGAAAGGGTAAAGCTGTAAAAGTTGGAACATGTAGACTTTGGAGTATACGGAATGCCACTCCAGCAAAATTATTAGAAGAAATGAGGACAGATTACATTTATGAGAGAAACTAACTAGAAACCTTAGGCTTCACAGTTTTACTAGTTAGGATTAATGAGGGTGAGATTTAGGAGATGTTCATAATGAGGTTCAGGAAATGTTGTTTTTAGATTAAAGGGATGGGTCAAGTAGAAAAGTTCGTGAAAGAACATAGACAAATTGGACTTGAGCATTAAAAAAAGGATATTGGTCGAGGGGGACTGAATTTACTTAAATCAACTTCTCTGAAATTGGAACCAATCACTTCATATTATGTGGCTGCACGAGTAAATAGTAACTGCATAATTGATCAGATGCAGCCAAACCCATGCGGTTTTCAACAGGGGAACAATAAGATTTAACTCACAAGGTAAGACTTTTAAGAGAGTTGAACTAGAAAATGATTCATGGACCGACCTAAATGATAAATGACAAAGACTTTGATGTTTTCATTTAGTTATTAATATTTTCCTGGATGTTGTTAGCTGTTACAAGTCAAAGTTACTATTTACAATTCAAAGTTCATAACCCAAAATTCATGCAGTTAGGCTTGCTATGATTTGGTTAACTTAATAGCTCAGTTCTTTTGGTGTCCAAATATCAAGAAATCAGGCATTAAATGGTTCTTATGGTAGTCAGTTTGAGAAGCATAAAACAGTGACATTGTTTCTGTTAACTTGTCAGCAATATTATTAATTTGAACAGGTGCCCATCTGCCATAGGACTTATTATTAGGATCATATCATTTTCCTTTTTTGAGTTTTACTATCTAACTTGGGGACCTATTGACAGGTAAAAAGGAAAGGTTGCTTAACATATTTGAGGGTTGGTGTGATAATGTCATTGATTTAATAGTTGCTACTAATGAGGAAGATATTCTTCGTCGTGATATTTATGACCGGATACCAATTCTAAGTTGGGGAAAAGGTCGTGTGACTTTACTTGGAGATTCTGTCCATGCTATGCAGCCAAACATGGGTCAAGGTGGTTGCATGGCCATAGAGGTAAGGTCTATAGAGTTATATTAACTTTTATTCATGCACCATGCTTTATGCTGTTCTTTAATATAATAATCTTTCTCTTGTTTTGCATAATACTCTTCCCTATTGACATTCTGGTGTCCTTATAGGATAGCTATCAACTTGCTCTTGAACTTGAGAAAGCTTCAGTACAAAGTGCTGAGACTGGGACTCCTATTGATATTGTGCCTTCTCTAAAGCGGTAATTAGTTTTCTCTCTACCTTAAAATTGTAGAGGATATTTGGTTACAAAAGAAACCTCCATTAACTTCCAGTTATATTTACTCTCTGATGTTTCTTTCCATTTTAGTTATGAGAAAGAAAGAAGATTTCGTGTTGCAGCTATATATGGAATGGCAAGAATGGCTGCAATAATGGCTTCCACTTACAGGCCATATTTGGGTGTAGGTTTTGGACCCCTATCGGTATGATATCTACTGCAAGTCAATCAAAATATGCTTCATTCTAGAAACTCTATAGCATATATTATAGTGAAATACTTCTTTTGATAAGGCATTTCATAATGGTGAAAACCTTGTTTTTAGTTTTTGACCACGTTCAGGATTCCACACCCTGGTAGAGTTGGCGGGAGATTTTTCATCAAATATTTAATGCCGAAAATGCTGACTTGGGTACTTGGTGGTAACAGGTTAGCCGTTTCTTTTGTCTTCTCTGCTTTCTTTACTTATTTTAGTTTAATATATATTTTTATTTTTTTGCAGTCATCCTTTCTATCGGATCTACAACTTATTAAAATAAATTGTTATGTTTCAAATTTTTACCTCCTAGTTTTTATTACTGAATTTTAGGATTTATGACTAGCTGCTCTTGTACATAATTTCCTTGGCTAGAACTTATCAATTAAGAAGTCTTGACATAAGGTTGAAAGCCGGTTGTAGATCACACCAAATTTTTATAGTTATGGTAAAAGACTTCACTAATAGTGATGGTAATGGAGGTTCAGAATTATTTTTAGGAATATATCTGAAAGCATATTTTCATTGAAGTTGACCATTCAATCAATAATAGTTTGATTCATTGATGTGCATATTGTAATTGATGGTTTTTGTAATTGATGAGTGCCATTTTAAGATGTAGCCAGTGTGTGTATAACATTGTGTCTGATCAACATATAAATTCTATACTTAGTATTTGTGCTTCGCAATGCTTCACATGTTTCCACCTAACCTTTTAAGCTAAAAGCCACATCTCTTGCTTTAAATAAAAGTCGACCTATACATGTTAGGTCATGTACTCCATACTTTTCAAGACTTCAGGTTACTCTGCTATATAAATATTACTTACTGGTCAATTGTTCAATTTAACTGATATATTTACAGCATTTGGGCCTTGTTCCACGATATATGGAATGAAGGTGTTCATTTGTAGAGTGAATAGGCTGCTTGTTTTATATCATATGGCCCCATTAAAATTTGAAACCTGAAAACATCCACTGCACTTGTTTTCATGAAGCCTTTTTTCTTTTAACTGGAACTTAACGCATGTCTCTGGGTAGACCTGATTATTTTATTTAACTGATGGTGAAAATAGTCTCAGAAAGAGAGACACAAGGGGGGACATAAGGCCGAATTCTCTGATAAGAGAGCCTACATAGGCTAACTACATTGGAGGAAAGAAGGGGAACAAAAAGAAAACTAAAACACAAAAAAACTATGTGCTGCTGAGAAACTACCTTCATTCTAATGTGAGGGAGACCCAACCCACGGCCGAACAGGGTGAGCCTAACATTTTCATGCAGCCCTTAAAAGGCCCTAGTCCGTGCATTTAGTTCCATGACTTTAGAAGATTTTGCTGGTATCACAATCATAGGAACTCTAATAGCAGCCAATTAATATAGGGTTAATTCTTGAATGGACCCCTGTAGTATCCCCCAGTTGCAAACAGATGCCCTGTAGTTCTATTTGTGCGGATAGAACCTCTGAGCGCTTTTCTTTTTATGCTTAAAAGAGTCAAAAATAGTTTTGGGAGGCTGATAGACCAGTTGTAGTTCTATTGCGGAGGATAAACCCGCAATTGCTTGTTTTTAACTCTCAAAAGAGTCGAAAAAGTTCACTGTGGGGGTCTATCCGCCCTTGGGTAAATACTACAGTGGGTCTATCAGGACAAATAGAAGGGTCTATCTGCAATTGGGGGATACTACAGGAGGTGTGTTCGCAATTAGCCCATTAATATACAATTGAAACGCATCAGCAATCCTCCCATGACCCAGTCCAAATCATATTTGACCACTGTTTAAAAATTTATGACTTTGTATTTGAAACCTACCAATTACTATTCATGCTCTTGAAATAATTTTAATTGCTAGTTGTCTGAGACCTGTCAAATTATAGCCGCAGTTTGACATAGCCTTAATTGTTGATTTGTGCTCATGACCTGTCAAGTTATAGGCTTAGTTTGAGATAGCCTTAATTGTTTAAACATTGATGACTTATGTGATCGTAGAATACCTATAAAACTAAAGAGAAAATTCTATAGGACGGTTATAAGACCAACAATGCTTTATGGATCGGAATGTTGGGCAATTAAGAAACAACATGTGCAAAACATGAGGGTAGCGGAAATGAGAATTTTATGATGGTCTTGTGGATATACACTAAAAGATAGGATAAGAAATGAATACAATCGTTGTAACTTAGAGGTTGCTCCTATTGAGGATAAAATGAGAGAGAATCGACTAAGCTGGTTTGGTCATGTACAATGGAGACCTCTTAGCGGCACCGATTAGAAAAGGTGATAATATTATAATTAATGGGGCAAAGAGACCTAGAGGTAGACATAAAAGGACTTGGTTGGGAGCAACTAAGAAGGATATAATAATGGTTTACTTTGCGGAGGAGATGATCCATAATAGAACAGAATGAAAGAATAGGATTCATGTAGTCGACCCCAAAACCCCAAACATTTGGGATAAAAGCTTTGTTGTTGTTGCTGCTGCTGTAGATGTTGTGTTCATAACCTGCTAGTTTACTGGCCTAGTTTTCAAGTCTTAACATTTGTGGATTATTTTGCCTTAGAAAAAACTTAATGAGTATTAACAAATTTTTTACTTACTTTTTGGTTCTATTTCAGATATCTGCCTTAGTCTTCTTAATTTATGTTGTGCCTTGAACACTTGATACATCTTTCCTCCCTTAACTGGTCAAAGTCAGTGTTCTAAATGTCGGATGTCGGGGACATGTCGAAAGGAAAAAATTTATATCAAATGGCATGTGTCGAAGATATTTAATAATTATCGGGTTGTAATTTCCAATAATGTGTTTATACGTATATTAGATATTCATACTTGTTGCACCAAAGAACAAAGCTGTGGAGAAAGATGGTATTGTTTGCAAAACTCTTGCAAATAATTTGGTCCAATTGAGTAGTAGTTTGTATTTTTTATTATTTACATAGGCAGATATTTTGTTTGGGTTTAAACCTCAATTGAACCACAAATCCAAACTAATCTTTTAAAACAAATAAAGGACTAGATCAGCATTGCAACATTTCAGTTGATTTTTAGGGCAAAATGACAAGTGAAACGCCGAGAAAATCATGATATACTGCCTAAAATTACCAAAACTGGTAAAGGATATTTGAGACCATATTGTTTTTTGAAAGCCTCATAAAATGATATATCGGCCACACGGGGATATTTACCAAAACTGGTAAAGGATATTTGAGACAATATTGTTTTGCTGAAAGCCTTATAAAAGGATATATCGGCCGATATAATGGCCACGTCGGGGATATTTAAAACAATTGTCGACATAAAAATGTTTGCCAATTTTGAAGTCATTAGTCTTTCCAAATCCTTTTATTTTTTTATTAGTTATCATAGTTGAACTTTGTGTTCTTCCTAACCTTTTCCTCTGCTTTGCTTTAAACATATTTCATCAGAAATTGTTGATTTGATGTTTGGCTGGCATTGGATTTGATTCCTCCAAATAAGTCACTGTATTGCCTTCTAGTTAGACTAACCTGCAGATGTCATAGTTGAACTTTTTGTATTTCCTATCCTTTTCCTCTGCTGTGCTTAAAACATATTTCACTAGAAATTGTTGGTTGGCATTTGATCTGATTGGTCCAGATAATTCATTTTATTGCCTTCCAGTTAGACAGAAACCCCATCTGATATACCGTTCTCTCTCTCCTAAACCACTCTGAGACCGAATGGCTTTCCCCTACTCTGTCTATGCTCTCTCATTAATTTAATAATCATCCTCACCTGAGAAGCTTGATTGCTTGGATGATGCAAAACAAATTTCTTAACAAATTTCATTATTTGAGTTTGGGGCAAGTGAAGTACAAAATTATGGCTTTGTTCAGGATGGTTTGGGACTAAATAACTTGAGGATGAATGGGGTAAAGTGGGGAATTGGTTTTCATGACAGAGTTACTATCGTCCTAAATGTGTTTAAGAACATGATACAATTTAAACTGAAGAGAAATGCAAGGCTGACAGAGGGTACCAAAGTAAAATGGCAATGAAACTTTCTTTTATTAATTTGTCAAATTAGAACTTCAGGTATCAAAGTTTAAAAGGGGGAAACTTTGGGGCACAAAGGTGCAAATAACACATATATTTGATGAAGTAATAACTAGTGAAAAGATTGTAGTGACGAGGAGCTGTTGTGTATCTATGCAAGCTTAAACAGAGGATCACACTCTTTAATTAGTCTTTATATTTTGCCACTGATGAGCTTACCATGCATATCCCTGCTCACTGTGTTTTGCAGTTTATACTCTATTATTTATTGAGCCAAAAAAGGGTTGGTTGCCAAAGTGGAAAGGGTAAAGCTGTAAAAGTTGGAACATGTAGACTTTGGAGTATCTGAATGCCACTCCAGCAAAATTATTAGAAGAAATGAGGACAGATTACATTTATGAGAGAAACTAACTAGAAACCTTAGGCTTCACAGTTTTACTAGTTAGGATTAATGAGGGTGAGATTTAGGAGATGTTCATAATGAGGTTCAGGAAATGTTGTTTTTAGATTAAAGGGATGGGTCAAGTAGAAAAGTTCGTGAAAGAACATAGACAAATTGGACTTGAGCATTAAAAAAAGGATATTGGTCGAGGGGGACTGAATTTACTTAAATCAACTTCTCTGAAATTGGAACCAATCACTTCATATTATGTGGCTGCAGTAAATAGTAACTGCATAATTGATCAGATGCAGCCAAACCCATGCGGTTTTCAACAGGGGAACAATAAGATTTAACTCACAAGGTAAGACTTTTAAGAGAGTTGAACTAGAAAATGATTCATGGACCGACCTAAATGATAAATGACAAAGACTTTGATGTTTTCATTTAGTTATTAATATTTTCCTGGATGTTGTTAGCTGTTACAAGTCAAAGTTACTATTTACAATTCAAAGTTCATAACCCAAAATTCATGCAGTTAGGCTTGCTATGATTTGGTTAACTTAATAGCTCAGTTCTTTTGGTGTCCAAATATCAAGAAATCAGGCATTAAATGGTTCTTATGGCGTAGTCAGTTTGAGAAGCATAAAACAGTGACATTGTTTCTGTTAACTTGTCAGCAATATTATTAATTTGAACAGGTGCCCATCTGCCATAGGACTTATTATTAGGATCATATCATTTTCCTTTTTTGAGTTTTACTATCTAACTTGGGGACCTATTGACAGGTAAAAAGGAAAGGTTGCTTAACATATTTGAGGGTTGGTGTGATAATGTCATTGATTTAATAGTTGCTACTAATGAGGAAGATATTCTTCGTCGTGATATTTATGACCGGATACCAATTCTAAGTTGGGGAAAAGGTCGTGTGACTTTACTTGGAGATTCTGTCCATGCTATGCAGCCAAACATGGGTCAAGGTGGTTGCATGGCCATAGAGGTAAGGTCTATAGAGTTATATTAACTTTTATTCATGCACCATGCTTTATGCTGTTCTTTAATATAATAATCTTTCTCTTGTTTTGCATAATACTCTTCCCTATTGACATTCTGGTGTCCTTATAGGATAGCTATCAACTTGCTCTTGAACTTGAGAAAGCTTCAGTACAAAGTGCTGAGACTGGGACTCCTATTGATATTGTGCCTTCTCTAAAGCGGTAATTAGTTTTTCTCTCTACCTTAAAATTGTAGAGGATATTTGGTTACAAAAGAAACCTCCATTAACTTCCAGTTATATTTACTCTCTGATGTTTCTTTCCATTTTAGTTATGAGAAAGAAAGAAGATTTCGTGTTGCAGCTATATATGGAATGGCAAGAATGGCTGCAATAATGGCTTCCACTTACAGGCCATATTTGGGTGTAGGTTTTGGACCCCTATCGGTATGATATCTACTGCAAGTCAATCAAAATATGCTTCATTCTAGAAACTCTATAGCATATATTATAGTGAAATACTTCTTTTGATAAGGCATTTCATAATGGTGAAAACCTTGTTTTTAGTTTTTGACCACGTTCAGGATTCCACACCCTGGTAGAGTTGGTGGGAGATTTTTCATCAAATATTTAATGCCGAAAATGCTGACTTGGGTACTTGGTGGTAACAGGTTAGCCGTTTCTTTTGTCTTCTCTGCTTTCTTTACTTATTTTAGTTTAATATATATTTTTATTTTTGCAGTCATCCTTTCTATCGGATCTACAACTTATTAAAATAAATTGTTATGTTTCAAATTTTTACCTCCTAGTTTTATTACTGAATTTTAGGATTTATGACTAGCTGCTCTTGTACATAATTTCCTTGGCTAGAACTTATCAATTAAGAAGTCTTGACATAAGGTTGAAAGCCGGTTGTAGATCACACCAAATTTTTATAGTTATGGTAAAAGACTTCACTAATAGTGATGGTAATGGAGGTTCAGAATTATTTTTAGGAATATATCTGAAAGCATATTTTCATTGAAGTTGACCATTCAATCAATAATAGTTTGATTCATTGATGTGCATATTGTAATTGATGGTTTTGTAATTGATGAGTGCCATTTTAAGATGTAGCCAGTGTGTGTATAACATTGTGTCTGATCAACATATAAATTCTATACTTAGTATTTGTGCTTCAATGCTTCACATGTTTCCACCTAACCTTTTAAGCTAAAAGCCACATCTCTTGCTTTAAATAAAAGTCGACCTATACATGTTAGGTCATGTACTCCATACTTTTCAAGACTTCAGGTTACTCTGCTATATAAATATTACTTACTGGTCAATTGTTCAATTTAACTGATATATTTACAGCATTTGGGCCTTGTTCCACGATATATGGAATGAAGGTGTTCATTTGTAGAGTGAATAGGCTGCTTGTTTTATATCATATGGCCCCATTAAAATTTGAAACCTGAAAACATCCACTGCACTTGTTTTCATGAAGCCTTTTTTCTTTTAACTGGAACTTAACGCATGTCTCTGGGTAGACCTGATTATTTTATTTAACTGATGGTGAAAATAGTCTCAGAAAGAGAGACACAAGGGGGGACATAAGGCCGAATTCTCTGATAAGAGAGCCTACATAGGCTAACTACATTGGAGGAAAGAAGGGGAACAAAAAGAAAACTAAAACACAAAAAAAAACTATGTGCTGCGCTGAGAAACTACCTTCATTCTAATGTGAGGGAGACCCAACCTACGGCCGAACAGGGTGAGCCTAACATTTTCATGCAGCCCTTAAAAGGCCCTAGTCCGTGCATTTAGTTCCATGACTTTAGAAGATTTTGCTGGTATCACAATCATAGGAACTCTAATAGCAGCCAATTAATATAGGGTTAATTGCGAATGGACCCCCTGTAGTATCCCCCAGTTGCAAACAGATGCCCTGTAGTTCTATTTGTGCGGATAGAACCTCTGAGCGCTTTTCTTTTTATGCTTAAAAGAGTCAAAAATAGTTTTGGGAGGCGATAGACCAGTTGTAGTTCTAAGAATAACCTCTGTTTTTAAAACCTAATCAGGCAGTGAAGAACATTAAAAATTCTATCCGAGAATAATATCGCTACTAGTGTAGTCTCCACACAAGGTTGAAAGCCGGTTGTAGATCACACCAAATTTTTATAGTTATGGTAAAAGACTTCACTAATAGTGATGGTAATGGAGGTTCAGAATTATTTTTAGGAATATATCTGAAAGCATATTTTCATTGAAGTTGACCATTCAATCAATAATAGTTTGATTCATTGATGTGCATATTGTAATTGATGGTTTTGTAATTGATGAGTGCCATTTTAAGATGTAGCCAGTGTGTGTATAACATTGTGTCTGATCAACATATAAATTCTATACTTAGTATTTGTGCTTCAATGCTTCACATGTTTCCACCTAACCTTTTAAGCTAAAAGCCACATCTCTTGCTTTAAATAAAAGTCGACCTATACATGTTAGGTCATGTACTCCATACTTTTCAAGACTTCAGGTTACTCTGCTATATAAATATTACTTACTGGTCAATTGTTCAATTTAACTGATATATTTACAGCATTTGGGCCTTGTTCCACGATATATGGAATGAAGGTGTTCATTTGTAGAGTGAATAGGCTGCTTGTTTTATATCATATGGCCCCATTAAAATTTGAAACCTGAAAACATCCACTGCACTTGTTTTCATGAAGCCTTTTTTCTTTTAACTGGAACTTAACGCATGTCTCTGGGTAGACCTGATTATTTTATTTAACTGATGGTGAAAATAGTCTCAGAAAGAGAGACACAAGGGGGGACATAAGGCCGAATTCTCTGATAAGAGAGCCTACATAGGCTAACTACATTGGAGGAAAGAAGGGGAACAAAAAGAAAACTAAAACACAAAAAAAAACTATGTGCTGCGCTGAGAAACTACCTTCATTCTAATGTGAGGGAGACCCAACCTACGGCCGAACAGGGTGAGCCTAACATTTTCATGCAGCCCTTAAAAGGCCCTAGTCCGTGCATTTAGTTCCATGACTTTAGAAGATTTTGCTGGTATCACAATCATAGGAACTCTAATAGCAGCCAATTAATATAGGGTTAATTGCGAATGGACCCCCTGTAGTATCCCCCAGTTGCAAACAGATGCCCTGTAGTTCTATTTGTGCGGATAGAACCTCTGAGCGCTTTTCTTTTTATGCTTAAAAGAGTCAAAAATAGTTTTGGGGAGGCGATAGACCAGTTGTAGTTCTATTGCGGAGGATAAACCCGCAATTGCTTGTTTTTTAACTCTCAAAAGAGTCGAAAAAGTTCACTGTGGGGGTCTATCCGCCCTTGGGTAAATACTACAGTGGGTCTATCAGGACAAATAGAAGGGTCTATCTGCAATTGGGGGATACTACAGGAGGTGTGTTCGCAATTAGCCCATTAATATACAATTGAAACGCATCAGCAATCCTCCCATGACCCAGTCCAAATCATATTTGACCACTGTTTAAAAATTTATGACTTTGTATTTGAAACCTACCAATTACTATTCATGCTCTTGAAATAATTTTAATTGCTAGTTGTCTGAGACCTGTCAAATTATAGCCGCAGTTTGACATAGCCTTAATTGTTGATTTGTGCTCATGACCTGTCAAGTTATAGGCTTAGTTTGAGATAGCCTTAATTGTTTAAACATTGATGACTTATGTGATCGTAGAATACCTATAAAACTAAAGAGAAAATTCTATAGGGCGGTTATAAGACCAACAATGCTTTATGGATGAATGTTGGGCAATTAAGAAACAACATGTGCAAAACATGAGGGTAGCGGAAATGAGAATTTTATGATGGTCTTGTGGATATACACTAAAAGATAGGATAAGAAATGAATACAATCGTTGTAACTTAGAGGTTGCTCCTATTGAGGATAAAATGAGAGAGAATCGACTAAGCTGGTTTGGTCATGTACAATGGAGACCTCTTAGCGGCACCGATTAGAAAAGGTGATAATATTATAATTAATGGGGCAAAGAGACCTAGAGGTAGACATAAAAGGACTTGGTTGGGAGCAACTAAGAAGGATATAATAATGGTTTACTTTGCGGAGGAGATGATCCATAATAGAACAGAATGAAAGAATAGGATTCATGTAGTCGACCCCAAAACCCCAAACATTTGGGATAAAAGCTTTGTTGTTGTTGCTGCTGCTGTAGATGTTGTGTTCATAACCTGCTAGTTTACTGGCCTAGTTTTCAAGTCTTAACATTTGTGGATTATTTTGCCTTAGAAAAAACTTAATGAGTATTAACAAATTTTTTACTTACTTTTTGGTTCTATTTCAGATATCTGCCTTAGTCTTCTTAATTTATGTTGTGCCTTGAACACTTGATACATCTTTCCTCCCTTAACGGTCAAAGTCGGTGTTCTAAATGTCGGATGTCGGGGACATGTCGAAAGGAAAAAATTTATATCAAATGGCATGTGTCGAAGATATTTAATAATTATCGGGTTGTAATTTCCAATAATGTGTTTATACGTATATTAGATATTCATACTTGTTGCACCAAAGAACAAAGCTGTGGAGAAAGATGGTATTGTTTGCAAAACTCTTGCAAATAATTTGGTCCAATTGAGTAGTAGTTTGTATTTTTTATTATTTACATAGGCAGATATTTTGTTTGGGTTTAAACCTCAATTGAACCACAAATCCAAACTAATCTTTTAAAACAAATAAAGGACTAGATCAGCATTGCAACATTTCAGTTGATTTTTTAGGGCAAAATGACAAGTGAAACGTCGAGAAAATCATGATATACTGCCTAAAAATTACCAAAACTGGTAAAGGATATTTGAGACCATATTGTTTTGCTGAAAGCCTCATAAAATGATATATCGGCCACACCGGGGATATTTACCAAAACTGGTAAAGGATATTTGAGACAATATTGTTTTGCTGAAAGCCTTATAAAAGGATATATCGGCCGATATAATGGCCACGTCGGGGATATTTAAAACAATTGTCGACATAAAAATGTTTGCCAATTTTGAAGTCATTAGTCTTTCCAAATCCTTTTATTTTTTTATTAGTTATCATAGTTGAACTTTGTGTTCTTCCTAACCTTTTCCTCTGCTTTGCTTTAAACATATTTCATCAGAAATTGTTGATTTGATGTTTGGCTGGCATTGGATTTGATTCCTCCAAATAAGTCACTGTATTGCCTTCTAGTTAGACTAACCTGCAGATGTCATAGTTGAACTTTTTGTATTTCCTATCCTTTTCCTCTGCTGTGCTTAAAACATATTTCACTAGAAATTGTTGGTTGGCATTTGATCTGATTGGTCCAGATAATTCATTTTATTGCCTTCCAGTTAGACAATGTAACCTGCGGATATCAGTTTATAACCAGATTGTACTCTGATTTCATTTCCAATCAGGTGCTTCAACGGTTCAAGCATTATAACAGTTGGCATACATGCTGTTTAAAGTTTGAATAACCTTAAAATTTTCTATCTACCCTAACTACATGTCATCATCAACATTCAGAGTTTTGCAATCCACAGCTATGAAATTATTTTCAAAATCTGCCAACTTATTGGCCTGTGATGTTTACCAAGTTTTGGACTATTTCTTTTGCAGTTCAAAACTTGAAGGAAGATCCCTAAGCTGTCGCCTTACTGACAAGGTAGATTGTTACTTAGCACTTGAAGACAATTTCTAACTATGAATCGAATGTTACAAGTTATTTGCTTATTCCTGAAATTATTTCATGGAAACCATATTAAACCTAACTTATACTGAGCAAATGAAGGCAAATGACATGTTGCAAAGATGGTTTGAAGATGACGATGCCATGGAACGTGCTCTTAGTGGAGAGTATGTAAAACATGTCATCGACTATTTGGTTCTAATATGTGGCTTATTCTTTGCTAACTTCATTTCACGATCTTTTGTTTGCAGGTGGTATCTTTTCCCTGTAAATAATGCTAATGGAGGGCAACCCATTAAGTTGATTAAAGATGAGAGAAGACCATATATCATTGGGTATGATTGAGGAGGCTTATACATTGCCCTTTATGTTTCTTCATCTCACTGCTTTCTCTTATGTATCTTTTGCACTACAGGAGTCAATCTCATACAGGGTCACCTGGAATGTCAATAGAATTATCTTTTCCGCAGGTAAGTAGTGGACACTTCTGAGCTAGGAGGTTTTGTATCTTTTGTATGCAGGCAAGGTTTTAGTCCTGTTGGTAGGTCCCAGGTATAATTTACTTGCAGAGTGCTTTTGAGTGGTATTGGTAGAAAATTATCGCCTCACTCAATTCATAGGGAACGCAAAATAAATGATTTTAGTTCTTCTTATCGAGGATATAAATGATAATCTCATAGTCCTATCAAGTTTAAGATTTTGGTTGCATGAGGGAGGGAGAACTATGTTCAAAAGAAAATAAAACCAGCCATGTGACATAGTTTTCAGCACATAACAACTTAATTATACCCAATTTTGGCTCGTCTAATTCATTCAAATGGTGCCTTCAGCAAGACACCCACAAATCATATATTAGAATCCCGACAATGCAAATATTAAGTTACTAACCATTAAGCTTTTAAGTATCTTTATGCTACATTAATCTGTAATTGAACTGTGCATGCTCATTGGGTTCTTGCAGTTCTTTGAAGTTTTTATTTACTGTTTTGATAGTTTATTCTTTTATTTCCAGATTTATTTCTGAAATTTTAAAAAATTAAATTTCCTTTGCTCAAATTTTTTGTTCTAAGAATAACCTCTGTTTTTAAAACCTAATCAGGCAGTGAAGAACATTAAAAAATTCTATCCGGAGAATAATATCGCTACTAGTGTAGTCTCCACACAGTTATAATTGTATACTCTCACCCCCATGCCCCACCAACCACTCCCAACCTATGTTGCATGAACACGGGTACCGATAGAGGTGCGTTATTGGTAAAGGACATGGCAAATTGGTAAAGGTAGGGTACAGGAACACGGCTATATGCACATATTGAAATTAGTAATTTTCACAAGATCAATAAAATGTTAAGTGAATTTTTTTTGTTTCTTTTATTATGTAGATTATAAATTGTAAAACCACTCATTTTTTAAGCAGATACCCAAAACAACCTTCCAAAACATAGTTCTGAACTGGGTATTCACTGAAATAAGCCCGATTCATGACCTACAATTTTCAGAAAGTGGATGTGAAATGTAGGATAAACTTCCAAGAAGTGCATGACAAGTGTCTTAGATTACAACATATATAACTAAGTGCATGCTTGAATCAGAGCATGTGTATTCAAGGAGTGTCGATGTCGGTATGGGTACAATACCTGATAGAAGTGTCCAAGGAGCGTCGGTATCCGATCGTGTCAGTTAAGGGTATGGCTTCACGATAGAAGTGCGCAGGTAATGTAGCCCCTAAAAAGCACACGCACAAACACACACACACACACACACGCATTCGCAAGGTTGAGATCCCTTTTCATGGGTGGAAAGCTGGACGCACACAACTATATCTTTTTTTAAATATGCTAGTTGGTGGGATTTGTATTTGGATTGATTTGATACCATTTTAAAGTCCCGTGTGTTGCACAAAAAAACCAAAGTTGCAGTGAGGGTGTTTTGGGTTAGAATTTTATACTCTTTAACAATATCTATCAATTCATTGCTTGATATAATATATTAATATTAAGTGTTTTTCCTAACTGATAAATACCTTTCAGCCAACATCATTTCACTACCAAAAAGTTGTACCTGTTCAATAGCTTTGTCTTTCAATTAGTTACTAGTGATACTTTTTCATTGTTTGACCAGACCTTTCTCCTCTCAGGTGGCTGAAAAACATGCCCAAATTAGTTGCAAAGACAATGCTTTTTACTTAACTGATCTATGTAGTGAGCATGGCACATGGATTACTGAGTAAGTTCTGCAATTCAGTTTGTTATGTTTCTTATATCTTTGATGTAAAATAGCATTAATCAAGAAGTCAACTAAATTGGATTTTTATATCAGCAATGAAGGGAGGCGATACCGAGTACGTCCAAATTGTCCAGTTCGTTTCCACCCATCCTATGCCATTGAATTCGGCTCTGACAAGAAGGTTATTTATCTCTCGTCCTTGCTTTAAGCATTACAATCTCCTTCAATAATGTCTTGCCTAGGATATTTATTCAAAGCTATTACTATGGATTAGTTCGCAAATTTGCATATTGAATTTAATTTGTCTAACATCATATTACGTATAATACTAATTGAAGTGTGAATCTTAGAATCTGAGGATGATCTGAATTGAGAGTAAGTGCTAGGTATGAAGACATTTATTACCTTAGCTGGGGAACATTAAGAAATATTGAATGTGTTGTTATAAAATACGGTAAGAGTGAGTTTAGAGGAGTCATAGTTATGTGAGCTTATTAAGACTGTAACTGATGAATCCATGCTTCTATTCTGTCAGACATAACTACTCTTTTGGCGAATGATTCGTGATTTTGCTAGTTAAACGTGCAATTAGCACTTTTTGAGAAGTAAATAAATAAATGCTAAACTTGGAGGGTATATCTTTAAAAATCCATCATTTTGTTCATTGTTTTTATCTCTATGTTTGATATTCAAGCACTTTGACATTAGGTTGATAAAGCTGATTTATTCATGACTGTAAAGATGTGGTGGTTTCTGAAATTTTGGTTAAATTTTGTGGGAAGCTACCATGATTTCATATGAAATAGTTATGCAGTTCATAAATTAATTGGGGTTTGCCTTTGTTCTTTATTAGCTCAAAATAAGATTTGGAACTGGACAAAAAGAAAAGAAAAAATGTAAGATAATATGCATTTGGGATTATGGGAAATGAAAACAAAAAGTGAGTAGTTACAATCACATAGTAGTAATTCTGGGATTTGGGCACTTTGGGTTGCTAAGACAAAAGATGATCAGATCTAATCTTAGATTAAGCAGTAAAGGCAATCTACTGTAATGAAATTAATGAAATCAGTAAGTCCGTAAATTGTGAATATAATAGGTGAAAAGCCATAAAGGAATGACTGCAGAAAATTTTCATCTTTATACTCTTTAACAATATGGTCATGCGCGTACCAGAAAATATAGGCTCACACGTACGCATCACATAGGAGTTAAGGTAAGGTAAGATGCAAATGATTCTCGGAAGAATCAAGCAAAAATATTAAGAATAAATGCCTCCATTCATCCTTCTACTTTTTCTTAACTGTTATCCTTTTCGGTGCAGGCCGTGTTTCGAGTGAAGGTGCTCAAGACACTTCCGGAAGCTCCCCCAAACAAAGAGCAACAAATACTGCAGGCAGTGTGAAAGACTCTAAATTGCTTGTATCATAGAGAGTTATTGTTCACCATTCAACAGGCATATACAATGTAAAGAAAGCTCCTTAGAAATTACCCTTTTTCCTTTCTTTCTCAGCAATAGAGCAGGAGTCAGTAATTTGATTCAAAAGAATATACATTTCGAGTCAATGCGTTGCTCATTGATGTTCATAATCATTGTGTATTTTAAACTTTTGAATAGTATTTCTCAAATAAAATAGAATAGATTTGCTAATATATAACGTAATGTTGAATAGATCTGTTGGCAATTGAGATTTTTCTTGTAATTTGTAATTTTCATATGTTCATTTTCAGCGCATCCTAGGGAAAAGCATAAAGGAGTTCTGAGAGCAGAAGAATGAAGAGGTAGAGAGTTTTGTTTTTTCCTCCGGGAAATAATGAATCTGCCAACTTGCTTTCAAGTAGCATATATTTCCAGTAACAATACCAAGTATGCATTAGGGATCCTCTATACTCATTGTCTTAGACTAATATGTCCACATTCTTTATCATAGATCTTGCTGTTGGTACGAGTCTGGACCAAATATGTATATCAAATAATAATAATTTTTTCTATTCTTGAGCTTCTCATAGTCCTTGTGTAAAGGTGATAATCATTTTTTTTTCTTTTCCTTATCCTATCTAGCAAGGGAAGTTTTGTGACATTTGACAATTTTATCTCAGAAATGTAGGGGGCTTCACAAAACTCCCCTAAGTTAGAATAAAAAGTTAAGAGGTAACACCATTAGTTTGCAGGGTTCTTTTTAATGAAGCTTGAAAGTTAAGCAGGGTTATCTTCGAAATGCTCAAACTTATGGGGGGTTTTTGTGGAATGTAGCCTTCTGATAATTTGCTCTTTATCATTTTTAAAAGGAAAGAGCACAGGCAAAGGTACTCGATCAAAATTATGCATTACTCAACTATCACCAATAATGAATCTCCTCTTTCTAGAATGCTCTCCTCCTATAATGTCACCTTCTAGCAATAAGTCCATTCACAAGTTTTTGTTTCCCCTCTATTAAGATAGATCCAATTTCTAAATATGTTATTATCTACATCATGTCTCATGCTGCTATATCAAAGTTAATCAATCTACATGCACAATCAATCTCATTTTACAGCTCAGGGGCCAATAATTATGGGGGACATGCTCATGAGTACTATGGCCTACGAAAGCTTAATTAGGTAAGCTTATGCACACCAACCACTACCCAAATGAAACAAGGGACATAAAAACTGTCCCTCAACAAAAACAAAACAAAAGATCAGCAACAAGAAGTGAAGGATCCTCTCTGATTAGAGAAAAGAGGAAATAGTTTTCTTACAATCTTCTGCCTCTCTTTTGTTGATGACAGGGAAAAATAAAAGGACAAAAATAAAATAAAAACTATTATTTATAGTTGGGATAGCTTTAGAGACGCTCATGTTTAAATATACTTTGTTCTTCATTTATATTATCACCTACCACTTCTGAATCTCAGACACATTACTTTTTCACTCCCATTTATATGACCATTTAGTCTTCTTTCTGAACAACACCCCACCCCTCTTCCTTTAAAATATGGTGTCTCACAAAACCCCTCATTTTTATAGTTTGTCAGAAGGTTTTTTCATGAAAACCATCTTTAAAATAGGTCGAATCGATAAAAATCACATTTGAAGTTTTTCTTATACATAAACCATCTTATAAATGGGTTCAGTTCTCAACCAACTACTTTTGTCAAATTTTGCTCAATTAAGACCTTAACTTTCCAAATTATCCTCATTAATTACACGTGTAGTTGGAAACACGTGTTCAGCACATATAATAAATGATGATAGTTTGTGTTTTTAGGTATTAACTGAGTAGAATTTGACAGAAAATGGTTGATTGAAAACTAAAGCCACTTATAACATGGTTTCATGATAAAAAAACTTCAAAAACCCCTTTCTCAAATAACCTTCTTGCCATTATTAGTTTAAAAAGTGTAATGACTAGAACACCCTTGTTTGGAAAAAAAACCTACATGCGCTAAAAAAATGAACAAAAACTAGAAGAACCCATAATTTATTTTTTTTTGGAAGAACCCCCCCAATTATTAGTCTTGAATTCAATGATTTTTGATGAGGAAACACCATCCTAAAAAAGCCAAAAATTTTCAACTTTTTTCAAACATTAGAAACATGAATAAGTACAAAATAAAAGAACTTTGAAATTTCAAAAAAGAAAAAAAAATAATTTTGGTTTGGATCTAGACCTTGCACTGGCGCTAGAGGAACATGAAGAGGGTGAAAATACAAGGGGATTTACGTAAGAAAAATTTAAAAAAGGCCAATAGGATAATTTCTTAATTTTGTATGGGTAATGGTCATTTTAAACCACATGCTTTTCACATGTTCTGTTAGATTTAGTATTGTTAGTTTGGGAAAAAGTGAAAAAGGTTGAGGGGGGGTTAAGTCTTACTTTGAAAATTAAGAAGGTTATCTCTAATATTTCTAAAATTGGGGGTGGTTATGATTTTTTCTTTGAGTATGAATTAGGAATGAGTGCATACATGAGGATACGGAGAGTGTTAGATTTGGAATATATCATAATCATCCATTAGATAATTAATGATTGGAATTAAAAGTAGGGGTCTCTCCACTACTTGTTTGTAGCGGGAGGATCTAAATGCTTTCTTATATAAGTATTTATCGAGCCCTCTGTAGATTACATTAATATTTACTTTTATTGGAAAGAGTTATAGTCATTCTTTAAATAACAAATGGATTGTCCACTTTCTCTCTCTATGAAGAGAATCTCAACCGTAAAATAGATTTATCTACGAGCTAATCTTATACTATAATAAAAGTGTGTAGGATGTTAAAATATTTTCTTGCGAAAATTCCTCCAAAACACATACATGCATACATAAATCATACCCTTTACATCCTTCAAATCAAACACATGCATACATAAATCATACCCTTTACATCCTTCAAATCAAACACATGCATACATACATACAAACACACATAAACTATATCGCTTCAAATTCTTCTCATAACCCCAATTATTAGTCTTGAATTCAATGATTTTTGATGAGGAAACACCATCCTAAAAAGCCAAAAATTTCAACTTTTTCAAACATTAGAAACATGAATAAGTACAAAATAAAAGAACTTTGAAATTTCAAAAAGAAAAAAATAATTTTGGTTTGGATCTAGACCTTGCACTGGCGCTAGAGGAACATGAAGAGGGTGAAAATACAAGGGATTTACGTAAGAAAAATTTAAAAAGGCCAATAGGATAATTTCTTAATTTTGTATGGGTAATGGTCATTTTAAACCACATGCTTTTCACATGTTCTGTTAGATTTAGTATTGTTAGTTTGGGAAAAAGTGAAAAAGGTTGAGGGGGTTAAGTCTTACTTTGAAAATTAAGAAGGTTATCTCTAATATTTCTAAAATTGGGGGTGGTTATGATTTTTCTTTGAGTATGAATTAGGAATGAGTGCATACATGAGGATACGGAGAGTGTTAGATTTGGAATATATCATAATCATCCATTAGATAATTAATGATTGGAATTAAAAGTAGGGTCTCTCCACTACTTGTTTGTAGCGGGAGGATCTAAATGCTTTCTTATATAAGTATTTATCGAGCCCTCTGTAGATTACATTAATATTTACTTTTATTGGAAAGAGTTATAGTCATTCTTTAAATAACAAATGGATTGTCCACTTTCTCTCTCTATGAAGAGAATCTCAACCGTAAAATAGATTTATCTACGAGCTAATCTTATACTATAATAAAAGTGTGTAGGATGTTAAAATATTTTCTTGCGAAAATTCCTCCAAAACACATACATGCATACATACATACAAACACACATAAACTATATCGCTTCAAATTCTTCTCATAACCCCAATTATCAAATCAAATTAATTAATTAAAGGTGTATGACATGTACTTTAGCTATATATATATATAAAAGGATCCATGAAAGATATGAAATCCATTTTGAGATTTGTGCATCTCTTGATGGCACAAATCTAAAGGCAACATCAATGGATAAAAAGTTGGTGTATACTATTCCCTATAAACTTAAGTTTATAGGAGATTTGCTCTCTCTCTCTCTATATATATATATATATATATATATAAAAGGATCCATGAAAGATATGAAATCCATTTTGAGATTTTGGTTGCATGAGGGAGGGAGAACTATGTTCAAAAGAAAATAAAACCAGCCATGTGACATAGTTTTCAGCACATAACAACTTAATTATACCCAATTTTGGCTCGTCTAATTCATTCAAATGGTGCCTTCAGCAAGACACCCACAAATCATATATTAGAATCCCGACAATGCAAATATTAAGTTACTAACCATTAAGCTTTTAAGTATCTTTATGCTACATTAATCTGTAATTGAACTGTGCATGCTCATTGGGTTCTTGCAGTTCTTTGAAGTTTTTATTTACTGTTTTGATAGTTTATTCTTTTATTTCCAGATTTATTTCTGAAATTTTAAAAATTAAATTTCCTTTGCTCAAATTTTTGTTCTAAGAATAACCTCTGTTTTAAAACCTAATCAGGCAGTGAAGAACATTAAAAATTCTATCCGAGAATAATATCGCTACTAGTGTAGTCTCCACACAGTTATAATTGTATACTCTCACCCCCATGCCCCACCAACCACTCCCAACCTATGTTGCATGAACACGGGTACCGATAGAGGTGCGTTATTGGTAAAGGACATGGCAAATTGGTAAAGGTAGGGTACAGGAACACGGCTATATGCACATATTGAAATTAGTAATTTTCACAAGATCAATAAAATGTTAAGTGAATTTTTTTTGTTTCTTTTATTATGTAGATTATAAATTGTAAAACCACTCATTTTTTAAGCAGATACCCAAAACAACCTTCCAAAACATAGTTCTGAACTGGGTATTCACTGAAATAAGCCCGATTCATGACCTACAATTTTCAGAAAGTGGATGTGAAATGTAGGATAAACTTCCAAGAAGTGCATGACAAGTGTCTTAGATTACAACATATATAACTAAGTGCATGCTTGAATCAGAGCATGTGTATTCAAGGAGTGTCGATGTCCGGTATGGGTACAATACCTGATAGAAGTGTCCAAGGAGCGTCGGTATCCGATACGTGTCAGTTAAGGGTATGGCTTCACGATAGAAGTACGCAGGTAATGTAGCCCCTAAAAAGCACACGCACAAACACACACACACACACACACGCATTCGCAAGGTTGAGATCCCTTTTCATGGGTGGAAAGCTGGACGCACACAACTATATCTTTTTTTAAATATGCTAGTTGGTGGGATTTGTATTTGGATTGATTTGATACCATTTTAAAGTCCCGTGTGTTGCACAAAAAAACCAAAGTTGCAGTGAGGGTGTTTTGGGTTAGAATTTTATACTCTTTAACAATATCTATCAATTCATTGCTTGATATAATATATTAATATTAAGTGTTTTTCCTAACTGATAAATACCTTTCAGCCAACATCATTTCACTACCAAAAAGTTGTACCTGTTCAATAGCTTTGTCTTTCAATTAGTTACTAGTGATACTTTTTCATTGTTTGACCAGACCTTTCTCCTCTCAGGTGGCTGAAAAACATGCCCAAATTAGTTGCAAAGACAATGCTTTTTACTTAACTGATCTATGTAGTGAGCATGGCACATGGATTACTGAGTAAGTTCTGCAATTCAGTTTGTTATGTTTCTTATATCTTTGATGTAAAATAGCATTAATCAAGAAGTCAACTAAATTGGATTTTTATATCAGCAATGAAGGGAGGCGATACCGAGCACGCCCAAATTGTCCAGTTCGTTTCCACCCATCCTATGCCATTGAATTCGGCTCTGACAAGAAGGTTATTTATCTCTCGCCCTTGCTTTAAGCATTACAATCTCCTTCAATAATGTCTTGCCTAGGATATTTATTCAAAGCTATTACTATGGATTAGTTCGCAAATTTGCATATTGAATTTAATTTGTCTAACGTCATATTACGTATAATACTAATTGAAGTGTGAATCTTAGAATCTGAGGATGATCTGAATTGAGAGTAAGTGCTAGGTATGAAGACATTTATTACCTTAGCTGGGGAACATTAAGAAATATTGAATGTGTTGTTATAAAATACGGTAAGAGTGAGTTTAGAGGAGTCATAGTTATGTGAGCTTATTAAGACTGTAACTGATGAATCCATGCTTCTATTCTGTCAGACATAACTACTCTTTTGGCGAATGATTCGTGATTTTGCTAGTTAAACGCAATTAGCACTTTTGAGAAGTAAATAAATAAATGCTAAACTTGGAGGGTATATCTTTAAAAATCCATCATTTTGTTCATTGTTTTTATCTCTATGTTTGATATTCAAGCACTTTGACATTAGGTTGATAAAGCTGATTTATTCATGACTGTAAAGATGTGGTGGTTTCTGAAATTTTGGTTAAATTTTGTGGGAAGCTACCATGATTTCATATGAAATAGTTATGCAGTTCATAAATTAATTGGGGTTTGCCTTTGTTCTTTATTAGCTCAAAATAAGATTTGGAACTGGACAAAAAGAAAAGAAAAAAATGTAAGATAATATGCATTTGGGATTATGGGAAATGAAAACAAAAGTGAGTAGTTACAATCACATAGTAGTAATTCTGGGATTTGGGCACTTTGGGTTGCTAAGACAAAAGATGATCAGATCTAATCTTAGATTAAGCAGTAAAGGCAATCTACTGTAATGAAATTAATGAAATCAGTAAGTCCGTAAATTGTGAATATAATAGGTGAAAAGCCATAAAGGAATGACTGCAGAAAATTTTCATCTTTATACTCTTTAACAATATGGTCATGCGGCATACCAAAATATAGGCTCACACGCACGCATCACATAGGAGTTAAGGTAAGGTAAGATGCAAATGATTCTCGGAAGAATCAAGCAAAAATATTAAGAATAAATGCCTCCATTCATCCTTCTACTTTTTCTTAACTGTTATCCTTTTGGTGCAGGCCGTGTTTAGTGAAGGTGCTCAAGACACTTCCGGAAGCTCCCCAAACAAAGAGCAACAAATACTGCAGGCAGTGTGAAAGACTCTAAATTGCTTGTATCATAGAGAGTTATTGTTCACCATTCAACAGGCATATACAATGTAAAGAAAGCTCCTTAGAAATTACCCTTTTTCCTTTCTTTCTCAGCAATAGAGCAGGAGTCAGTAATTTGATTCAAAAGAATATACATTTCGAGTCAATGCGTTGCTCATTGATGTTCATAATCATTGTGTATTTTAAACTTTTGAATAGTATTTCTCAAATAAAATAGAATAGATTTGCTAATATATAACGTAATGTTGAATAGATCTGTTGGCAATTGAGATTTTTCTTGTAATTTGTAATTTTCATATGTTCATTTTCAGCGCATCCTAGGGAAAAGCATAAAGGAGTTCTGAGAGCAGAAGAATGAAGAGGTAGAGAGTTTTGTTTTTCCTCCGGGAAATAATGAATCTGCCAACTTGCTTTCAAGTAGCATATATTTCCAGTAACAATACCAAGTATGCATTAGGGATCCTCTATACTCATTGTCTTAGACTAATATGTCCACATTCTTTATCATAGATCTTGCTGTTGGTACGAGTCTGGACCAAATATGTATATCAAATAATAATAATTTTTTCTATTCTTGAGCTTCTCATAGTCCTTGTGTAAAGGTGATAATCATTTTTTTCTTTTCCTTATCCTATCTAGCAAGGGAAGTTTTGTGACATTTGACAATTTTATCTCAGAAATGTAGGGGCTTCACAAAACTCCCTAAGTTAGAATAAAAAGTTAAGAGGTAACACCATTAGTTTGCAGGGTTCTTTTAATGAAGCTTGAAAGTTAAGCAGGGTTATCTTGAAATGCTCAAACTTATGGGGGTTTTGTGGAATGTAGCCTTCTGATAATTTGCTCTTTATCATTTTTAAAAGGAAAGAGCACAGGCAAAGGTACTCGATCAAAATTATGCATTACTCAACTATCACCAATAATGAATCTCCTCTTTCTAGAATGCTCTCCTCCTATAATGTCACCTTCTAGCAATAAGTCCATTCACAAGTTTTGTTTCCCTCTATTAAGATAGATCCAATTTCTAAATATGTTATTATCTACATCATGTCTCATGCTGCTATATCAAAGTTAATCAATCTACATGCACAATCAATCTCATTTTACAGCTCAGGGGCCAATAATTATGGGGACATGCTCATGAGTACTATGGCCTACGAAAGCTTAATTAGGTAAGCTTATGCACACCAACCACTACCCAATGAAACAAGGGACATAAAACTGTCCCTCAACAAAAACAAAACAAAAGATCAGCAACAAGAAGTGAAGGATCCTCTCTGATTAGAGAAAAGAGGAAATAGTTTTCTTACAATCTTCTGCCTCTCTTTTGTTGATGACAGGGAAAAATAAAAGGACAAAAATAAAATAAAAACTATTATTTATAGTTGGGATAGCTTTAGAGACGCTCATGTTTAAATATACTTTGTTCTTCATTTATATTATCACCTACCACTTCTGAATCTCAGACACATTACTTTTTTTCACTCCCATTTATATGACCATTTAGTCTTCTTTCTGAACAACACCCCCACCCCTCTTCCTTTAAAATATGGTGTCTCACAAAAACCCCCTCATTTTTATAGTTTGTCAGAAGGTTTTTTTTTCATGAAAACCATCTTTAAAATAGGTCGAATCGATAAAAATCACATTTGAAGTTTTTCTTATACATAAACCATCTTATAAATGGGTTCAGTTCTCAACCAACTACTTTTTGTCAAATTTTGCTCAATTAAGACCTTAACTTTCCAAATTATCCTCATTAATTACACGTGTAGTTGGAAACACGTGTTCAAAGACATATAATAAATGATGATAGTTTGTGTTTTAGGTATTAAGCGAGTAGAATTTGATGAAGTGGTTGATTGAAAACTAAAGCCACTTATAACATGGTTTATGATAAAAAAACTTCAAAACCCCTTTCTCAAATAACCTTCTTGCCATTATTAGTTTAAAAGTGTAATGACTAGAACACCCTTGTTTGGAAAAAACCTACATGCGCTAAAAAATGAACAAAACTAGAAGAACCCATAATTTATTTTTTTGGAAGAACCCCCAATTATTAGTCTTGAATTCAATGATTTTTGATGAGGAAACACCATCCTAAAAAGCCAAAAATTTCAACTTTTTCAAACATTAGAAACATGAATAAGTACAAAATAAAAGAACTTTGAAATTTCAAAAAGAAAAAAATAATTTTGGTTTGGATCTAGACCTTGCACTGGCGCTAGAGGAACATGAAGAGGGTGAAAATACAAGGATTTACGTAAGAAAAATTTAAAAAGGCCAATAGGATAATTTCTTAATTTTGTATGGGTAATGGTCATTTTAAACCACATGCTTTTCACATGTTCTGTTAGATTTAGTATTGTTAGTTTGGGAAAAAGTGAAAAAGGTTGAGGGGGTTAAGTCTTACTTTGAAAATTAAGAAGGTTATCTCTAATATTTCTAAAATTGGGGGTGGTTATGATTTTTCTTTGAGTATGAATTAGGAATGAGTGCATACATGAGGATACGGAGAGTGTTAGATTTGGAATGTATCATAATCATCCATTAGATAATTAATGATTGGAATTAAAAGTAGGGTCTCTCCACTACTTGTTTGTAGCGGGAGGATCTAAATGCTTTCTTATATAAGTATTTATCGAGCCCTCTGTAGATTACATTAATATTTACTTTTATTGGAAAGAGTTATAGTCATTCTTTAAATAACAAATGGATTGTCCACTTTCTCTCTATGAAGAGAATCTCAACCGTAAAATAGATTTATCTACGAGCTAATCTTATACTATAATAAAAGTGTGTAGGATGTTAAAATATTTTCTTGCGAAAATTCCTCCAAAACACATACATGCCCCCATTAAACACATACATGCATACATAAATCATACCCTTTACATCCTTCAAATCAAACACATGCATACATACATACATACAAACACACATAAACTATATCGCTTCAAATTCTTCTCATAACCCCAATTATCAAATCAAATTAATTAATTAAAGGTGTATGACATGTACTTTAGCTATATATATATATATATATATATATATATATATATATATATATATATATATATATATATATATATATATATATATATATATATATATATATATATATATATATATATATATAAAAGGATCCATGAAAGATATGAAATCCATTTTGAGATTTGTGCATCTCTTGATGGCACAAATCTAAAGGCAACATCAATGGATAAAAAGTTGGTGTATACTATTCCCTATAAACTTAAGTTTATAGGAGATTTGCTCTCTCTCTCTCTCTCTCTCTATATATATATATATATATATATATATATATATATATATATATATATATAGCATAACTGTTATGTCATCATATAACCTAAGTGCTAATCCTCCCTTCGGAGTCGACACGTGTCCCATATTAGCTAAATCATCAAATCAACTCGCCCTAGTCAGGACGACCCGAACAGCATTCAGCACTCAACCCTTCCTAGCCAAGGCCGAGTCGAGGAGGATTCTCACCCGGACTCACCATTCAAGTCGACCCTACTCTTCTTCACTCTACAAGGCCGGGTCGACAACTTTCGAGGCCGACTAGAAAGGCGGTACTTGTCGGCCCGTTCGCAGAGCCGAGTCAAGAGGCGGTTTGTCCTCGAAACCCTTGATAACAGCTGGTCAGCATCATCATTGCTCCTGCCACGAGTCTCCATGACTCATAACCTCCGTCAGCATCATGCCTCCCTTATCACCATCATATTTAGCTCAAAGGTGACTCATCTCATCTGCAGTCGACATCTGTAGACTATCTGCTGATTCAGCTACCTGCCTGGAATCGGCCAAAGTTACATATGCACCCCTCTCCGCTGAGTATAAATAGGCTCATTGCCTACTAACCAAAGAGAGTTCGGACCGAGTAAGCGGTTTCGCACCGACTTAGAACTTGTTCAGTTCATTGATTTCCTTCTGCACTCAAGCTCATTACTGACTTGATTGTTGGAGGAATTACCGGAGAACCCAATTCCGATCCTCTAACGTGTTGTAGTTTTTTCAGCACTCTCATCCTATCAGGGAATCGGCCACCAAAGGGGACGAAGGGACCCTCAACATCTTCAATATCGACCCTAAACCCCATTTGTTGAGATCCCTTTTCATGGGTGGAAAGCTGGACGACACAACTATATCTTTTTAAATATGCTAGTTGGTGGGATTTGTATTTGGATTGATTTGATACCATTTTAAAGTCCGTGTGTTGCACAAAAACCAAAGTTGCAGTGAGGGTGTTTTGGGTTAGAATTTTATACTCTTTAACAATATCTATCAATTCATTGCTTGATATAATATATTAATATTAAGTGTTTTTCCTAACTGATAAATACCTTTCAGCCAACATCATTTCACTACCAAAAAGTTGTACCTGTTCAATAGCTTTGTCTTTCAATTAGTTACTAGTGATACTTTTTCATTGTTTGACCAGACCTTTCTCCTCTCAGGTGGCTGAAAAACATGCCCAAATTAGTTGCAAAGACAATGCTTTTTACTTAACTGATCTATGTAGTGAGCATGGCACATGGATTACTGAGTAAGTTCTGCAATTCAGTTTGTTATGTTTCTTATATCTTTGATGTAAAATAGCATTAATCAAGAAGTCAACTAAATTGGATTTTTATATCAGCAATGAAGGGAGGCGATACCGAGTACGTCCAAATTGTCCAGTTCGTTTCCACCCATCCTATGCCATTGAATTCGGCTCTGACAAGAAGGTTATTTATCTCTCGTCCTTGCTTTAAGCATTACAATCTCCTTCAATAATGTCTTGCCTAGGATATTTATTCAAAGCTATTACTATGGATTAGTTCGCAAATTTGCATATTGAATTTAATTTGTCTAACGTCATATTACGTATAATACTAATTGAAGTGTGAATCTTAGAATCTGAGGATGATCTGAATTGAGAGTAAGTGCTAGGTATGAAGACATTTATTACCTTAGCTGGGGAACATTAAGAAATATTGAATGTGTTGTTATAAAATACGGTAAGAGTGAGTTTAGAGGAGTCATAGTTATGTGAGCTTATTAAGACTGTAACTGATGAATCCATGCTTCTATTCTGTCAGACATAACTACTCTTTTGGCGAATGATTCGTGATTTTGCTAGTTAAGCGTGCAATTAGCACTTTTGAGAAGTAAATAAATAAATGCTAAACTT
Source organism: Asparagus setaceus (assembly GCA_012295165.1). Taxonomy (NCBI): domain Eukaryota; kingdom Viridiplantae; phylum Streptophyta; class Magnoliopsida; order Asparagales; family Asparagaceae; genus Asparagus; species Asparagus setaceus. The sequence goes on along the minus strand of CM022709.1, from coordinate 28,937,257 downwards.
GGAGGGTATATCTTTAAAAATCCATCATTTTGTTCATTGTTTTTATCTCTATGTTTGATATTCAAGCACTTTGACATTAGGTTGATAAAGCTGATTTATTCATGACTGTAAAGATGTGGTGGTTTCTGAAATTTTGGTTAAATTTTGTGGGAAGCTACCATGATTTCATATGAAATAGTTATGCAGTTCATAAATTAATTGGGGTTTGCCTTTGTTCTTTATTAGCTCAAAATAAGATTTGGAACTGGACAAAAAGAAAAGAAAAAATGTAAGATAATATGCATTTGGGATTATGGGAAATGAAAACAAAAAGTGAGTAGTTACAATCACATAGTAGTAATTCTGGGATTTGGGCACTTTGGGTTGCTAAGACAAAAGATGATCAGATCTAATCTTAGATTAAGCAGTAAAGGCAATCTACTGTAATGAAATTAATGAAATCAGTAAGTCCGTAAATTGTGAATATAATAGGTGAAAAGCCATAAAGGAATGACTGCAGAAAATTTTCATCTTTATACTCTTTAACAATATGGTCATGCGCGTACCAGAAAATATAGGCTCACACGTACGCATCACATAGGAGTTAAGGTAAGGTAAGATGCAAATGATTCTCGGAAGAATCAAGCAAAAATATTAAGAATAAATGCCTCCATTCATCCTTCTACTTTTTCTTAACTGTTATCCTTTTCGGTGCAGGCCGTGTTTCAGTGAAGGTGCTCAAGACACTTCCGGAAGCTCCCCAAACAAAGAGCAACAAATACTGCAGGCAGTGTGAAAGACTCTAAATTGCTTGTATCATAGAGAGTTATTGTTCACCATTCAACAGGCATATACAATGTAAAGAAAGCTCCTTAGAAATTACCCTTTTTCCTTTCTTTCTCAGCAATAGAGCAGGAGTCAGTAATTTGATTCAAAAGAATATACATTTCGAGTCAATGCGTTGCTCATTGATGTTCATAATCATTGTGTATTTTAAACTTTTGAATAGTATTTCTCAAATAAAATAGAATAGATTTGCTAATATATAACGTAATGTTGAATAGATCTGTTGGCAATTGAGATTTTTCTTGTAATTTGTAATTTTCATATGTTCATTTTCAGCGCATCCTAGGGAAAAGCATAAAGGAGTTCTGAGAGCAGAAGAATGAAGAGGTAGAGAGTTTTGTTTTTCCTCCGGGAAATAATGAATCTGCCAACTTGCTTTCAAGTAGCATATATTTCCAGTAACAATACCAAGTATGCATTAGGGATCCTCTATACTCATTGTCTTAGACTAATATGTCCACATTCTTTATCATAGATCTTGCTGTTGGTACGAGTCTGGACCAAATATGTATATCAAATAATAATAATTTTTTCTATTCTTGAGCTTCTCATAGTCCTTGTGTAAAGGTGATAATCATTTTTTTCTTTTCCTTATCCTATCTAGCAAGGGAAGTTTTGTGACATTTGACAATTTTATCTCAGAAATGTAGGGGCTTCACAAAACTCCCTAAGTTAGAATAAAAAGTTAAGAGGTAACACCATTAGTTTGCAGGGTTCTTTTAATGAAGCTTGAAAGTTAAGCAGGGTTATCTTCGAAATGCTCAAACTTATGGGGGGTTTTTGTGGAATGTAGCCTTCTGATAATTTGCTCTTTATCATTTTTAAAAGGAAAGAGCACAGGCAAAGGTACTCGATCAAAATTATGCATTACTCAACTATCACCAATAATGAATCTCCTCTTTCTAGAATGCTCTCCTCCTATAATGTCACCTTCTAGCAATAAGTCCATTCACAAGTTTTGTTTCCCTCTATTAAGATAGATCCAATTTCTAAATATGTTATTATCTACATCATGTCTCATGCTGCTATATCAAAGTTAATCAATCTACATGCACAATCAATCTCATTTTACAGCTCAGGGGCCAATAATTATGGGGGACATGCTCATGAGTACTATGGCCTACGAAAGCTTAATTAGGTAAGCTTATGCACACCAACCACTACCCAAATGAAACAAGGGACATAAAACTGTCCCTCAACAAAACAAAACAAAAGATCAGCAACAAGAAGTGAAGGATCCTCTCTGATTAGAGAAAAGAGGAAATAGTTTTCTTACAATCTTCTGCCTCTCTTTTGTTGATGACAGGGAAAAATAAAAGGACAAAAATAAAATGAAAAAAATCTACGATGCTTAATAATTGCTGGAAATGAAAGTGACGCGCGCATATACCCTACCACTAACGTTTACAACTTATCATTAGGCAACCGTATATCAAATTAGTTAACAGATCAATTGCAATTAAATTGGGAAACAAAACCCTTGTTTGAACTCAACTCCCATCCGACTTATCGATCCTTGCACCGCCTTCCACCTCTTTACCTAGTGACGGCGCTGAATTTCTCGACGCTGGAACTCGATCCTCGATCTCCTCCTCCACTTCCTCTTTAGTTAGTGAAGGCGCGCGGAACAACCCGAAACCACCCGATCAAGAAGTGATAGGTACGTTATTCGTTGAATTTCCTCCTCTGATCTATCCTTTTGATCTCTCTTGCTGAAGATGTTCTAATTCTAGAAGAGTTCTAGATCAATCTAACTTAATTAGCTTAAGAAATTTGCTATCCAGTTAAGAAGATCGTAGTATTTTTTATTTGTTATTATTGAGCTATAATCATCTTAGAAGCGTTTTAATTAGTTAAACTTATGCACATTGCTTAATAATTTTTTTCATATATACGTAATACTAGTAGTTGTTGCATAGATTTTTGATTCCTTGAGAGAATAATGATGTGTCTTAAGAGCGAACTTGATGTCATTGTGAACTTCACATTTCTATTTGCGACAAAGAAGCGCATTCATTTTCTAAGATAGAATCAAATTCTCGGGTTTCAAAAGGGACAAAAAAATTCGCTTAATTATCTTTGGTCTATGTGGATATTATGATCAAACATATGCCATGATTTTTTATGGCATTCTAGTCTCCTATAGGGAAGATATGAAAGTAAATATTTATATAATGGTTTGAGCTTATTGGTACCTTGCACACAAATGGTTTTTAAACTCTTACATACATTATATTCTCTTAGGTTATTAAAGCTGCGTTATCGAAAGGAGTTGATGTTAATTAGTATTGAGGCTTGAATTGGGTTTATGTTGCTCAAGTGCATAGTTAAGTGCACTGTTTTGTGTGAAGAAGATGATAGCTTAGAAAGGATGACAAGTGTTTATAAATAGATTAATTTTATATTCTGATGGCGTGTAAGCATGATAGAATTGTAGGCCAGATTATTTAGATTTAAAAATTTTGATTCTAGATTCACATTCTCAATTATTGGTTTAAATATGCAGGTCAATATTAGGAGTGTTGATGAAGCTGTAGTGATTGGAGCTGCTCTTTCATTATCCTCTTCGGCTTTTGTTCTGCGGTGTATATTCTATCTAATAATTAACTAGTAGCAAAACAATGAATTCTTGGACATTGACTCTTAATTTTTATAATTATTCGCACCTTATTGTTTGAAAAAGTCGATAAGATTGGTTCCAAATGTAGTTTCATCACAAAATTCTTTTGGTACGTAAAGTTCCATATTAATTAAGATTCCTTGCATCTATTTTCAATCTATTTGCAATTGTCTTTTGCCTTAATTTCAACGAGAATCATTGCATTAATTTGAGTTTGAAGTCGCGTTGATTCACGTGCACATGCACACTGCATGTGCTGTCACGTGTCTAGCCGTTTTGTCATATCTTATTTTTCTATAGTCGTTAGATAGTTTTCAATTTTTCTATATTTGATGACAGAGATACTTTTCCTACTACCATCCCGAATTAATACTCTTTTCGACTTTTTACAAGCTGCTTATGCTATACAAGTACTTATTGCACATGCTCCATGATTAAAAACTTTCTTTAACAAGTCGAAGCTTCTTCATTCATGGAGTTGACATTGATACCAATTGTTATGTCGAATATTTGAAAATCTTCACAATTCTCTCTTATTTTGCCTAATTTTAAACGATTGCCTTAAATTCTATGATTCATTAGAGCAAACATAAGTGTGGTTAGTTGTCCGCATATAGTATTTGCCCTAATCTTGAATTGTCCATAATGAAATATGTCTTGTCATTTTGAGGACCCGGTTGTCCACACATATAATGATATTGTACCAAATACTTGCATATTGTCGTCCAACATGCCTTGCTATTTTCAGAACCTGTTTGTCCACATATAACGATTCTATAGTAAATATATGCATATTGTAGTTTAATACTTGCTTCGGAAAAACAACTAGGGATAAACATAATAGTACATGTTACTTGTATGAAAACTCCCTCTGAAACTAAAGTTTTATTTGGATGACTTGGTTGTGTCCCAATGAAGAAGGAATGAGTGCATACATGAGGATACGGAGAGTGTTAGATTTGGAATGTATCATAATCATCCATTAGATAATTAATGATTGGAATTAAAAGTAGGGTCTCTCCACTACTTGTTTGTAGAGGAGGATCTAAATGCTTTCTTATATAAGTATTTATCGAGCCCTCTGTAGATTACATTAATATTTACTTTTATTGGAAAGAGTTATAGTCATTCTTTAAATAACAAATGGATTGTCCACTTTCTCTCTCTATGAAGAGAATCTCAACCGTAAAATAGATTTATCTACGAGCTAATCTTATACTATAATAAAAGTGTGTAGGATGTTAAAATATTTTCTTGCGAAAATTCCTCCAAAACACATACATGCCCCCATTAAACACATACATGCATACATAAATCATACCCTTTACATCCTTCAAATCAAACACATGCATACATACATACATACAAACACACATAAACTATATCGCTTCAAATTCTTCTCATAACCCCAATTATCAAATCAAATTAATTAATTAAAGGTGTATGACATGTACTTTAGCTATATATATATATATATATATATATATATATATATATATATATATATATATATATATATATATATATATATATATATATATATATATATATATATATATATATATATATATAAAAGGATCCATGAAAGATATGAAATCCATTTTGAGATTTGTGCATCTCTTGATGGCACAAATCTAAAGGCAACATCAATGGATAAAAAGTTGGTGTATACTATTCCCTATAAACTTAAGTTTATAGGAGATTTCTCTCTCTCTCTCTCTCTCTATATATATATATATATATATATATATATATATATATATATATATATATAGCATAACTGTTATGTCATCATATAACCTAAGCGCTAATCCTCCCTTGAGTCGACACGTGTCCCATATTAGCTAAATCATCAAATCAACTCGTAGTCGACGATCTCGAAGAGCGACAAAGACTCAACCCTTCCTAGCCAAGGCCGAGTCGAGGAGGATTCTCACCGGACTCACCATTCAAGTCGACCCTACTCTTCTTCACTCTACAAGGCCGGTCGACAACTTTCGAGGCCGACTAGAAAGGCGGTACTTGTCGCCCGCTCACAGAGCGAGTCAAGAGCGGTTTGTCCTCGAAACCCTTGATAACAGTGGTCGACATCATCATTGCTCACGCCACGAGTCTCCATGACTCATAACCTCCGTCAGCATCATGCCTCCCTTATCACCATCATATTTAGCTCAAAGGTGACTCATCTCATCTGCAGTCGACATCTGTAGACTATCTGCTGATTCAGCTACCTGCCTGGAATCGGCCAAAGTTACATATGCACCCCTCTCCGCTGAGTATAAATAGGCTCATTGCCTACTAACCAAAGAGAGAGTTCTCGGACCAGAGTAACGCAGTTTCTGCACACTTCGACTTAGAACTTGTTCAGTTCATTGATTTCCTTCTGCACTCAAGCTCATTACTGACTTGATTGTTGGAGGAATTACCGGAGAACCCAATTCCGATCCTCTAACGTGTTGTAGTTTTTTCAGCACTCTCATCCTATCAGGGAATCGGCCACCAAAGGGGACGAAGGGACCCTCAACATCTTCAATATCGACCCTAAACCCCCGCTGTTGTTCAGGATTAGCCTCTAATCCCACGATTGAGAACTCATACATCAACAAGTATAATATTATATAATATAATTTTATACTACCATGTTATTTTATATATTTATGATATTTATGATAATATTTCTTGATATTATTAAAATATATTATAATAATAATGATACTATTTATTTATTCACCATATTACTAATATTATAATATTGTACAATATTATAATATATTAGAGCAAAATATAGTCTTCTCAGACTAACTTCTCTGTATCATATAAATAAAGAAGACCAAAAATGGGAGAGTACATAAAACTCTAATAGCCATCACAAAATCATTATATTAGTAGTAATATGGTTTAAATGATATCATTACCACAATATATTTATAATCTTATTTTATATCATTGTTAGTAGTATATACGTCTTTTAATATGATATAGTCTTTGCTATAAATAGGCAAAACTTCAGTGGAGGTCCTCAAGTATAGGCCAAACAACATCTAAGTCCTTGATGTTTGTGAGTCATCACATAAAGTCCTTAACATTTTCTCCATCTTCACATGGGTCCTTTTGAAATATTCTATTAAAATTGCTAATGTTATAGGTTAAAGATGTAATTTTTGAAAATTGTTTGATGACTAGACATATTTCCTTCTCTCTCCTTTTTACTAGACCCAAAAGTAAAGGGTTTTCGATATTAGTCCCCATATTTTTAATATTTTGAAATTAGTTCCCCAAATTTATAGATATTTTGAAATTATTGCCCCAAATTTTCATATTTTATAATTTGTCCCCAAATATATTAAGTGTTTTAAGATTTATCCCCAAATAGTTCAACCTAGTCCTAACTAGAGGGACTAAATTTTAAAAACTTAAAACATTTGGGGACTAATTTTAAAACATGAAGATTTGGGGACTATTATGAAAATTTGGAAGACTAATTTCAAAACACTTAGGGGTTATTGGTTGGTGTAATTTTAAGGTAAGTGGGATAATTTTTAGAACTTTACTTTATGGTGTTATTCTTTACACTACAAAAAAAAGGTCCATTAACGACCAAGATTTACGACGGACCAAAAAAGTTCTTGTTATTAAAAGATAGTAACGACCAATTTTTTTAATCCCTCGTTAGTGAGTGCATCAATTACGATAGAGTTTTTTTTCCGTCGTTACTATTAGCAAAAATCCGTTGTTAATGTGTTATGTAATCACGACAGACAACAAATAGTCGTTAATGTTATATGATTCTGTCGTAAATAGACGATTTTTAGTGAGATTTAATTTTTAATTTTATTAATGATGACATAATATTAATTTTTAATTAGTCATTTATTTAAAAAATAAAAACACAAAAGTAAAAATGAAAAAATCCCTCACGATGCTTAATAATTAGGCTGAAATGAAAGTGACCCGCACGATATACCCTACCGTTCACCGCTTACAACTTATCATTAGGCAACCGTATATCAAATTAGTTAACAGATCAATTGCAATTAAATTGGGGAAACAAAACCCTTGTTGAACTCAACTCCGATCCGCCGACCTGCCATCGATCCTTGCACCGCCTTCCAATTCCTCTTTACCTAGTGGCGGAATTTCCTCGGCGCTGGAACTTCGATCCTCGATCTCCTCCTCCACTTCCTCTTTAGTTAGTGAAGGCGCTGAACAACCGAAACCACCGATCAAGAAGTGATAGGTACGTTATTCGTTGAATTTCCTCCTCTGATCTATCCTTTTGATCTCTCTTGCTGAAGATGTTCTAATTCTAGAAGAGTTCTAGATCAATCTAACTTAATTAGCTTAAGAAATTTGCTATCCAGTTAAGAAGATCTGTAGTATTTTTTTATTTGTTATTATTCGAGAGCTATAATCATCTTAGAAGCGTTTTAATTAGTTAAACTTATGCACATTGCTTAATAATTTTTTTCATATATACGAATACTGAGTGTTGCATAGATTTTTGATTCCTTGAGAGAATAATGATGTGTCTTAAGAGCGAACTTGATGTCATTGTGAACTTCACATTTCTATTTGCAGACAAAGAACTGCATTCATTTTCAGAAGACAGAATCAAATTCTCAGGTTTCAAAAGGGACAAAAAAAATTCTGCTTAATTATCTTTGGTCTATGTGGATATTATGATCAAACATATGCCATGATTTTTTATGGCATTCTAGTCTCCTATAGGGAAGATATGAAAGTAAATATTTATATAATGGTTTGAGCTTATTGGTACCTTGCACACAAATGGTTTTTAAACTCTTACATACATTATATTCTCTTCAGTTATTAAACTGCGTTATCGAAAGGAGTTGATGTTAATTAGTATTGAGGCTTGAATTGGGTTTATGTTGCTCAAGTGCATAGTTAAGTGCACTGTTTTGTGTGAAGAAGATGATAGCTTAGAAAGGATGACAAGTGTTTATAAATAGATTAATTTTATATTAGATGGCGTGTAAGCATGATAGAATTGTAGGCCGATTATTTAGATTTAAAATTTTGATTCTAGATTCACATTCTCAATTATTGGTTTAAATATGCAGGTCAATATTAGGAGTGTTGATGAAGTCTGAGTGATTGAGCTGCTCTTTCATTATCCTCTTCGGCTTTTGTTCAAGTAGTGTATATTCTATCTAATAATTAACTAGTAGCAAAACAATGAATTTCTTGGACATTGACTCTTAATTTTTATAATTATTCGCACCTTATTGTACTTGAAAAAGTCGATAAGATTGGTTCCAAATGTAGTTTCATCACAAAATTCTTTTGACCGACGTAAAGTTCCATATTAATTAAGATTCCTTGCATCTATTTTCAATCTATTTGCAATTGTCTTTTGCCTTAATTTCAACGAGAGAATCATTGCATTAATTTGAGTTTGAAGTGAGTTACTGCACATGCCTCGCACACACACGCATCGCCTCGTATGCAGGTCTAGCCGCTTTGTCATATCTTATTTTTCTATAGTCGTTAGATAGTTTTCAATTTTTCTATATTTGATGACGAGATACTTTTCCTACTACCATCCCGAATTAATACTCTTTTCGACTTTTTACAACCGCTTGTCTCGCTACAAGTACTTATTGCACATGCTCCATGATTAAAACTTTCTTTAACAAGTCAAGCTTCTTCATTCATGGAGTTGACATTGATACCAATTGTTATGTCGAATATTTGAAAATCTTCACAATTCTCTCTTATTTTGCCTAATTTTAAACGATTGCCTTAAATTCTATGATTCATTAGAGCAAACATAAGTGTGGTTAGTTGTCCCATATAGTATTTGCCCTAATCTTGAATTGTCCATAATGAAATATGTCTTGTCATTTTGAGGACCCGGTTGTCCACACATATAATGATATTGTACCAAATACTTGCATATTGTCGTCCAACATGCCTTGCTATTTTCAGAACCTGTTTGTCCACATATAACGATTCTATAGTAAATATATGCATATTGTAGTTTAATACTTGCTTCCAGAAAAACAACTAGGGATAAACATAATAGTACATGTTACTTGTATGAAAACTCCCTCTGAAACTAAAGTTTTATTTGGATGACTTGGTTGTGTCCCAATGAAGAAGGAATATATATTGCACAAGATTCCAAGTGGTCCTTAAATATGGCTTGGAGAAAGAATTGCTAATAAGCCACATCCACCCTAAAATTCATCATGCAAATTTTCTATAGACACCATTAGGGATAATGGGTGTTGAGAATATAATGTCACTCTAGTATAAAGTTCTACATGGGGTATAAACTATATGTGTTATTTGTGTGGATGTATAGAAGGTAAGTTGGAATGATGATTGATATATCATATATGATACAATGAGATACTAATATTGGTTTCATCTCGTCATTCTATGAATGGAAATAAAATGAATAATATTTGTGATAATTTTGTAGGTAATTTTGTTATCGTGTTTGCTTCGAACATGGCACCTAATAAAAGCTTCATGAAGCTCTTAAATGCAACCAAAGATTACTTGGAGCTGATCATATACAGGTCTCTCTCTCTCTCTCTCTCTCTCTCTCTCTCTCTCTCTCTCCTCTCTCATTACACGCCAAGATGCACATACACACAATGCAACAGCAGCAAAATAAAAGAAACCCAGGCATCATTCATTCTAATCTCTATTTCACAGACTGCAGCCAGTTATCATGCGATTGCCATTGATTTATCGTTGATGGAAGCCTACTCTTTAAGTGTTCAACATGAGCAAACAACTCACAGATACTTCAAGCAAAGCTTGGAGCGTAAGATCTTCGCATTACCGGGTTGTTGCAAGATTCAATAATATTTTTCCTCGACAATTGAAGATCCATATTGTTAATTTGAATTTTAATTGCTTATTGCTGAAAAATGAAGTTACCTATTTTGAAGGATGCTGCTGCATGGCTCGAGTATTTTGAGTCCAAGGTACAAGAACAAGCTGGAAGCTGCACGGAATGGTACTCCGAAGCCTGATGCCTCAATTGCCAGCAAAGGCCATCTAAGGTAACAGCTCTATCATAGTGAAATATTGTAGAAGTCGAAAAGCGCAAAGAAGAGTTTAACAAAAGAACTACAAGGTCAAGGTTTTCGCCAACTCTTCGCTTGGAAGATTTATGAAATGAATAAGGAAATAACTCGCTCTTTTCATACTCAGGGTTCGAACTTCTGGCGGGGCCAATAGCTTTTCTCCATTATGAGCTTGTTGCATCACTCTCATGCTTGATTAGAATTAAAACATGTATATAAAGTAATTAATTTGTTTCGAATCATAATCATATCCGTGGTGCACGACGGATTGATTAACAAGACCGTAAACTAAGTGTCGTGGCGGAGTTATGGAACAATACGGAAGATGTTCAAGGGGAAGAATACTGAAAGAACAAGTTGAATCATGTTAACTTCGCTAGGATTTTTGTATTACTTTTCTATTTATTTTTCTTCTTGCCAATATGTTGGAAAGAACTAGTGCTTTCATTTTGTTCTTGGGTTTCTTCCTATATATATATATATATATATATATATATATATATATATATATATATATATATATATATATATATATATATATATATATAAAAGGATCCATGAAAGATATGAAATCCATTTTGAGATTTGTGCATCTCTTGATGGCACAAATCTAAAGGCAACATCAATGGATAAAAAGTTGTATACTATTCCCTATAAACTTAAGTTTATAGGAGATTTGCTCTCTCTCTCTCTCTCTCTCTCTATATATATATATATATATATATATATATATAGCATAACTAGTTATGTCATCATATAACCTGCGCTAATCCCCTTCCTGAGTCGACACGTGTCCCATATTAGCTAAATCATCAAATCAACTCGCTCTAGTCGACTAATTCAACAAAGATTCACAAGACTCAACCCTTCCTAGCAAGGCCGAGTCGAGGAGGATTCTCACCGGACTCACCATTCAAGTCGACCTACTCTTCTTCACTCTACAAGGCCGGTCGACAACTTTCGAGGCCGACTAGAAAGGTGACTTGTCGCCCGCTCGCCAGCAGAGCCGAAGTCAAGAGGCGGTTTGTCCTCGAAACCCTTGCAATACCGTCAAGATCATCATTGCTCCCGCCACAGTCTCCATGACTCATAACCTCCGTCGACATCATGCCTCCCTTATCACCATCATATTTAGCTCAAGGTGACTCATCTCATCCGCAATGACATCCAGACTATCTGGCGATTCAACTACCGCCTCGAATCGGCCAAAGTTACATATGCACCCCTCTCCACGAGTATAAATAGGCTCATTGCCTACTAACCAAAGAGAGAGTTCTCGACGAGTAACGCAGCTTCAACACTTCGACTTAGAACTTGTTCACCATTGATTTCCTTCTGGACTCAAGCTCATTACTGACTTGATTGTTGGAGGAATTACCTGAGAACCCAATTCCGATCCTCTAACGCGGTTGTAGTTTTTTCAGCTCTCATCCTATCGTGAATCGCCACCAAAGGACCGAAGGGACCCTCAACATCTTCAATATCGACCCTAAACCCCCATTGTTGTTCAGATTAGCCTCTAATCCCACGATTGAGAACTCATACATCAACAAGTATAATATTATATAATATAATTTTATACTACCATGTTATTTTATATATTTATGATATTTATGATAATATTTCTTGATATTATTAAAATATATTATAATAATAATGATACTATTTATTTATTCACCATATTACTAATATTATAATATTGTACAATATTATAATATATTAGAGCAAAATATAGTCTTCTCAGACTAACTTCTCTGTATCATATAAATAAAGAAGACCAAAATGGGAGAGTACATAAAACTCTAATAGCCATCACAAAATCATTATATTAGTAGTAATATGGTTTAAATGATATCATTACCACAATATATTTATAATCTTATTTTATATCATTGTTAGTAGTATATCGTCTTTTAATATGATATAGTCTTTGCTATAAATAGGCAAAACTTAGTGGAGGTCCCTCAAGTATAGGCCAAACAACATCTAAGTCCTTGATGTTTGTGAGTCATCACATAAAGTCCTTAACATTTTCTCCATCTTCAGCATGGGTCCTTTTGAAATATTCTATTAAAATTGCTAATGTTATAGGTTAAAGATGTAATTTTTGAAAATTGTTTGATGACTAGACATATTTCCTTCTCTCTCCTTTTTACTAGACCCAAAAGTAAAGGGTTTTCTCGATATTAGTCCCCATATTTTTAATATTTTGAAATTAGTTCCCAAATTTATAGATATTTTGAAATTATTGCCCCAAATTTTCATATTTTATAATTTGTCCCCAAATATATTAAGTGTTTTAAGATTTATCCCCAAATAGTTCAACCTAGTCCTAACTAGAGGGACTAAATTTTAAAAACTTAAAACATTTGGGGACTAATTTTAAAACATGAAGATTTGGGGACTATTATGAAAATTTGGAAGACTAATTTCAAAACACTTAGGGGGTTATTGGTTGGTGTAATTTTAAGGTAAGTGGGATAATTTTTAGAACTTTACTTTATGGTGTTATTCTTTAGGACAATAGGATTGGGATTTCACTTTAAAATATTATTCATTAAGACAATGAGATTGGGACAATTACCCCACTTTTTTAAAATTATATCACTTCTATACAAACCTTTTGTCCCAACCTTAAAAATTACCTCATTCTTAACTTTGGGACAATCGTGGGAAAGTGGGCTAATTTTGAAGCATTAATTTATTAAATACCTAATATATATATATATATATATATATATATTAATTGTATTATAATATATAATATATCTTAATTATATTATATTATAAAATTCTGCTATAACGTAAGATAATAAAATATTATATAATATTATCTAATATAACATTATTACATATTAGTTAATAATATTTCATATATTATAATAATATTATTATATTATTATAATATTAATTTATATTATTTAATATATATATTATTAATTGGAATTAAAATATTGTTGTAGTATTTTTATGATATAAAATATTGTATTATAATTTATTGTTTATATATTTAATATAATAATATATTAATTATAATATAATAGAATTTAATATGATAATATATTCTATTAGATAGAATATTTTAATTTATATAATAATTTACTATTTTCTATTACACTTTATTATATTAATTAATAGTCTTAAATATATTGTCAATATTGTTGTAGTTACAATATTAAATAATATTTTATTGCTACAATAAAAATAGTAATAATCTACTATATATTAAAGTATGATATTATATATAAAATTAATATAACATAATATATTAGTTAATAATATTTGTTTAAATTAATAATATTGAACATATTAATAGTAAATTAGGATTATTATAAATATTATATTTTAATAAGGAGCCATGTCATTAATTATCCCATTTAAATTATAGTAATTATCATAAAATATAATATAATATTTTAATAATAATATAATATTTTAAATAATATTATATTAAGTGTGAGGGGTTTGACTGTGAAAAATTTTGTAAACTCCTTTTTGAAGAGGAGGACCTTTAATTAGGTCTTCCAATTTGTAAACTTTTAAGTTTGCAATAAATAAAAAATCCCTCCTTTTTCAATTTTATTTCTTCTTCTTTGTTGATGAAGATGAAGATTTGCTTTTAAGGGCCAACCCTTGCAAGGTAAGTTTTATTTTCTCTCTTATTTTCTTATTTTAGAAATATATATTTTAGGATTTTATTTCCTCTTTATTTTTATATTGGTAGATTAGATTTACTTCATGTCTTGTAGTTTAGATTTACTTTCATACTCTTTTATTTTTATTGTCTATTTTTATGCTTTGTAGAATTTATTTTCTTGCATTTTTTATAGTATAGATTTACTTTTATGGTCTTTTATTTTTGTTAGTTAGATTTCCTTTATGCTCATAGTTTAGATCTTTATTTCCTTATTCTTATTCTTATTTTTATAGTTAGTTTTTATTTTAGATCTCCTCCTATTATGCTCTATAGTCTAGATTTCATTTCTTTATTTTTATTTTTAAAATATGCAACTAAATCTTGTAGGAATACTAGAATTGTATGAAACTAGTTTGATTTCTTTTATAATTTTTAGATTGCTCTCTTGTGATCAAAATGATCATGTTTAGGATAATCAACTAGAGAACTAATTGGTAGAAGAAGAATTTAATAATCTATACTTATCTTAAGTGGTTTGATAGGTTATTTTTATATATTTTAGAATTACTATCTAATTGTTGTTCTTTTCATGAATAATAATTTTATTTGGATGATAATTTGATAGGTTATGCTTTCCTTAAGTGGTTGGATAGTCTATGTTTAATAAATCTAAAGTAAAATGTAATAAAAGAGAGTAGTTCATAAATCCTAAATAAAATTAACTAGTGGATTCAATTCTAGATTCCTATCTTCTCTCTTGATTTCCTCCATATTTTACTTGTTTTGATTTTTTCTCTTTTTGGTTAATTTTTCTAGTCTTGATTTTATTCTTTCTATTTTCTTTATTTATCCTTCTTGTTTATTCTTTATTTTCTTTTATTTGTTCACTCTCTTTCTCCCCTCTTGTTTTAGTTTTCTTGTAAATAATCACACACTCTTTATATCTCTTCACTTTCTTTTATTTGTTCACTCTCTTTGTCCACACACAACTCTAGGATCTAACTTAGAATATTTTCTACACACCTTTCTCATTGCATAGACATTGTATCTATACTATACCTTGAGTGTGCACTTGCAATCTTGACACTATTTTGACAACACATCAAGAACTAATTGGTAAAAGATGAATTTGATAATCTATGCTTATCTTGAGTGGTTTGATAGATTATGCTTATGAATTCTAGAATTATTATCTAGTTTTTATTCTTTTCATGAATGATAATTTTGCTTGAATGATAATTTGATAAGTTATGCTTTTCTTAGTGGTTTGATAGTCTATGCTTAGTATATCTAAAGTAAAATATGATAAAAACCATTATATTTCTTCAAAGAGATCATAGACTTGTTAGTTATAAAGAGAAGATCAATATGTTTGGCTTTAAAGGTAACATTGCATCTCTCGAACCTAATGTTCCAGACAGTTGTTGCACCCAATCTAAATATATAATTATCCCTATTGTTTAAAGGGTGAGAGAGTTATTCCTTCAATCAGAAATCTAATCCCTCCAGGGACTCCTCAGATCGTATCCTAAGAGGACTCGCCAACCAGACACACATAGCAAAGGCATAATTGAATAATACGTGCTCCTCTGACTCCTCAAAAACCTTTTACAAAGGGCATAAGAAAGAAATGTCACGAATCCTCTTGTGAAGCCAATTCTTAGTCGCCAAAGCACCCACCACACCTCTCCAGAGAAAATCAATAATTCTAGGTGCAATATTTTCAATTTTCCAGATCTTTATTCAAATAGCATCCAATGAGAATACCCTGGAAGATGACACCAAAATGTCTCTCATAACGAATTTGTGTATTATAAGCTGATTTAGAGGAAAGCTTTCTTGAACTGGTTAACTTCTAAAAGAGTTGATCACCATTTGACCTTGATTCACTACAAAGAGGAATCCTTCTTTTATCTGGTATCCATTTTTCATTCCATATAGAGATAGAAGCACCATTTCCCACTTTCTAAAGGTAGCCATCATACGAACAATTTTTGTATTGCACAATACCCTTCCATACAAGAAAGCTAGATCTTTTGCAATTAGCTTCCCAAAAATACTTTTAGGTAAATATTTTGTTTTAAGAATTTTTACCCAAAGAGTCTTCTCATCTGCTAAGATCCTCCCGCCTAATTTCATGAGAAGAGAGAGGTTAGCAGAATCCATATCCCTCACATTGAGACTACCATGAAGCTTGTCTCTAAAGAAAGAATCCCAAGCTTTGAAATATAGATGTCTTTTACCATTCTCATACCCCCACTAGAAATCTCTCTTTATGCCCTCAATCTTGTTTACGATATTCTTTGAAATTCTAGAAGTCGACATGTGATAGATTGGCAAAGATAATAGAGTAGAATTAATAAGAGTCACTCTACCTGGATGTGAGAGAATTCTTTCTTTCTATGTCTTTAATCTTGCTTATGTCTTGTCAATTAGAATTGGAATTTGTTCTATTCAAGATTATACAAAAAATTGGGTTGATGAGACACTTTTTAGTCTGAGCCATATCCTTGACACCAATAATATATTTGATCTTGCAAGCAATACTTTCATCAATGTTTTCACTAAAATGAACAGAGGACTTACCGAAACTCACCTTCTATCCAGACCATCTCTCAAATTCTATTAGACATCCTTTAATTGATGACATTTCACCTTCATTAGCCATCCCAAAGATCAGTAAATCATCTGCGAATTGTAAGTGAGACACAATCAGAGCATTTTTGTTGATTTTTATCCCTTTGATTGATGCTTCCTAATCCTTGACATCAATTAATCTGCCCAAAACCTCAGAGCATAAGATAATTATGAAAGGAGAGAGCGGACAACCTCGTCTAATACACCTTGAGGGTTTAATCTTCCCTTCAGGCAAGCCATTTATTAGAAGAGAAAGAATAGTGAAGCAAATACAGATCATGATCAGATCATGAGAGCAATTAATAAGCCCCCTTTAATGAGAATATTAGAGATGAAACTAACGCAGCGCAAAAGTGATAAACCTCGAAATCTACCGAGGGTTATTCTTTGAATCTACAAGGAACGATCTTTGAATCCATAAAGAGAATATAATAAAAAGGAATTTTATTGATGAAAAAGTTATCTACACATAGGGTGTGCAATTCTTTTTCTTAAATAGAAAAATAAAGTCTACTCCTAATAAGAACCGAATTCCTAAAAGAAAGAAATAATTTAGAACTACCTAAATAAAATCCCTATAATAGAGGAAACAAACCAGTCCAAATTGAATAAAAATTAATTTTATTTTCTAATCTAAATTGACTGTAAATTGATTACTAAAAAATAAACACATAACTGATTAATTTCAGATTTCAGCCAAAACTGAGTACTGTTGATTAGATTTTGAAAATATGACAATCCGATTGCCTTATCAAGATAGGCGATTTACATATATAATATGTCAGAATCCGCATTCCGGGTTGGAAAATATAGTTATTTCTTTGTGGGTAAGTCAATAATACGTACATATCCACATTTAGCTCGTGATACTCCCGCTCCTCTATGAATTTGTCCATTATGCGTCCTACGTCAGTCTCTCCTTGTTGAAACAAGCTCGACCCCGAGCTTATATTTTCTTGAATAATGGCTTTCTCGATAAATAATTTTCTTCTTCTGCATTGATCGGCATCCTCCTTGTGCTTAACATTGGTTTTCTCCACCTGTTGTTTTACCTCCTCAGCTAGGACTTCTTCTGAATTAAACTTTTGAACGAACCTTACCTACACAATGTGTATGAGATTGGCGACATGTGGATTAGTTGACTTAAAAAGCTCCTCCAAGTATATTCCTTGTTGCTTCTAATATTCTAGGGCCAGAAACATAATCTCAACATTATTAAAATTATTAACAATTATTGCATTTAAAGAAGAATTTTCCCCATACTCCATCCCTAATTTTTTAATCTCCTTTGCTTTGGACCCTCCACCAAGTAAGTTACACATATCATCAATCTCCTTGCTCTCAATTATACCCTTCTTCTCCGTTGCAATAACATTTGCAGATGTAATATCACTCACAATAGCTTTAGAAATTTTATGCATAATCCTCATCTTCACTAACATATCACCATCAACAACAAGAATCTCAATTGCCAGGCCAAAGAGAGTTTCAAGAGATTCTTCCTCAAGACTCGCCATCGATCCTTCTTGAAGATATAATCTTCCCTTCAGGCAAGCCATTTATTAGAAGAGAAAGAATAGTGAAGCAAATACCGATCATGATCAGATCATGAGAGCAATTAATAAGCCCCTTTAATGAGAATATTAGAGATGAAACTAACGCTATAAAAGTGATAAACCTCGAAATCTACCGGGGTTATTCTTTGAATCTACAAGGAGCGATCTTTGAATCCATAAAGAGAATATAATAAAAGGAATTTTATTGATGAAAAAGTTATCTACACATAGGGTGTGCAATTCTTTTCTTAAATAGAAAAATAAAGTCTACTCCTAATAAGAACCGAATTCCTAAAAGAAAGAAATAATTTAGAACTACCTAAATAAAATCCCTATAATAGAGGAAACAAACCAGTCCAAATTGAATAAAAATTAATTTTATTTTCTAATCTAAATTGACTGTAAATTGATTACTAAAAATAAACACATAACTGATTAATTTGATTTATTAAAGCTGAATGCTTTGATTAGATTTTGAAAATATGACAATCCGATTGCCTTATCAAGATAGGCGATTTACATATATAATATGTCAGAATCCGCATTCAGGGTTGGAAAATATAGTTATTTCTTTGTGGGTAAGTCAATAATACGTACATATCCACATTTAGCTCGTGATACTCCGCTCCTCTATGAATTTGTCCATTATCGTCCTCGTCGGTCTCTCCTTGTTGAAACAAGCTCGACCCGAGCTTATATTTTCTTGAATAATGGCTTTCTCGATAAATAATTTTCTTCTTACGCATTGATCGGCATCCTCCTTGTGCTTAACATTGGTTTTCTCCACCTGTTGTTTTACCTCCTCAGCTAGGACTTCTTCTGAATTAAACTTTTGAACGAACCTTACCTACACAATGTGTATGAGATTGGCGACATGTGGATTAGTTGACTTAAAAAGCTCCTCCAAGTATATTCCTTGTTGCTTCTAATATTCTAGGGCCAGAAACATAATCTCAACATTATTAAAATTATTAACAATTATTGCATTTAAAGAAGAATTTTCCCCATACTCCATCCCTAATTTTTTAATCTCCTTTGCTTTGGACCCTCCACCAAGTAAGTTACACATATCATCAATCTCCTTGCTCTCAATTATACCCTTCTTCTCCGTTGCAATAACATTTGCAGATGTAATATCACTCACAATAGCTTTAGAAATTTTATGCATAATCCTCATCTTCACTAACATATCACCATCAACAACAAGAATCTCAATTGCAACAGGGGTTTGCACCTCAGGAGTTACCTCGATGGCAGCATGATCTTCCTGCACTCGTCATCGATCCTTCTTGAAGATATAAGCATTGTCTCTGCTCGTATGGGTGGCAACAATATCGAACTGCCATGGCCTACCTAAAAGCTTATGATAAGCATCAATGTCAACCACATCACGCAGCACCTCATCAATATAGTTGCAGCCAATGGAAAAAGGTAATTGACACACCTCATCGATCTACACATCATTGCCCTTGCGAATCCCGTCACTCTTGCAGGGAGTGTGGCGTTTCTCTGTCTTTAAGCATAACTTCTCCACCATACACTGAGAAATAAGATTCTTGCTACTGTCGTTGTTAATAATAACATCACAAGTCTTTTACATCATGGTACATCTTGTGCAGAAGATATATTGCTTTTAAGGTGGTTCTTCTTTCTTTGTAGCTTCTTCAGTGCTCTTCATAACTCCAGAGTCTTGCTTAGTGTAGATTGAGCTTGTTTAATCTCTCTATGATCATAATTTGATTGTGAACTCGAATATTGATTCAACACATAATGATAGATAGGAAGAAAATGAGCTTTCAATAATTCCTTCATCTTCGCCCATGATCAAAATTTTTACTTTTGTTGATAGGCGCCTTACTCACACAATTACTGCCACCAAAAAGCTGCTTTACCCTTAAGTCGATAGGCCACAACCTTAACCTTTCATTCATTTAGGATCTCCATATACTCAAAAAACCTCTCTACCTCTACAATCCAATCAAGAAATTCCTCGATATGGAGTTGCCCGTTGAAAGATGGCAGATCCATCTTCATCTTGAACCCTTCAGCATCATAATTATCATATCATCGGCGATCTCTGCGATCATAACCATGGCGTGGGCTTCATGGTCATCGCCATCGCTGCTGAATTCATTCTGTGGAGTCAGATCATGTCGTTGGCGACCATCAATGTGATTTTAAACTCCTACTATGTTTAGACACTCCATTGTCGATGCAAGTTGGTCTATGATAGTCTTAATCTAATTAACATCTTTCTTCAACTCATTGAACTCAGTTCGAGAAATTGGGGCTTCTTGCCTGCCATCGGATCAGAGAAACAAGGCTTTTATGCCAATTAACGCAGCGTGGAAGTGATAAACCTCGAAATCCATCAATGGTTGTCCCTTAAATCCACAAAGAACGATCTTTAAATCCACGAAGAGAATATAATAAAGAGGAATTGTATTGATGAAAAAGTTATCTACCCATAAGGTGTACAATTCTTCTTCTTAAATAGAAAAATAAAGTCTACTCCTAATAAGAACAGAATTTCTAAAAGAAATAAATAATTTAATACAACCTAAAAGACTTCCTATAATAGAGGAAACAATGTAGTCCAAATTGAATCGAAATTGATTTTATTTCCTAATCTAAATTGACTCTAACTTTATTACTAAAAATAAACTCAAAGATGATTATTTTCAGATTTCAGCCAAAACTGGGTACTTGAAAGATATGGTTATTTTTTTACTGGCAAGTCAATAATATGGACGTATCTGCGTTTAGCTCATGATAATCCCCTCCTCTATGAATTTATCCGTTATGCGTCCTATATCAAAAAACCCCCTTCCAATCAACCATAGGCCTTTTCAACAATTTCATTTAAAAATTAGAGCAAATCTCTACAGTAAGTAGACATACAAAAAGTCTCTCTTCAACTTATTATTGTTACATTATTTCTCCGACTAACTTTTACTGTTTCTGTATTCTCTCGACTAATTATAAAGAAACTGTAAAAACAGAAAATTTAAAAGATTCAGAATCTGAGAACTTCTTGAGCCAACCTCTCCACTTTCATTCTAATCTCCGGTGACAATTTCACCTCCCTTCTCCTCCTCTCCTTCCCCATAACCTCCAAACCCATCACCTCTGCCACCTCGTCGGAGCTCCATCCGGCCCGTCTCATCTCGTCGGCCCACCTTCCCGCCCTCACCGCCAGCGCCTCCACGACCACAGCCTCCTCCTCCTCCACCATCGAACACGCGGCTGACACGTGCACCATCTCCTCCACCTCCTCCTCCCCCCACCCTCCCTCCCTCAACACCGTCCCTATCCCATCCATATACCTCCGCACCCACCCTCCCGCCCTCTTCTCTGCCGGCCGCAGCTCCACGAATCTCTCTGGATCTGGACCCCAATCCTCCTCCGACAACGACGAGCAGGAAGAGTATCTCTCAGACGGCATTCTGCTTCGTCGCCTGAAAGAATCTGCCGCATCAGTCCAGAACTCGATATACCTAGGCACTCCACGATCCGTCGCCGGAGGAGGGGACGAATGCACGACGAATCTCGAGAAGAAATCCTCGAGATTGTTAGCGCAGGCGAGGATTCTGTCCTCGTCGATGTAGAAGACGGGGTTGCCGGCGAGACAGGGGCGGGACGGGATGTAGTACCTGCCGAAGAGCGGCACCAAGACAGGTGCGCGGCGGAGAGCGGAGCGGGCAGTGTCGACGGCCGCGTCGGTATCGACGGGGCGTGGGCCCCACAGTGATGCCGGCCAGAAGCAGGAGGTGGAGACTTGGAGAGAGAGGGAGAGGGAGGAGAAGGAAGGAGGGAAGGGATGTCTGGCGCCAGTCGAAAGAAAGGAAAAGTCGGAAGATGGAAAGGTCAATCAAACAGAAAAGAAAGGAACAACAAAGTTAAATCGAGAAGAAGGAAATGAAACAAAATCGAAACAATGAAAGGAAACATAAATTATGAAGAAAGAACAATCCAGCAATGAGAGTCAATCAATATTGTTAATGGTCAGAAAAATCGAGAAAAAAAATTTAGGTAGCCTTGTCCATGTGTACTCTAACTACATAGATGCGTTGGGCCGTGAAATTGTAAAAATAATTTCATGTGGGAGTCCGATGCACTATAGAAGAGGGTCTTGGAGTTGATGGCTGAGGAAGTCTTCCTATCATATTTTATAAGTAAGTGGAGCTTTGGAGGTAGGATGGAGGTTGGGTTGAAAACGGGAATCCGATTGATCCAATAATACCGTTAGGTGAACTTTTTCTCTTAATAATGCTTTCTATTAATTGTAATAATGATATAGCTTACATGAATGGAATGATGGAAATATATAAGAGAAATCAAAATTCGAAAATCCTCATAATACTGTTTTAGGTAGACAAATAATTCAACAAGGATTCGGTTTTGAATGGCTAGCTGATTTTATAAAATGACCACTTATACTTTGGGACCCAATGTTTCACTCATATTGAACTTTCATATCTCAAAAGTTTATTTTTGCTAATTTGATCCTAATATTTTTAAAAGTTTAATTTTCGTACCCTTTGTTCGGGGACTATTTTACTTTTTCTATTCAATTCAGATTATGTGCTAAACACATGGCCTTACTTGGACTCTTGTACCTCTATAGTCATTATTGTTGAGGATCGGTGTCGTCGTTTGGCTCAGAAGCCTGCTTCAATCAGTCACGATGTTCCTTCTCGTGTGCACCACCAAGGACACAAAGGGGAGAAATCAACTCAGTCTCTCACAAAGAAAGAGGGGACCGCACAAAGCAGTGGACGGAGAAGAGCCTCACAGAGAAACAGGGGAGAGGTTCGCACAAAGCCCTCTCAATCTCCTCTTCTTCGAGCTACTACCAACCCTTCAATTTATAGAAGAGGCGTGATCCGAGAGAGATTCCTAGGGTTTTCAGCCCGCCGAGAGGGGAGGAGAGGAAACTAGGGTTTCAAGGCCGGACTAAAGGGGAAAGAAACCGAGGGTCGGTAAGTAGGAGGTGAACTGGGCCTCTCCATCGATGGGCCTAGCTCATGGGCCAAACAAATAGCAACAATCTCCACCTTTGGCCCAAGGTAGTGCAATCAAGAAAGGAATACGAACCCAGGACTCATCATCGCCATAACATTACCATTACGTATGATCACAAAGAGGATACAAGCAATGGAAGAGAATACACAAAGTAAACTCGGATCACAAAGATCGGGCAAGATCACCAAGCATGCCAAGTCCACAAAGGACCGAACTCTACCAAACGGTCATCGAGTTCAAAGGAAAGAGTCACAAAGCTATTAACAAACACAAAGTAAGTTAATAGGCCACAAAGGCAACACACAAAGCAAGGGAAAAATTACCCAATGTCAAAGTTCAAAATTCTTTGACACGAGATAAATTTTTCAGCAGCCAAACACTTAGTACCCATGTCACTGGATTAAATTCGAGGGAATTTTCTCCAACTTCACAATACTCTTTTCAACTATATCCCTAATGTAATGAAATCGACATCAATATGTTTAGTTCTATCATGAAAAGCGAGTTTTGCAAAGTTGAATAGCGATTGACTATCGAGAAAATACAACCACATTTTTATCAAGAAAACCAATTTCGGATATAAGGCCCCTAAGCCAAATAGCTTCTTTAAAAGCTTGTGGCAACATACTCAGATTCGATAGTAGATAAAGCAACAATGGGTTGTAGTTGAGATTTCCAACTTATGCAAGAGCCACACAAAGTGAACACATAGGAAGTAGTAGATTTTCTATTATCTCTATCATTTGCATAATTGGAATCTACATAGCCAACTAGTTTAACACCTTCTGAACACTTAGAGAAGGTTAATCCTACATTCACAGAGGATTTTAAATATCTTAAAAGCCATTTCAAGGCATTCCAATGAGGCATACCAGATTTGACATATATCTACTCAAGCAACTAACGCATATGCAATGTCGGTCTAGTGCTAACCATGAGATACATGGTGATCCTATAGCATTCGAATATGGCACCTTCTTCATATCTTTTATTTCAGTTTCAGTTTTGGGGGACTGATCCTTACTCAACACAAAATGGGAAGCAAGAGGCACATTCACAGATTTGGCATCAGACATAGCAAATTTATTCAAAAGTTTTTCGACATTATGGACTTTGGTTTAAAACTAGCGTAGATTTGTTTTGTCTCTAATAATATTCATGCCTAGAATTCTTTTTGCATCGCCTAAGTCTTTCATGTCAAAATTTTCACAAAGACATTTTTGAACATGCTCAATGGACTTCAAACAAGGGCTAACAATCAACATGTCATCCACATAAATTAAAAGAAATACAGGCATAGAGTCTATATTCTTATAATACGGGCAATGATCATGAGAACTCCTTTTAAACTTTAAAGATTGCATGCATTTATCAAATCTTATATTCCATTGCCTAGGTGATTGTTTTAAACCATACAAAGCACTTTTTTAACAAACACACATGATCAGGCAATTTAGGGTCCACAAAGCCCTCAGGTTGGTGCATATAAATATTTTTGTCAAGGTCACCATGTAAGAAAGCAGAGTAACATCCATTTGTTTTAATTCCCAATTAAAATGAGCAACTAAAGCAAGCATAATTCTAACAATAGTGAATTTGACAACAGGGCAAAAATTTCAGCATAATCAATTCCCTCCTTTTGAGTAAATCCCTAGCTACTAACCTAGCCTTAAACCTAACACCTTGATTCTTGTTTCACCTTAACCACTTACATCCACTCTGAGAACAACTAGCGGGTTTAGGAACAAGTTTCCATGTTTGGTTAATTCTCGGGGATTCCATCTCACTCTTCATAGCACTAATCCATTCTTTAGAATATTTTGACCTTAATGCTTCACTATAAGTCTTAGGTTCATTGCACTCAAGGGATTCAAACACATTAAAGGCAAACTGGGACATATTACCCAATGTCAAAGTTCAAAATTCTTTGACACGAGATAAATTTTTCAGCAGTCAAACACTTAGTACCCATGTCACCTGATTAAATTCGGAATTTTCTCCAACTTCACAATACTCTTTTCAACTATATCCGAATGTAATGAAATCGACATCAATATGTTTAGTTCTATCATGAAAAAATGTGATTTTGCAAAGTTGAATAGCATTGACTATCGAAAATACAACCACATTTTTATCAAGAAAACCAATTTCAGATATAAGGCCCCTAAGCCAAATAGCTTTAAAAGCTTCAAGCAGAACATACTGATTCAAGTAGATAAAGCAACAATGGGTTGTAGTTGAGATTTCCAACTTATGCAAGAGCCACACAAAGTGAACACATAGGAAGTAGTAGATTTTCTATTATCTCTATCATTTGCATAATTGGAATCTACATAGCCAACTAGTTTAACACCTTGAACACTTAGAGAAGGTTAATCCTACATTCACAGAGGATTTTAAATATCTTAAAAGCCATTTCAAGGCATTCCAATGAGGCATACCAGATTTGACATATATCTACTCAAGCAACTAACTGCATATGCAATGTCGGTCTAGTGCTAACCATGAGATACATGATCTGATCCTATAGCATTCGAATATGGCACCTTCTTCATATCTTTTATTTCGGCCAGCTTTGGGGACTGATCCTTACTCAACACAAAATGGGAAGCAAGAGGCACATTCACAGATTTGGCATCGGACATAGCAAATTTATTCAAAAGTTTTTCGAATGTATGGACTTTGGTTTAAAACTAGCGTAGATTTGTTTTGTCTCTAATAATATTCATGCCTAGAATTCTTTTTGCATCGCCTAAGTCTTTCATGTCAAAATTTTCACAAAGACATTTTTGAACATGCTCAATGGACTTCAAACAAGGGCTAACAATCAACATGTCATCCACATAAATTAAAAGAAATACAGTACGAGTCTATATTCTTATAATACAGGCAATGATCAATGAACTCCTTTTAAACTTTAAAGATTGCATGCATTTATCAAATCTTATATTCCATTGCCTAGGTGATTGTTTTAAACCATACAAAGCCTTTTTAACAAACACACATGATCGGGCAATTTAGGGTCCACAAAGCCCTCGGGTTGGTGCATATAAATATTTTTGTCAAGGTCACCATGTAAGAAAGCAGAGTAACATCCATTTGTTTTAATTCCCAATTAAAATGAGCAACTAAAGCAAGCATAATTCTAACAATAGTGAATTTGACAACAGGGCAAAAATTTCAAAGATAATCAATTCCCTCCTTTTGAGTAAATCCTTAGCTACTAACCTAGCCTTAAACCTAACACCTTGATTCTTGTTTCACCTTAAACAGCCCACTTACATTCACTACTCTGTAACAACTAGCGTGTTTAGGAACAAGTTTCCATGTTTGGTTAATTCTCGGGGATTCCATCTCACTCTTCATAGCACTAATCCATTCTTTAGAATATTTTGACCTTAATGCTTCACTATAAGTCTTAGGTTCATTGCACTCAAGGGATTCAAACACATTAAAGGCAAACTCGGACATATTACAATCACCAAATTGCAATCTCTATATCTATCGGGTTTCCTAATGGTTCTTTTATTTCTATCCCTAGTGAGTTGATAATCATTCAAATCATGCATGTTATCTATTTCACGCATATTATGCTCCACCTCATTAGGAATAATCTCATCTTGATTTTCAATAATTATATCATTCAATTTCTCTTCTGAGGTAATTCAGATTGATTAATAATAGGCATTTGCTCCACCTCATTTGGAGCATCATTTTCTAAATAGGAATGTAAAGATAAACAAGAAAATTCATTTTCATTAAAACAACATCTCTACTTATTACTATCTTAAACCCCGGTTCACTCTTATTCCAAAGCCTATAACCTTTTACCCCTTCGTGGTATCCTAAGAAAACACATTTCTTAGATCTAGGTTCTAACTTATCAATCTTTTGATGCACATATACACTCCTCAAAATTCTCAAGTTATTTAAATCAAGAGGTTTGCCCGTGAACACAAATTCAGGCATTTCCTCCTAAGGAACGAAGGAGACCTATTAATCAAATAAGCAGTGACAAACAAACTTCTCCCCAACTTCGAGAGCCGGATGTGGCCAACATAGCCCTCACCCTCTCTAAGAGAGTTCTATTCATCCTTTCAAGAACCCCATTTTCTTTGTGGTGTGTAGGGAATTTTATGTCTTTTAATACCCCAAGTAGCACACAAGTCATTCAATTGTTTGTTACAAAACTCAAGACCATTATCTCGTCCTAAGAGTTTTAATTTTCTTTCCCGTTTGGTTTTCAATCATAATTTTCCGGTTTTAAATTTATCAAAACTTGATTTTTATTTCATGAGTAAAACCCAAATTTTCCTAGAGTAATCATCAATTATGGAAAGAAAATATTGGTTCCCTCCATGCGTAGAAACACTAGAGGGACCCACACATCAAGATGCAAATATTCAAGTACATTAGTACACTTAGACCGATTAGGAAAAGAAGAAACAGAAAACTAACCCTATGTTGTTTTCCTAGCACACAAGATTCACAGAAAGGGATGGTGGATATTTTATCACTACCAAAGTGACCTCCTTTATGCAAAATTTCTAATCCTTTATTACTCATGTGACCTAATCTATTATGCCATAAAACAGATTTATCACCTATCACAGAGTTAATGAATCAAGCAATGTGTTCAAAGATGATAAACATACAAGTTATTTTGTTTTTCAAAGAAAAATAACAAGAGACCATTTCGAATTTTCATAACCCCTTTACCCCATTTTCCCTCCAAACCATCATTTTCTAGAGATGCACAAGAAATCAAGTTATAACTTAAATCAGGAACATGCCTAACATTCTTCAAAGTAAACTCAGAACCTGAAGAAAACTTAAGGCATACATCACCGTTCCTAAAACATTGCTTTTCTTTTCATTTGCCATTGACACAAAGCCATTCTCTATTTTCTTGTAGTTTGAAAACATGTTTTTAAAAGGAGTCATATGAAAAGTACAACCGAGTCTAATAACCAATCGGTTTACACAAAGAATCGGACAACACGAGTTCAAATATGCATAATCACAAAGATTATTAATCATGAAAATTTCACCCATTTTGCCCTCACAGAATGACCATATTAGCATGATCATTTTGCTGATATTTCTTAGGTTTAGGACAATCTTTAATAAAGTGACCGGTTCATGACAATTATAGCATTTTTAACTTTAAACCTGGACTTAGATCTACCCTTCCATATTCAAATTTTTCTTACTTGATTCCCCATTACTTGCATTCTTTTGGTTATTAGACCTATTCGAGGCCTACCCTCACATGCATAACCTCACCGAATTTTTATTTTCCCGAATGTTTTAAATCTAATTCCTTACTCTTAAGACCATTGATCACAATATCAAGGGTAACCTCATCTCTACCATATTTAATAGCAGATTTTACATCACTATATGAGTCGAATAGCATTTAGAAGTGCAATAGGAGTATATTTGTCTATATGTTTATCACCGTTAACTTAATGTCCGAAATAAGTTTTGTGAAAACATCTAGGTTCTCCTCAATGTCCTTAGACATATCCAATCTAAATTTGAAAATTTTTCAAGCAAAAACATTTTCTTGGGTAAAGAGGTTTCAGATATAGTTCTTCAAGTTTATCCCAAAGGGTTTTAGCGATTCCAAAATTCCAACTTTTCTAAGCAGTCGGATAAGTTCAAATAAATTGTGGAACATGCATTTTCGCTCATTTCACTTTTTCTTCAAGGTCGGCCAAATAAGTCCGACCAATAGCCCTAACAGACTTCAATAATTAAAATACATTTTATTTTTGTTTCCAAATGCTAAAATCGATTTTCCGTTGAACGGAACCAAACCATATTGAACCATACCATAGTGATTAGTAGCGGACATCCTTCACCGAAGAATAAGACAAGCGACCAAATGAAATTTTAATTTCAGCGACCAAATTAAATTTTAATTTCAGCGACCAAATGAAATTTTAATTTCAACGACCAAATATCGCAAGTAAACGCTAGAAGAAAATGATACGGGTCAACTAAAGGAGCAACTATCATCATGCGAAATTGATCGTCCCTTTACGGCGAAACCCTAGGATAGGGTTTCGACCTTACCCACGCCGACGACGGCGACGGCGGTTCGATGGCTCGGAACGACATGCGCTCGCTTAGATCCAAATGACAATGACCGGCGGTTTTGAACGGCGACGACTCAACGAGGCTCGATACCACTGTTGAGGATCGGTGTCGCCGTTGCCTGGGCTTCATCCACGATGTTCCTTCGTGTGCACCACCAAGGACACAAAGGGGAGAAATCAACTCAGTCTCACAAAGAAAGAGGGACCGCACAAAGCAAAGGATCGGAGAAGAGCCTCACAGAGAAACAGGGAGAGGTTCGCACAAAGCCCTCTCAATCTCCTCTTCTTCGAGCTACTACCAACCCTTCAATTTATAGAAGAGGGCAGCCGTCACGAGAGAGATTCCTAGGGTTTTCAGCGGCCGTCGAGAGGGGAGGAGAGGAAACTAGGGTTTCAAGGCGGACTAAAGGGGAAAGAAACCGGGGGTGTGTAGAGGTGAACTGGGCCTCTCCATCGATGGGCCGGCAGTTCATGGGCCAAACAAATAGCAACAATTATAAACGTTAGAAATAGACAAGTTACTGTGAACATCCCAAAAAAAAAATATTGTATCATTTCAAAGTTTGGCGATTCTTACCATTTTAGGGGACCTTTGGCCACAGGGATATAAAAATACAAATCAAGTTACCTCTTAAAGTATATGGTTTGATTTAATAGAAAAATAAATGGATCATCTCCAGTACCAAGAAAAGTAGTGGAAGGACAACTACTTAATCACAACCATTGATTATTTAGTGGATGATTATTATTTTTTCTTTGAGTGCAAATTAGAAATGAGTGCAATACACAGGGTACGGTGAGTGTTAGATTTAGAATTATCATAATCACCCATTAGATAATCAACATGCCCTAAAAGTTCAGCTTTCTTAAAAATATTGGGATATCAAATGAGAAAAATAACTTTGTGGCATTAAAATTAAAAAATGGTAAAACATTGGGATGCCAAAGTGCAATTAAGCCTTTTATAAATAAGGCTACTTGATATAGATAATTAATAGACTCTCATGTGGTTAACCGAACCAAGTGGGATTTTAACATGAATAACTAATAGAGCCCTATTTGTTATAATTTAAACAATTTGAAAGAATGATTTTGTAGATGTTTTACCCCTTATATACCACAAAATCTATTTGCAGATGTATTCTCTCGATTCCATATATATTTTCTAATCTACGCCTACATCGCCATTGAATTTAAGTATCCCTCTCATTTTTGTTATTAAGGAATATTCTGGAAATATACCAATATATTTTGTTTAACTAATTTTTCAAAATGACTAATTTATCCATAATTAACTTAATTATTTCATGCTTCGGGTTTTTTTTTGTTTGTTTGGGGGGTGGGGGGTGGGGGGGTCCAGATTAATTTGATGAGTAAATCAGCAAACAAGATATTCAACACATATATAAATGAATAACCCCAATATATAAACTGATATATTTAAAACCTATTTGAAAATCCACATGTTTTGGACAATGAAAATAAAAAAAAAGTTATTTGGTATTTATTGTTAGTCAAAGGTCCATGCGAAGTACTTAAACTCTGTGAGGTTATTCTAACGATTGAGAACTATAGTTCTATACTCCAACATGGCTTTGCAGTTTGAGAATAGTTTTATGAGCCCAAACATGCGTAGACTTAGGGAGCAGTATTTTTTTTCCTAAATCTATTTGAAATCTGTGACCGATAAAATTTGAATTTGGGTTGATATCTAATATATGGAGACTTTATTTTTGGTTAAAAAAAAAAGCCTCTACAACTACGCCAAAGCTGATCTCAAGTCACTACAAGAGTTGAGAGTGATAGTTCATACTCTTAACGATGATTAGCGGCAAGTATACCATCTAATGTACTTATTTCTTTGTATTTTATGACCAAAATTTTATTATTGCTGGTCAAAGGTGTCACTCTCATTTAACAATACACATATGTAGAAGCAGCAAATGTTAGGTTGAAGTAGTGAGCATGTTTTTCCGACGGAATTGGGCCCCACAGCATGAATGGGCAGTGCCTTTCTTGACAACAGAGGCAGCCCGGGCTACTTCAAAAATGTCGAAGTCAAAGGGAAGGGGAAGGAGGTCCAATCACGCATGCCGCTTACTTGGATTAGACTGTCTCGCACGTTGACAAGCACATCATATCAGGAGTTTGTGTGTACCTCCGTCTGCGACTGCACTGATCAAACCAATCAAATTGTTCGATTTATGGTCGGTTGGGTTCCCAATCCTGCCCCGTTTGGTTTGATTTGAATCTCTTTGTTTTTTTTTTTTTCTTCCAATCAGCCTCCATTGATGAAGAGATGATAATTACATACATTTCAAGTCCCCTCAGTGAATATGGGAATCTTTATTTGACGTACTCAACATTCACTTTCGGCCAAATAGTCACAAATCTTCTACTCAATGCGATCAAATTGCTCTATCGCTTATTTCTCACTAGTACAAGTTGTTTTCAAGAATACCAACTTTATTAAGGTCATTATCTTACTCCAGATTCAGATGCTACCATTGATGGCGACGGCGTTTGTGGGGATAGAGAAAACACCCATATAGAGGATGAGTGATGCTTGCTTATTATTTCTTCGCCCTAGACTTTTGTTTCATTTGTTCAAGTGGAGGTTGTTTAGGCTATCTCTTTTGAGATCTTTTGTTTTGGACTGAGATCATTTCTATAGTATTCTACATGAACAATTGTTTTCATTTATATTAGCTTCTGTTAGTTTTGGAGACATGTCTGCTTTTATAGTTGGATTTTGTTTCATTAATAAACTCTTATTAATGAAATGTGTGGGATTATTTTAACTCATCGTTATTTAAAAAATTTACATATGATTTGTTGACGAGTTGTTCCCAAACAACTAAATCTCATGATCTCGGTCTTGATTTGAATAGATGAGTTTGAGTAACTACCGGGATTAATAAGTTTTGATTTTAGATATGAATGGATGAGGTTGACCGGTTATAACAACTTTGACAGTATCAAATATTATAGCTGTAAACGATTTGTGCGGTTGGGCTTGTGACAACAAGTTGATTGTATGTGATACCATAGTTGTAAATGATGTAAATTACGGAAATAACTATAAATACTATCTGCTTCTCCGCCTTTCTTCAAGCAGAGACTTACCAAAATTATTTTGTTCGGCCCATCTCTGTCTTTTATGATTCTTAGTATTTAAGAAAATGAATCGATTCTACCATATCTCATACATGTGTATCATATACAGTACATGACTATTCTATATGCCAAAGTATACATTCCTTAGTGATAGTTTCCCGAACGGTCACAGTCCTCTGATGTGTTCCTTTTTTCAATTATAATGTGGGACCTAACGAAAATGAACTGATAGGGAGAGCCAGTAGAAGTTTGGTCAATGGGGATCGATAGGAAGAAAAAACACAATAGGCTTTACCCTTTAGGATTGCGTGATGCCGCCGTGATCCTCATGCAAAAGAGTCTGTGTGATTAAAATCACAGGTGGGACCGCTTTCACTTCACTCAAACAGATGTCATGAGCGCCAAAGTCGCCTCCCGCTATTAAAGCTTGGGAGGGGTCCAGTTCAGCACTATTGCAAGCTCAGGCGCTATTTGGTTACTTTCCTCCACTTTCCAAAATCCATTTTCCTTCACTTTTTGGTTTTTCCGTCACTTTCTTAGGAGAGTGTTTTTTGTGTTTGTTTCGTAAAGAAAATGGGGAAAAATGGGTTTTCCATCATTTTTCTTTAGTTTGGTTCAAATTGAAAAGACAAGAAAATAGTTGATGTGTAACTTGATTCCCTCATTTTCTTGTGTTTGGTTCAAACTAAAAAATAAAGGAAAGTGGGGTGTGGTCACTATGGTATGCTTACCACTCAAATAAGACAAAATATTTGTGAAACATAAGTGGGGTGAGAATACCCACCATTTGAGGGTTTAAAAAATTCCGAAATAATACCACTAGAGGTAGGAACTTAAAATTTTTTATCAAATTGAGGTACTAATTTTAAATATAAGGTAGTAATTTGTAAAATTCACAAAGATTTGAGGGAGTAAATATGAACATTTAATCGAGTAACTC
Source organism: Asparagus setaceus (assembly GCA_012295165.1). NCBI lineage: Eukaryota > Viridiplantae > Streptophyta > Magnoliopsida > Asparagales > Asparagaceae > Asparagus > Asparagus setaceus. The sequence goes on along the minus strand of CM022709.1, from coordinate 28,903,729 downwards.
CAAATCGATAATTATTAGAGACTAATTTACGTTTTATAAAACCATATGAGAGACTAATAAATTAATAATATAAACATTTGAGGGAGGAAATTGAAAGTGTTAAAAGATTTGGGGTCTAATAAGTTAAAAAGTTCATTGTTCATAATCTAATAAGTTATACAAATGTGTTTAAGGTTGAACTCACACCATAGTGCACAATTAACATTAGAGAAACGTCTAGGAAGTTTGAGGAATTAAGTACAAATAAATTTGAGGAATTAAGTACAGATAAATTTGAGGAATTAAGCACAATTTGAGAGTTAACGGGACTAATAGTCCTATGAAAAATGTTGCTGCATAATTCACGGGGCTCGTAGTCCTGTTTATTTCTTTGGCGTGCAGCGTGCCGCGATACGGACTACTAGTCCTGAAAAATGCACTGCATAATTCACATAATTTCTACAACAATTGCCAAAGATATACAAGAACTCAATAATCTTGAATCCAAGAACATAATTTCTACAACAATTGGCAACACATCAGGGCATTTAGCCAATAACACTCAATACAATATATACATACAACAGCTCAAAACTTTGAATCCAAGAACATAAGATCACAACAATCGACAACACATCAATACAATTTTCAGTCTAGTCCTTCTACTTCATCATCTCTCCAAAGCACTTGATCATCAATCTTAGAGAGCTTGTCATCATCTAATCTCTTCCAAGTCCTAATAGCTTCAATCCCTAACCAATTCCTCTTACCTCTCCTTAGGCTAGCCGAAATGACTCTTGCCCGCTGAGGCCAATGAGGTCTTCCATATATACATTCACACCAATATAAAACATATGGGCATAGATACTCTATACAATAGCGAAAACATGAAAAAGACCACACACACAACATAGAACCAAAGAGACTTTGCCACAACAAGCATTCTAAAAAGAAACCAAATGCAGCTAGATCATAGATCCCAGTAACAACCACAAGTCTCAAATACCATGAATGTGTATAAATATATTCACAAATCTCAAATATTTATAAATAAAAAAAAACTAGGCTAATCCCACTTCAGTTTTCAAAAAACATATGAGCATCCAAGCTGAATACAAGATCGACTCTGATACGAGCACTATAGAGCCACAATCTAGTAATGGATAAAAGATACTTTCCAACAATTACACATACCTTGGTATCTAGCATGATGGCAATAACATTGTCTTTTGCCTTAGAATTATATTCGTTGACTAAATCAATGACTTTCTTGTGAGACGCATGATCCCCATGAGACATATTTAGTCGTGCTACATTCATCCCAGCTTCTGCTAGTTTCCATATCATTTCACGTGTATTTGTGGAAGGACCGATTGTACACACTATCTTAGTTTTCCTTCGACCATTCAAAGCCATCTTTGCATCCCCTACCTTGTATTCACGAGTTTGGAGCCCAAGAGAGGAATTCCAATTTTCTTGATAGGATCAAAATATCTCTATTATTAGAAGGATCCATAACGTAATTGGAAAAATGAAGTGCGAACAGATATGGCTCAAACAGAATGTCTGGCAGATGAATCAACAGCCATATGCAATCAGCTAGATGAATCAACACCCATATACAATCATAATAAGTTACATGTTGCGGTCTACGCAAACCATGGTTGCTTTATTTCCGGCATTTACTCATAGGGTTAATCCATCTAGTTCAAAAATACCAGTAAACTTAAAATCTTTAAGGGTATTGGCTCAAATTACACAAAGTTTTTTTTTTTTGAGAAAACAAATTACACAAAGTTAATGACCTATATCTATTACACATAATGAAAAATTAAATATATAAAAAATTGACACATCCCGGGGTTTCATTATTAAATTCTCTCAAAGCTATAGCTTATCCTTTATCAAATTCTCAATTCCATATACTTCAAATACACCATCTTGAAACACTCTTAGCGGTTTCTAAACCATATAAAAGAAGAAATAATCAATATCGCACTGATATCCAGTAAAGTTCCAATCTTTAAGAGTGTCATTTCGAATCACCTAACACATTTCCTCGGATACGATACGAACATTCCAAAATAAAATAAACAAAAGGATGGGTCATTTTGGGTTTTCATTATTAAAATCGATCAACCAATAGCCTATCCTTCGTCAAATATTTAAAGCTCAATCAAAAGGAGAAGAATCAACTCACAGGATTCATCGATCCATTGGCGCTCGAGCTCGCCTCGCCGGCGTGGTTCTAATCGAAGCGAAGCGGATCGTGATCGTGACCTGACTCCATAGCGGCGAAAGTCCAGTGCTCGCCGATGATCCTAGGGCAGAGCAATCCGAGACTCGAACCGCGAGGCCGCTGCCGATCTCCATCACGCCCGCCATTGGAAAGAGAGAAGTTGTAGAGAGAGAAGGAGAGATCAATAATTAGAGAGAGAAAGGGAGGAGTATGGTTTAGAGAGAGAGGCGCCGGAGTCGGAGGAGGAAGAAAATGAGCGGAAGAGAGGGTGGTGACCAGATCGAGTCGGAGAGCGAACCTAGATTCGCTTTTGGGGGATACGGGGACAGAAAAGTGAGATTTTCTCCTGTAATCGGCTTCAAAAGGGCGGAAAATTTTCTGGGGAAAATGCTGAGCTGGCCCTTCATTTTCCTTCACTTTTCTTTTTTTGTTTTGCAAACCAAACACCCAATTATGAAGAGAAATGTAAAAAATCCCCCATGTCAGTTTTCTAGGAGTCATTTTCTGTGATATTTAGACCAACCAAACAGCCCCTCAGTGGAAATGATCCTCTTTTTGTCAGTTTCATAATTCTTTTTTTACTTTTTGTTCTTCGGCTTTATCGTGTTTGCTTTTAGAAGGAAAGTGAAAAGGTAAATAAAATTAACTCAAGTAGGACTTGATCAACTGTGTTGAGATACATTAATATAATAACATTTAGAAAAATTGGCTCTTCGGAATCGAAAATTTGTTTAAGCGGACTCCTAACTAGTCAACGTTCCTTAGGGCTTGTTTGGTTATAGTAATAATCGGAAGAACAGGGGTATTGACAATGTCATATAGTCACCTCCTACTGTTTGAACATTCCTCTATTTGAACTTAATTAGATGTAACTACTTCATTGTTAAGTTAATGTCTGCTTATGCCACAATCTTTTGATCATGTAACTGATGAATCACAAATGTATCACAAAATTTGAATTTAATTGGGAACTATGTATCTTGAAAGTTTAGCTCAAACCTATTGCTCAATAGAAATGTTCCCGTAGTGCATATGAAGAGACGCTGATGAAACCTGCCTTGGTCATTCTTTCCTTCTAAAAAAGCACTTCTGAGGGGTCCTGTATTGGATATGAGATGCAAGCCTAGAGAGAGGGGGGTTGAATAGGTTTGCTATAGACTTTCGCTAAAACATAGATTTTGCAGCGGAAATAATATCAAAATAAAAAAAAACCAAAACAATAACAAACCAGAGAATACGCAAGATTAGAAATCCTATGTCCACTCCTCCTTCTCACGAAGGGGCTTCCTCACTATAACCAGCGTTCACCTGAATCACAACCCAATTTAGTAGGCTTACAAAGACCGCAACCTAGAATCTACTAGAAACCTGTCACGCTCGCGGGCCGCGGGCCCATTGGCGCGATGTAAATCCTGGGACCCACTGAGTGCAACACGCAGTTTGGCTCAATCCACTGTCAAAATTGACTAGCCAATGTTACACTTGGCTCTCAAGACCCATTATTTAAACCATTCAATCACTCAATCAATATCCGATGTGGGACTAAATCTTGGGGTATCACAATCACCCCACCTTAATTGCTCGACGTCCTCGTCGCAGCATGACAATTGGTCCATTGCAGTATCACCGCCAGGCGATTTGGACTCTAGAGGTGACTCCTACGGGCTTCTAAAGGTGGCTCCCACCGCACTCACGCTGTGTAGTACTTAGTCCCGCATAGCACTTAGCTCCACATTTCCGGCTGACTAACTTCTCTGATGCTATTTTGTCACGCCCCGGGCTTGCGGGCCCGTTGGCGCGATGTAAGTCCTGGGACCCGCTGAGTGCGATATGTGGTTTGGCTCAATCCACTGCCAAAATTGGCTAGCCAATGTTACACTTGGCTCTCAAGACCCATCATTTAAACCATTCATTCACTCAATCAATATCCGATGTGGGACTAAATCTTGGGGTATCACAAACCAGTCGCCTAACCTAACTCCTCACAGATGAGTAACACTTAGCCATAAAAACAAGATAAAACAAACCTACCAAAACAATTTAAGTGCAAATCAAGAAGATCTTACAGCCCTTGCTTAAGCAAACCATTCTTCAAAAGAATTAAAGTGAAGCTCGATAAAGAAGCAGTGTTGATGTTGAATCCAAGGGCAATTCTCCTCATTGAAACGATCCGAAGATGCTGAGCGACGATAAAGAGTTTGGCGAGGCTCTGAGGGTTCGAATCACAAATCAAATCTTCTTCACAAACCCTAGAATAAAATCTCTCAAAAAACTCTCCTTTTCTCAGCATAGAACCTCTCCAAAATATGATCTCTTCCTATCTTATATAGCATTTGATAATAAAAGAAAAGATATAGGAGTCATACTAGAAGTTGGAGATGAAAGTCAACGAACGATTGAGATTAAAGCACAAAATCTGCCAAAACGTGTCGTCACCATCGATGGTAAAGCACGACCATCGATGGTCTCCTACTCACCATCGATGGTACCCTGTAGTCCATCGATGGGTTGAAATCTGGTTTCTGGAATTCATCGAATGTTCATTGTCATCCATCGATGGTGTAGCTTGACCATCGATGGGTCCCTATAGTCCATCGATGGTATAAATTCTAAATTCTATTTTTCTCCAATTGTATACTGTAATCGATCGATTGTCCTCGTGACAATCGATTGTATCCTCTTGACCATCGATAGTTCGGTGGCTGAAATCAACATAAATGCTGATTTTCGCATCATTTCGCCTCGTAACTTTCATATACCTGTTTATACCTGAAATATATCATATCAAACAATCATAAGTAGCAAATGAGAGTTTGTTATTACTCAAACAAGAGATATTGTATGAGCAACATTCTAACAATCTCCCCCTTTTGATAATAACAAAACTCAAAATTTGAAATAGAGAAATATATGCAATGTGAGATATATATTCAAAAAATAAAGCATATGAACACTTTTCACGCAAAGGAAAAAAAATATGCAAAGCTTCTCCTACATCCATGCATTCATTAAAGTGTAAACATGTACAGTTATTGTAAAATTCCCCTTAAAACAATGCATTGAGTGGTCAAAAATTTTCCAAAAATCATAAAACATTAAACCATTTTGAAAAAACTCTTTATGATGAACAAACTCACTCATGCAAGTTTAAATTTACAAATTTCCACTATTCTTCCCCCCCCCCCCTTTGTTATTAGCAAAAGATGAAAACACACCAATGGTTACACTCTATATTTAAAAATTCAGATAAAAATCATCCAAAGGTGTAAGGAAGAGAAATACACACCGGTTTACTGAAGAGATTTGTAGAAAAATAGCATAATAGATTCAAATATAACTTCAAAACACATGAAATACGTACAAAAATTGTATTAAAAATCATACACAAAATGATAAAATATCATAGAAAAGTTTATGAAACAAATAATAAAAGAATTATATTAGTTCATAAAATAAATTCAGATGTATCATATATAGTTATGAGCTTTGTAACACAACTTGAATTATCTCAACCTTAGAACTGAAAACCAAAATCTCGCCCTATCACCTCAACCATATAGAACTTTTTAAGAGGAAGAACGATAGTGTTTGGCAGACGATGTACACCATCTCTAAGTATAGGAAATATTTAGTATAGGATGGATACCCTTTGATATATGCACAAATATATCCCCGAATATGGGTCTTTGACCATCTTTTAACAAATATACTCAAGTTTGCTGTGGATTTGAGAGTGTGGATCTTTAATAATATTTTCACAAATACACTCTTTTGCTTGAAAATTTTTATAGCACATATGTGCTTTGTACATGTAAAGAAATTTGGTGCTGAATTCAAGTCTAAAAATAATCTCGAACTTTGTGATATATTCGAGAATACTTTGTGATATATCCAAGAATACTTTATGAACAACATATTGTTGGATATCTTGTCCCCAAAGATACTATTTTGATGATAACAATTTATATTATGCATGTCATATATATATCGCTAACTTGTCAATGCAGATATCAAACATGAATAAGATATGTGGACAAGTGCAAGATGAGTTCAAGGCAAAGTATTGAAGATAAGAGCTTTATGTAATTGTTATTTATATCTTCTTTCGTAGAAAATTTGTACAAACCTTGATCACTCACACACACACACATTTAGAACACACTAACACATGCTTAGTGTGTTGGTTAACAATAGAAATCTCCTATGTTAACCATTAGAGTTAATAGTGAATTTACAAGTTCTAATATATTGCATTCATATCATTTTCATCTCTTAATAGTCGACTAATTAGAATAGTAGTCGACTATTTAAAGTTTTGTGTCAAAATATAAGTTTCGTCATTTTACGTAATAGTCGACTAATATAAAGTGTAGTCGACTACTTAAGACTTAGACATATTTCAAGATTCTATAAAATTACAGAGTAGTCGATTACTATGCATATTATAGTGACTACTAAGATCTTACACTTAAATCTAGTTTACGTGCTTTACGGTATAGTCGACTAATTAGAATAGTAGTCGACTATTAAGAAAAAAATCTATTAGCAGTGCTTTTTTAACTTCGAGTAGTCGACTACTATGACTATTAGTCGACTACATAGGCAGTTCGACTTTTGATTTTTAAATTTGTAACTGTTTTTAGCCATTTATATCCGTTTCTTTGGCTGAAAAAATATCTTTTCAAAGGGATATAAATAGGTTACAAGTTCAGAAATTCATATCATTGTTCCCTATCCATAAGCTTCAACTTTTGAACATTCTTAAGAGAGAAAGTTGAGTCTGATTTTGCCTTTGAGATTAATCCTACATACAAATCACTTAGGCATTTTCTAGAGATTAAAAAAAAGATTTCTAAGCCACTGCTATACATCACAATACATCAAGGCTTATAGGAATTGTTGTTGTTGATTCAAGAAAAAGTTTACTCTCGAATTTTTGAGAGGTGTTGTTCTCTTGCTGTAGAGATTGGTTGCAATTTGCATGGTCTTGCAAATTGGTCAGGTTTACTTTTTGATTTTGTAAGTATTTTCAAAATCATAGTGGAAATCTCAAACGGGATTTGCTTGGGGACTGGATGTACACCGGGGAGGTGGAACCAGTATAAACTCTTTTATTTGTGTTTGTGATTTTCTGTGATTGTTGCTGATGGGAAATAAATGATTACCTCCTAAGTTGCAAGTATACAACCTTTATCAAGTTATAGTATATAAGATTATCGATCCCACGAGGAACGGGAAGTAGGGAGAGTTTTGCTCAAGTTTTGGTTCTCAAATTATGCGCGCGACAATTAGAAGTTTATTCAAATAAAATAAAAGTGAGAGAATGGTGAAAGTGGATGTGGAGAGATAAGAGAGGGTGGATGTGGATTATGTGCAAAGGAGGAGGAAATAAAGTTGAGAGTGTGGTGGTGGTTATATGCACATAATAACAAAACTAGGTTTGAGATTATATGCACATGGAGGGAATATGAGAGTGAGAGAAAATAAGTGCAAAATAAAAGAAAGCAAGATTAAGAGAGAGGAGAGAGTAAAAGAAAATCAAAATCAAGAATAAAGGAAAGTAACAAACAAATGAAAACAAGGATAAGTGGAAAATCAAGAATGTAAAGTATGGAGGATTAATTAAAGATATGAGGAATCTAGAGTAGATCCACTTAGCTTATCTCAATCTCACAAGAATGAGTTGGATTTGTTAGCTAGTTTCAAACAATCTCTAGGGATCCCACAAATATTGGCTCCACACTTAGAAAAGGGTAATTCCCAAGAGGGTTCTAGCCTCAAGGTGAATTAAAGCAAAGAAAAATCTATTCTAGAAAGTAAATACAAGAATTAAATACATTGCATGAAAGTAAATTGCATGAAAGTAAATTGCATGAAATTAAATTGCATGAAAGTAAATCTAAGCTACAAAGCAATAAATGAACAAGAAAGAAAATGAAAAGAAATAAAATAGAAACCAACAACTCGATCTTAATATAATCCTCCTTTTGGTCCTTGGATTAGAAGAAGAGAAAGGAAATTGAAGGGGTGAAAATTTCATTTATTGTGTAACAAAAGTTACAATTTTGGAAGGTCTCCTCAATTAAGAGTGACCCTCCTCTCCAAATGGAGTTTTTACAAAATATTTCACACTCAAAACACTCAGCCTTCACCCCTATTTATAGCCCAACGGAGTTGATGTGAACCATTGGATCAAACCTAGCCAAAAGGGAGAGAAATCCACCATTAACTGAATTGTTGGAACCGATCGGTTGGCCGATCGGTTAGCTAACCGCTTAGCCAACCGGTTGGTCAACCGATTGGTTCCCAACAATTTGTCTTTTCTTGATTTTTCTTCACGAATTTCTCTTGGATCAATTTGGTATCTTGGGCCTTGGTTTGTCTTCAGATTTGGGCTTCAAATATTGGTAGAAATTCGAGAATTTGAGTCATTTGGGCTTTTATTCATTATTTCTTTATTAGCCGCAAAATAAGATAAAATGATTATTAGTAATATCGTTATTCATATAACATAGGTAATAAGGGTATAAAATGTAATTAAAATGTGATAATCAAATACCCCCACACCTAAGCTTTTGCTAGTCCTCTAGCAAAGAAAATAAAAAGAAAACCTAACTCACTTTCGAGAATCGCGGTTGTATTTAGCACATACAACAAGCCTTTAAATCCCTAGGTTACCCTAGTGGACGAGTTGTAGTCTCGTGAGGGTTTGCAGTGAATATACCCACAAAATTCAGTCAACTTGCCAATTTAAAGAAGTTAATAAAATAATTAATTCATTTGATATCTTCAAACATTCCAATTGAAGTTGGTTAATACTCAAGAAAACGTTTTATCATAACTCCAATGTAATTTTCTTAAGAAAATCCTTTCATTATAGTTATACAAAACCTAGTTTAACTCAAAAATTTAATTTGAAAGTTTTGAAAAGAACATGCTAACTCTTTGTTTTAAACAAACTTCAAGTCTTTAAATCCATTTAATTTTTCAAGAACATATACAAATATAACTATATATAAAAACATGATTAGTATGAATTTTTTTTTAACTCTTTATTCCTTGGTGGTTTTGTTCTTTTAATCGGGCTTTCTAAGTGACCATTTAGCAAGTTTTGGGCCATGAATCCCAACCCAATTGGGCTTAGGTCATTAAGTATGGAAATACTCCTCGGGCTTAATTACTCACCAACTTAGGCTTAGTAAAATAGAACCACCAATGATTTTAAGAGAAATTTTTCTTCTTTTGTTAAGTTAGTATAATATATATATGTGTATATGTATATATATTCTGAACAATATTTGGATCAAGACAACTGAAAAATTATTTTCAACTCTAAGTTAGGCATGCAAAAATTCCATTACTTTAATTAAAAATCTAAGTAAAAACTTAAGTAAAGTATACTACTTGAAAATCATTTCTTAAGAAATTTATTTGGAGTTGTCATAAAAGGTAAACTTGAGTATAGAACTAACTAAGGATTAGAAGACTTAAATTCTATCAAATTGATCAATTATTAATCAACTCTATTAAGTTGGCAAGTGACTATTTTTTTTATGATGAAAAGAAGGAAAAAAATGACATAAAAGAATGGTAAGAAAAAGAAAAAAAAATAACTAAGATAAAGATAAAAATGACTAATTCCCACCCCCACACCTAAATTTTGCATTGTCCTCAATGCAAATTCTATTATGCACAAAGTAAAAATAGATAAGAATGGAAGCACTTACATTTGTTCGGTCGACTTCGAACAATGATAAAAATTCAGAATTACCTTTGGTATGAGAAGGTGAAGTCAAAATTTATTCTCTCTTTTTTTTTTCATTTTTTTTCATATTGAAAAGAACAAGAAACTCTCACATGAGAGAAGAATAAATTCTTTTATTATTATGAGACAAAAATAAAAATGTAGAATAAAAGATGAAACATGAGAAGCTCACATTCTACATTAAATCCTACCTTATTGTGAAAATTCTACCTCGAAATTTAAAGAATTTCAAAATGATATAATCAATGATGTTCTCAAATTCGAAAATTCCAAGGGTTGCAATGTGTTTTGCAAAGAAATTAAGGTAGGTCTTATTGGTGTTATGCATTTTGAACTTAGATTCGTTATTAACAAAAATTTCATCAAAAATGAAATCTTGTTGTTTTCCATTTTCCAAAATCTAAGTTCATTGATAAAGGGTTCTTCAAATGTTGGCTTCAAAATGCATGTATTCAACGTAATTCTCTCGCTCAAGGACTTGATTATTAACACAGTTACTGTTGTTGTGAATGGATTGCATTCACTTGATCTTGAAAAGTTGAACTTGCCCCCGCTCCTTGGATTGCTCACGGGTTGACTTCGGAAATGATCCTTTCTCTCTCACTTATAGCACTAGCTAGTTGACCAAGCCGGTTTCTAATCTAGCTATGGCTTGAGTGTTGGAGTTGAGAATTTGTCCCGTTGATTGCATAAAGGAGTTCATCGCTAGATGTTTGAGTCAACAAGTTCGTGGTCTGTGTAGAGGTTTTAATCAAGGCTTCCAAACCCTTTCCAAAACATTAAGACGTTTCTCAACATTTGAAGGAATATGATTTGTAGATTGATGATGAGGAAACCGATTTGGAAATGGTCGATTTGGTTGTGGAAAGTTGGTTTGAAACTGAGAAAAGCTGCGTTGCCCTAGGAATTGTTGGTTTGAAGAGGGAGTAAAATTTTATTTCCAGAAATTACCCGATTCCATGCAAAATTGGATGATTTCTCCAACCCGATTATAGGTTGGAGAAAATGGATCATTAATCGGATGTCGGAATGCAAAGATTCATCCGTTCTAGAGATTGAGTATTTCCTAAGAGTGGATATTGCTCAAGCATGGGTCGAGAAAGATAGTTATGACAACCCGAGGTAAACTTGATTGATTTGAGCGGAGCTCGTTCTTTGGTTTCTAAAGTTTCTAACTCACAGAGAATTGTAGCCATCTTAGCTTCAGAGGCTATGTTTGACTCTAAGGAAGGACTTCTAGAATTGGATTGGGTAATCGATGAATCACGTTGTTCCAATCGCATAGTTTTCTGATAAATTCTCTAAAAGTCCCAAGCTTCATGGCATTTTTCTTCATGAAATCCCCTTGACACATTGACTCTAAGGAAGTTTTTGAAGAATAATCCAATCCTTCATAAATGATTTGGCATAATCGCCACTTTTCAAGACCATGGTGAGGGCATTGGATAAGAAGATCTTTGAATTTGTCAAAATACTTCCAAAAAGGTTCTCCGGACTATTTTAAAATTTTGAATGCTGTGAATGGATTGCATTCACTTGATCTTGAAAAGTTGAACTTGCCCCCGCTCCTTGGATTGCTCACGGGTTGACTTCGGAAATGATCCTTTCTCTCTCACTTATAGCACTAGCTAGTTGACCAAGCCGGTTTCTAATCTAGCTATGGCTTGAGTGTTGGAGTTGAGAATTTGTCCTGTTGATTGCATAAAGGAGTTCATCGCTAGATGTTTGAGTCAACAAGTTCGTGGTCTGTAGAGGTTTTAATCAAGGCTTCCAAACCCTTTCCAAAACATTAAGACGCTTTCAACATTTGAAGGAATATGATTTGTAGATTGATGATGAGGAAACCGATTTGGAAATGGTCGATTTGGTTGTGGAAAGTTGGTTTGAGAATCGAAAGAAATCAAGGTTCCTAGGGAATTGTTGGTTTGAAGAGGAGTAAAATTTTATTTCCAGAAATTACCCGATTCCATGCAAAATTGGATGATTTCTCCAACCCGATTATAGGTTGGAGAAAATGGATCATTAATCGGATGTCGGAATGCAAAGATTCATCCGTTCTAGAGATTGAGTATTTCCTAAGAGTGGATATTGCTCAAGCATGGGTCAGAAAGATAGTTATGACAACCCGAGGCGTAAACTTGATTGATTTGAGCCTGAGCTCGTTCTTTGGTTTCTAAAGTTTCTAACTCACAGAGAATTGTAGCCATCTTAGCTTCAGAGGCTATGTTTGACTCTAAGGAAGGACTTCTAGAATTGGATTGGGTAATCGATGAATCACGTTGTTCCAATCGCATAGTTTTCTGATAAATTCTCTAAAAGTCCCAAGCTTCATGCATTTTTCTTCATGAAATCCCTTGACACATTGACTCTAAGGAAGTTTTTGAAGAATAATCCAATCCTTCATAAATGATTTGGCATAATCGCCACTTTTCAAGACCATGGTGAGGGCATTGGATAAGAAGATCTTTGAATTTGTCAAAATACTTCCAAAAAGGTTCTCCGGACTATTTTAAAATTTTGAATGTCTGTTTCTAAGCTTGACCGCTTTGTGGATAGGAAAGAATTTTTCGAAAAACTTTACAAATTCACCCTGTGTTGAGATGGAATCAGGGCAAGCTTATACCATTTTTGGCTTTGTCCTTAAGGGCAAATGGAATAAATCGGAGTTTGATCGCATCTTCGCTAAGTCCCTCATCTTAATCATGAGGCAAATTTCTTCAAATTCGAGATAAAGATGTATGCCTTCGGTTTCGACTCCTAAGAATTTGGGAAGCATGTTTATGAAATGCGGCCGGTTAAAATTGGTTCCATTTACCTCTGGGAGTTTTATGCAAGGGGATTGCATTTCTAGTGGGGTAACAAACATCTTGAAGAACAGGTGGGTTGGTATTAGCCATTTCGCTTGGTTCAAGAGATGAATCAAAACGAATTAAACGATTAGTATTATCCCTAACCCAAGTTTGCATACACCAAAATCAAAAAAAATTTTATTTTTTATTTGAAAAAGGATAAGAGAAAAAGTTAAGAAGATGATGAGAAAAAAATAAGGAAAAACTAACTAAAAATAAATAAATCAAGGCAATCACTTTAAAAAATAAGGAAAAACTAACTAAAAAATAAGGAAAAACTTGACCTAGACCAAATTCTAACCAAAAATTCCTTAGTGAAAACATCAAAATTTACTTGGGTAATTAGCCGTAAGGATAGTACTAGAGGGAGATCAAAGATCAATTAAGTACCTCTTTCCTTCGAGCTCTTACTAACCCCTAAACCTTGCCTTAGATACCAATTAATCCAAATAAACTTGGACCGGTTCACTTAAGAAATTATTGTTCCTTAATGAGCTCGAATCCTTAGGGGCCAACGCCTAATCAAATTTTAAGAGGCTTGGGTAAGTGTAGTGAGGAATTAGTGATTTTTGGACTAAGGAAAGGGTGATGAAATCCCTCACCTTATCTTGATTAGTGGGTTTTGCCCTTAAAATATTTTCAAGTGTGTGCCAAATCAAGATGCTCAAATCACTTTGGTGAATTCCTACTATTATATGAAATGCAACCCTAGAAATTAAAAGCAACTAAAAAGGATGCAAAAACAAACAAAAATCTTTTTATTTTTATTTTATTATGGTCGACAATAAAAAAAAATGAAGTTTATTAGGGTCGACAAGGGGAAGAAAACAAAAACCTTTTATTTTTTTATTTTTATATTTTTTTTTATTTTTTATTTTTATCCTAATTGTCTCTAATGTATATGAACTATCTAAAGGGTGGAATTGAAAATACTAGATAGAGAAGTTACCCACGCAAAAGCAATGCAAAGCCTCGTTGGAGGCAATTCTTCAATCTTGAATCTTCAACTCTTGATCTTCAAGCTCCAAGTTCCTACACAAAAGAAAACACACAAAATAAAAACCAAACTTAATGAAAATCCTACTTATGCACCGTTCCCCGGCAACGGCGCCAAAAACTTGATGGGAAATAAATGATTACCTCCTAAGTTGCAAGTATACAACCTTTATCAAGTTATAGTATATAAGATTATCGATCCCACGAGGAACGGAAGTAGGGAGAGTTTTGCTCAAGTTTTGGTTCTCAAATTATACACAATTAGGAGTTTATTCAAATAAAATAAAAGTGAGAGAATGGTGAAAGTGGATGTGGAGAGATAAGAGGGTGGATGTGGATTATGTGCAAAGGAGGAGGAAATAAAGTTGAGAGTGTGGTGGTGGTTATATGCACATAATAACAAAACTAGGTTTGAGATTATATGCACATGGAGGGAATATGAGAGTGAGAGAAAATAAGTGCAAAATAAAAGAAAGCAAGATTAAGAGAGAGGAGAGAGTAAAAGAAAATCAAAATCAAGAATAAAGGAAAGTAACAAACAAATGAAAACAAGGATAAGTGGAAAATCAAGAATGTAAAGTATGGAGGATTAATTAAAGATATGAGGAATCTAGAGTAGATCCACTTAGCTTATCTCAATCTCACAAGAATGAGTTGGATTTGTTAGCTAGTTTCAAACAATCTCTAGGGATCCCACAAATATTGACTCCACACTTAGAAAAGGGTAATTCCCAAGAGGGTTCTAGCCTCAAGGTGAATTAAAGCAAAGAAAAATCTATTCTAGAAAGTAAATACAAGAATTAAATACATTGCATGAAAGTAAATTGCATGAAAGTAAATTGCATGAAATTAAATTGCATGAAAGTAAATCTAAGCTACAAAGCAATAAATGAACAAGAAAGAAAATGAAAAGAAATAAAATAGAAACCAACAACTCCTCGATCTTAATATAATCCTCCTTTGGTCCTTGGATTAGAAGAAGAGAAAGGAAATTGAAGGGGTGAAAATTTCATTTATTGTGTAACAAAAGTTACAATTTTGGAAGGTCTCCTCAATTAAGAGTGACCCTCCTCTCCAAATGGAGTTTTACAAAATATTTCACACTCAAAACACTCACCTTCACCCCTATTTATAGCCCAACGGAGTTGATGTGAACCATTGGATCAAACCTAGCCAAAAGGGAGAGAAATCCACCATTAACTGAATCTGTTGGTAATCGGACGGTTATTAACCGGCATTAACCGTCACAACCTGTTATCAACCGATTGGTTCCCAACCTAATTTGTCTTTTCTTGATTTTTCTTCACGAATTTCTCTTGGATCAATTTGGTATCTTGGGCCTTGGTTTGTCTTCAGATTTGGGCTTCAAATATTGGTAGAAATTCAGAGAATTTAAGTCATTTGGGCTTTTATTTATTATTTCTTTATTAGCCCGCAAAATAAGATAAAAATGATTATTAGTAATATCGTTATTCATATAACATAGGTAATAAGGGTATAAAATGTAATTAAAATGTGATAATCAGTTGCTATCTTTATTGCAATTTATAATCTACTTTGCATAATTTTAAAAGAACACTATTCACCCCTTCTAGTGTTTTAATGTGTTAAATCAACATCCTACACATATAAAACTATTTACTACTATTTCATAACACTAAACATGATAAGTATAAAACTAGGTGTGTGAAAACTAATATGATATAGTCTCGTGAATACAATGTGTTAAGCAATCATATTCTTATCAATTGTACGCATATAATATGCATATGGATGTGAAAGTAATATGTGAACCTGTATGATATAATCAAGCCTATATACCAAAAGATAATATCATCCTGAATCCATCTTGTACAAGCATATACATAAGCATATCAAAAAACTTATTTTTAAAAGAAAATAAAAAGATAAAAAGAGAATTTTTATTTTATTTTTTATATATAAAAATCTACAAAATCCTAAAAAGAAAGCAAAAATAAAGAAAATAAAAAAATCAAGAAAGAAAAATATTTTATGTACATACAACAGGTCAGGTTAACATGCTAGATATGAGATAGAATGCCTAAATCTTATCTCAATCTAGTAAAACGATCTTCAGGTAAAGGTATTGTAAAAATATCTGCAAGTTATTGATCAGTAGGGACAAACTCAATCTGAATGTTCTCTTTATCAACTTGATCCCTAACAAAGTGATGTCGAACATCAATGTGTTTTGTGCGTGAATGTTGACTAGGTTATTACTCAAATCAATAGCAATTTTATTGTCACACATAAGAGGAACTTTCTTAAAGGTAATGCAGTAATCCTAAAGAGTCAAAGACATCCAAAGGGCTTCTGAACAATAACTATCTAATACAATATACTCAGCTTCAATAGTTGACAAAGCTACACAGTTTTGTTTCCTACTAGACCAAGATACTACAGAATGTCCTAAAAGATGTACTGTTCCACTAGTGCTTTTTCTCAGTATGACACCCAACATAATCACTACCGAATATTTAACTAAATCAAAAAAATTACACTCAGGAAACCATAAACTGAATTTGTGCGTTCTAATTGTTAGTTCCTTGGTTTTAATGATATTTTAACAAACAATTTATAACTAATCTCGTTTGTCTAGTGTTTTTATTTTCATATTTATTCTAGGCAAACAAGGTATTGGAGGTTGGATGGACTTGCGCCTACACGATCATATCCATTGGAGGATGGGAGGAATAGTGGAGTGAAGCAATGCAATTCAAGTCAAGATTTAAGATCAAGCTTCATCCGTAGCCAAGACAAGCTTATTGTAAATCTCAAGTTTGGGTACATTAGTTTAGGTTTATACTTGTGTGTTTATACTTAGAGCTCAAGATTCATACACACACACATTTATTTTGATTTATCACCGTTTTGAATTATAGACTTAACGACTTGATTTTATATCTTTTCTCAAGTTTATAAATCCATTGGAAAGTATTTCAAAACGTGTTTAAAAAAATCAAAAAATCTCAAGTTTATATCTTTTCAAACATGCACGAACATGCACGCATACACACTTTTTTGTTTCTATTACAAAACAAGTTAAAATTGAGAATTTATTGTATCCATGGTTCATTGATTTTATCACATTAATTTATATCTTATATAAAGTCCATAAACCAAATCACAAGATCTCAATACTTGTTCATGTTCAAAATCATGCTTTTCACATATCATATTTTTCATGTTTTACAAAACAATTGAGTATTAACAATTGAAAATGAAATTTGAAAAATTTCTTTGTTTACATGTTTATCTTTATATATAAAAACATTTTCCTAATTTTACTAATTTTGGAGTTGTTTTGTTATTTTCAATTGAGTTTACAAAAGAAGTTTTCAGCAGTTTTTAGAAACTATTTATTTGTGTTCAAATAATTATTTCTCACAAATGGTAAGTGATATTTCAGAAATTCTTTTTGTAACATGTTTATCTATATCTTTATAACCTTCTCTAAATATTTCATAATATTTAGAGTTGATTTACTATGTCAAATTGATTTTACAATGTCAAGCATTTTAGCAGTTTTTCAGAATCTGAAATATCTGTCCTGAAATAATTATTGATCACAAATGAGAAGTGATATTTTATAAATTCTTTCTCTAACATGTTCATATACATGTTTAGAAACCTCTCTCAAAATTTCATGATTGTTGGAGGTGATTTACTATTTTAATTGATTTTACAAAACCAGATATACAAATTTCCAGAATGCTAGATTTTGGGGTATTTTGGTCTTTTCAGCCTATAACGGCTAGTTTTATTTTTGAGTGTTTTGCTGGTTGTTTTGGGGTTATTTTATGAGCCTATATATACCTCATGCCCCATTCATTTCTAAAAAGAGAGAGTGTTTTAAAAGAAGTTTAAGAGAGTTTTAAGTTTTATTTAAGATTGTTTAAGGAATTCAAGCCTTGTTTCAAGTTTATTTTGTGGAGCAAAGTTTTACAAGAGGAAGAGGAGATCATCCTTTGGTGTTTGAGCTTTCACTCATCTCTCTCTCACTCTTGATCTTTAGAGAAGTGTTTCTAAACTCTTTCTAGCTTTACATTTATTTGTTTGTTAATCATTTTTATTAAAGCTAGATTTTAATTGAGTTTAGTTTTGATTAAATCTCATTGTTACACACTTGAGCTTTTAGTATTTTCATACATAGTATATTGGGGTTGTGAGAGTTTGTAACATTGAGTTGTGCTTAATTGAGTTCTCATCCATAGAGAACAAACATTTGTATTTGTGAGCTTTAATTGTGAGATCACATTGTATTACACTAGTACACGAGAGGAGTGTGTGGTGAGAGACGGGTTATCACAAGAGGAGTGGCGTTGGTAGTAAAGCCTAGGGAGCGGTGGTAAACCGAGCACTTGAGGGAGACACGGACTAGAGACCAACACTTGAGGTGGTAGTTAGTGTAAGTACATTGTGAGTGATTGTAAAGTTTTCGTGAGCTAGAAAATCGAGATAGTGTGGTGTAAGCGTTATTGGTGGCGTAGAAAACCGGTTGATATAGTGGAGATCTCCTCGGCGAGGAGTGAAGACGTGGGTCGTGGGGACCGAACTCTGTGATCATATCGTTTGTTTGTGTTTGCTTGGCGTTCATTTTTTTTTGTGCTTATTGCCTATTTCGCCAATTTTTATTGATCATTTCATTCACTATTTTGTTTTCTATTGCTTACATATCCTTGCATATAATCTTGTTGAATATCATTCTTGCTAGGATATAATTTATTAATTAGTTTTAATTGGCATTAATTTGGATTAGATTAGCATATTGCCCTATTCATCCCTCTCTAGGGCATTTCAATTGGTATCAGAGCTTGGTGCTCTTTGATTAGAGGCTTAACAACCTAGAATCAAGGATCCAAGTTAGTATATTGCTAATCTAGTTTTGTGATTTTTATATATTGCTTGCATAATATATTTATTATGGATATGCGTTGTGCACCTTGTTTAGGCTATGATCCACATGTTGCTCCTTTGTTTAATGATTTTTCTTATGCACAATGGATGTTTAGATTTAAATTATTTTCTAGATCTAAACATATAGATATATGGGAAATCATTGAATGTGCATATGTTGTGCCCAACTTGGATAAATCTAAATGGAGCACAAATGATAAAAGATTGTTTATTATGAACAAGATTTTGTTAGAATTTTTGCTTAATACTTTTGATTATTCTATTTCTAACAAACTTGCTCATTTTGATAGTGCTTACAAATTATGGAAATTTATAGAAGCACATCAAGGTGACTTGGAGAAGATTCGACGCGCATTGGCGGAATCGACTTCAAGCAAGGTTGGAGCATCATCATCATCATCATGCACACGGCCACTAGGCGATAGCCCTAGTGTGGTATGCGAGTCTAACTCCGATAGTGACTTATCTTTTGAAGAACTCGCTTGTGCTAGTGAAAAATTGTTGCATGCCTACAACAAATTACATAAAATTTTATTGATCTAAAAAGCAAGCATGATAATTTAAAATCCGATCATGAGAAGTTAGCTTCCGGATTTGATATCATAGCTCAAGAAAATGTTACACTTAAAGAGAACAATGATATGTTAAATTTGGAAAAAACTCAATTGAAGATTGATATTGCTAACTTAACTCATGAGAAAGACAATGCCATGATAGAAGTAGAAACTATTAGAAATGAGTTTAATTCATTTAAAATTGAACATGTTTCATCTACTTCTATTTCCAATGCATTTGTGCAAAATGATGAGTTGAAACTTGTTAAAAACCGCATTTCATCTTTAGACTCAACTCTTGTTACATGCATGGATAATCATAAGAAACTTATGGACTTGTGTGCAAAGTCCCGTGTTAACACTTCCAAATCAAACAATCACTATGCATACTTGTATAGCAAAATTTACAAATGCTCAATTTGCTGCCGTAAAGGCCATATTGCTAAATTTTATTATAATGCACAAAAACCTATCAAGCCTAATCATTTTTGTGCATCCCATCAAGCTTCATCACAACATACACACATGCATGCATCCAATGTTCATCATAAGCTTAGTCGTGTGTATAAATGTGATATATGTGGTCGTTTTGGATATTTGGCAAAATTTTGTTTTAATTTGAAAAGGGTTTCACATTTGCCAAATGTTGTTAGAAGACCACAAAAGTTTAAGTGTGATGTTTGTGATAGGTTTGGACATCTTGCACAATTTTATTTTGATTTACAAAAAGTTTCTAAATTGCAAAATGTTCCAAAAAGACCACTTTTATTTGATGATGTTTCTCATTTACAAAAAGCTTTTAAAAGACCATCCATATTTACAAATGATTCACGTGCACAAGCCAAAGATCAATATATACAAATGCGCCTCTTTCATTGCACACATTGCAATCGGAAGGGTCATTTGAGTGATTATTGCTATGACCGGATACGTGCACCATATACGCCCAAAAGGAATCATAACCCTAGGGCATTGAGCTTAAAAGATAGGGGTCATGTCCCTAAACAATCCGGCACCAAAAATATTTGGGTGCCAAAACATATTTGATTTTTAAACCAAGATATTTAGTATCTTTTATTTTTTATTTCTTGCTTTTGAAAAACGTGCTTTGAATTTTTTTTGTCAATTCCTTTGTTTTCATTTATTAATTTTAGTTTTACATGAGAGGTTTATGTTTGAACAACCCTCCGTATTTATTGGTTATTTCAAATCATGATTACCGGGCGCTAAAAGTTTATATGGGTTGAAATTAGTTTCAAGAGCTTGATATGCTCACCTCTCTTGCTTTTTATTAAAAACACCTTTTAGTATGATCACCTCTCTTGCTTTTATTATGATCTATTTTGGATTTTTAAACCATAGTTCATGATTATTATATGTCTTGAAGGATTGGTGTTGAACTATGTAGTTTTGGTATGATCAATGTGCTTGTACTTTTGAATTCATTATAAAATACCTTTATGATGATATTTACATGTTTGAGCTTATGGATCATCATTCTTGTGCTTTATAATATATTCCTTTTCTGGTTTGATCAAATTTACAAAGAATATGTCTTTTATTGATCAAACATCATTTTGAGCATACCTTATTTTTAGCAACCTCCGGATGTATTGTTTATGTTTATCGGTATTCACATGGGTTGAAATAATCTTATTTGTTCTCTTGTCGAATGTACTCCAAGTTTATTACCGTTTGTTTTATCCTAAGTAAATTTCCTTTTGATCCTTGTGGATAAAACACATAATAGTTCGATATTATTTTTGGCATGTTTCCTTGCCAAGAGATTGTTTTATAAGAAGTGATTTGAGTATTCTTATTCAAATATTTACTTGATTTACCTCTTTTGCCTTATTGTCAAATATGACAAAGTTTTATTATTTTGGTTTTGTGATTTAAATTGTGATTTATGATTTCATTTGAGTGATTTGTTTTCATTTGAAAACTTTTTGCATGATTCTCATGTTTTACTTTCTTTTGATTTCATAAATCTATTTTCACATGATTTTTTGTATTGAGACACACTTTTATATATTGATATATCCATGTGTGCTCTCATAGTCTTGTTGTATGTGAGTGATATTTAGTATGTTTACTCACATATATATGTTTGCCATGATCATTCATTGCATATGTTATATGACATTTTGATAGGGGGAGCAATCCCTATTTATATTTTTATTTTATACTCATCGTGCTTATAGGAAGGGGGAGCCTTCGCTCTCTTCATTCTTTTATTTTCCCCACTTTTTGATGTTGCCAAAGGGGGAGAAAAATGGTGAGTATATTCATGTTTAAGAGTATTCTTATTGCATATTTTATATATACTCTTTGTGTAAATTATTTGTCATCATCAAAAAGGGGGAGATTGTTAGTTCCTTGGTTTTGATGATATTTTAACAAACAATTTATAACTAATCTCGTTTGTCTAGTGTTTGTATTTTCATGTTTATTCTAGGCAAACAAGGTATTGGAGGTTGGATGGACTTGCACCTACACGATCATATCCATTGGAGGATGGGAGGAATAGTGGAGTGAAGCAATGCAATTCAAGTCAAGATTTAAGATCAAGCTTCATCCGTAGCCAAGACAAGCTTATTGTAAATCTCAAGCTTGGGTACATTAGTTTAGGTTTATACTTGTGTGTTTATACTTAGAGCTCAAGATTCATACACACACACATTTATTTTGATTTATCACCGTTTTGAATTATAGACTTAACGACTTGATTTTATATCTTTTCTTCAGTTTATAAATCCATTGGAAAGTATTTCAAAATGTGTTTAAAAAAATCAAAAATCTCAAGTTTATATCTTTTCAAACATGCGAACATGCACGCCACACTTTTTGTTTCTATTGCAAAACAAGTTAAAATTGAGAATTTATTGTATCCATGGTTCATTGATTTTATCACATTAATTTATATATTATATAAAGTCCATAAACCAAATCACAAGATCTCAATACTTGTTCATGTTCAAAATCATGCTTTTCACATATCATATTTTTCATGTTTTACAAAACAATTGAGTATTAACAATTGGAAAATGAAATTTGAAAAATTTCTTTGTTTACATGTTTATCTTTATATATACAAACATTTTCCTAATTTTTACTAATTTTGGAGTTGTTTTGTTATTTTCAATTGAGTTTACAAAAGAAGTTTTCAGCAGTTTTTAGAAACTATTTATTTGTGTTCAAATAATTATTTCTCACAAATGGTAAGTGATATTTCAGAAATTCTTTTTGTAACATGTTTATCTATATCTTTATAACCTTCTCTAAATATTTCATAATATTTAGAGTTGATTTACTATGTCAAATTGATTTTACAATGTCAAGCATTTTAGCAGTTTTTCAGAATCTGAAATATCTGTCCTGAAATAATTATTGATCACAAATGAGAAGTGATATTTTATAAATTCTTTCTCTAACATGTTCATATACATGTTTAGAAACCTCTCTCAAAATTTCATGATTGTTGGAGGTGATTTACTATTTTTAATTGATTTTACAAAACTAGATATACAAATTTCCAGAATGCTAGATTTTGGGGTATTTTGGTCTTTTCAGCCTATAACGGCTAGTAACGGCTAGTTTTTATTTTTGAGTGTTTTGCTGGTTGTTTTTGGGGTTATTTCATGAGCCTATATATACCTCATGCCCCCATTCATTTCTAAAAAGAGAATATTTTAAAAGAAGTTTAAGAGAGTTTTAAGTTTTATTTAAGATTGTTTAAGGCATTCAAGCCTTGTTTCAAGTTTGTTTTGTGGAGCAAAGTTTTACAAGAGGAAGAGGAGATCATCCTTTGGTGTTTGAGCTTTCACTCATCTCTCTCTCACTCTTGATCTTTAGAGAAGTGTTTCTAAACTCTTTCTAGCTTTACATTTATTTGTTTGTTAATCATTTTTATTAAAGCTAGATTTTAATTGAGTTTAGTTTTGATTAAATCTCATTGTTACACACACCCACTTGAGCTTTTAGTATTTTCATACATAGTATATTGGGGTTGTGAGAGTTTGTAACATTGAGTTGTGCTTAATTGAGTTCTCATCCATAGAGAACAAACATTTGTATTTGTGAGCTTTAATTGTGAGATCACATTGTATTACACTAGTACACGGAGAGGAGTGTGTGGTGAGAGACGGGGTTATCCCAAGAGGAGTGGCGTCGGTAGTAAAGCCTAGGGAGCGGTGGTAAATCCGAGCACTTGAGGGAGACACGGACTAGAGACCAACACTTGAGGTGGTAGTTAGTGTAAGTACATTGTGAGTAATTGTAAAGTTTTTGGTGAGCTAGAAAACCGAGATAGTGTGGTGTAAACGTTATTCGGGTGAGCGTAGAAAACCCGGTTGATATAGTGGAGATCTCCTCGAGGCGAGGAGCGGAGACGTAGGTCGTGGGGACCGAACTCCGTGATCATATCGTTTGTTTGTGTTTGCTTGGCGTTCATTTTTATTTGTGCTTATTGCCTATTTCGCCAATTTTTATTGATCATTTCATTCACTATTTTATCTTCTATTGCTTACATATCCTTGCATATAATCTTGTTGAATATCATTCTTGCTAGGATATAATTTGTTAATTAGTTTTAATTGGCATTAATTTGGATTAGATTAGCATATTGTCCTATTCACCCCCCTCTAGGGCAATTTCACTAATTAAATATAAAAAACCTCGTTTTACAGCTTTCAAGTGTGATTCTTTAGGATTGGCTTGAAACCTAGCACACAGACACACAGAAAACATAATGTAAGGACTAGAAGCAGTAAGATATATAAGAGACTACCAATCATTTCTCTGTATCTCTTTTCATCAATTGACACTCCTGTTTCATCTTTTGTAAGCATTGTTGAAAGATTCATCGAGGTTGAAGCAGCTTTTAAACTATCCATACTAAACCGTTTTAAGAGTTGTTTCACATACTTCTCCTGTGATATAAACACTCCATCATTTGTTTCCTTCATTTAAAAC
Organism: Asparagus setaceus; assembly: GCA_012295165.1. NCBI lineage: Eukaryota > Viridiplantae > Streptophyta > Magnoliopsida > Asparagales > Asparagaceae > Asparagus > Asparagus setaceus. The sequence continues at coordinate 28,879,435 of CM022709.1, read as the reverse complement.
CCTAAAAAGTATTTCAGCTCTCCCATCATGCTCATTTCAAACTCATCCTACATTAACTTTTCAAACGTATGACAAAGATCCTTATTAGTAGCTCGAAAATAATATCATCAACATACACTTGTACAATAATGATATCTTTACCAACAAATTGAACAAATAAGGTATTATCAGCAAATCTCTTTTAAAATTTTTTTTAAGCAGATAAGAACTATGAAGATCATACTAAGCTCAAGGTGCTTGTTTAAGACCATACAAAGCTTTATCTAACTTGTATACATAATCTGAAAAAGCATGACCAATGAAACTTGGGGGTTGTTCTATATAGACTTCTTCCTTCAGGAACTCATTTAGAAAGACACTTTTATATCCATTTGTGTGACCGTGTTTCAACAAGGTCAGCAATTCGTGAAATCCGAATGTCAAACTCGCCATGCACCAACACCGCAGTAACAACATGTTTCACCATCACGAATATCTCTAGTGAAGATTAGTAATGTGAAAGTACAAGACATGCAAATAAATAATAAAATAGAACAATGAGATCGAGAATTTACTAAGTAGTATAAAGATCATCAACGTCAACAGGCCCAACCGGAGATAAAATAGCATATATAGAACTCGCCTCTACAAGAATCAATAAGAGGTTCACTAAGGCACTCACCTTTACACAATAGGATCACAAATCTCTAGAGTCTAAAACAATTAAAATAAACATCTACCGTGGAGATCGAAAAATAACTACTAATATAAATAACTAAAAGAGGTCGTGGATGCTATCCATCAACCTCGCGACTCTCAGACACCGCCACGCCTCAAAAGAGGGAAACAACGAGCGCCAAGCTATATGAATCATCTCCACTCTGTGGGAAGGGCTAGGAGAATATAACAAAATCTTGGTTAATACATATAGATACAAAATCATTCATAAAGTACTAAAGAAAAATTGGCATGTAGAGACCCACAATACAAGAGTTAGTACGTCGGCGAAATAATCCAAACAAGGAAACCCTCATGTATATACCATGTCTCGAATTGTGAATCACTATATACCAATTCCAGTCCTACGAATGAAAAATATTACGAAGTAAAATACAATTATTCCAAACCTCAACTTTAGAGTCAAAGTCACATCTCGAACTACCCTCGGATAGTTGGCCTGAGATCACAAGGAATATCGCCTAGCTCACCATCACCACAAATCATATCACATATATACTATGTATGCAATGCATCTAAAGCATTACCAACACTGGGTAATTTAACATGGAAGCAATAACACAAGTTGTGACCACATATATATATATATATATATATATATATATATATATATATATATATATATATATATATATATATATATATATATATATATATATATATATATATATATATATATATATATATATATATATATATATTCTCACAATATATCCCGGCAAAGGAGCAAGGACTAATAGAATCGTCTATTTAACTTAAGTTATTAACATTCCACCATACTATTTTTTACAAGAAATTCACTTCGTCATCATCATCATGCGGATCGACATATCGGCTTACCGACCTCATCATTATCACCATACGGATCGACATAGACGGCTCACTAGCCTCATCGCATTACCTTGCGGATCGGCGTATCTGGCTCACGGCCTCTTCGCATTATCTTGCGGATCGACATATATGGCTCACTAGCCTAAGCGTGTCCCGGATGTCACGTATACTTTATTAAGAACATGTACTTATGTATTCGTGCACATATCTCGATTGTACAAATAATATCTCATGTCCACAACATCTCAAGTTTTAATAGATTCTAGACATCATAATACAATTCAGGTTGGTGAAAAAATTTCTCAAATCAAAAGTATCACGACTCAAAACATACACATGCACAAATTATTTGAAAAATCCTCTGAAATCCCTCAAAATCGCCAAAGAAAAGAACAAGGCTTTGAGAGAAGGGAAAAGGGCTACTAGGGTTTGGGACACAGGAGAAAAGAGGTATTTTTCATGTTTAAACATGTGTATATATGACAGCAAACCCGAAAAACTACAGCCCTAAACACGAAACACGAAATTGGGAAAAAAAACAATCTGACTAGAAACAAACTCTTGGTAATTTAACTATAACTTTTGCATCCGAGCTCAGAATGAGATGATTAAAGATTTTCTGGAAAGTTGCTGAAGGTATCTACAACTTTGATCTTTTAAGTTTTTCCATATTCACAGCGTATCAGTGTGAAAAAGACAGAATCTCTCCACTAGTCATAAATTTCCAGATTTATGCATCGAGCATGATTGGTGCACTTGCACTCATATATGCACATATATATGTTGTAAAATCATCAGAACTCAGATAAACAAGGTTGTTTAATTATTTTCAGATCACAAAACATCTCTATAACTCATTGTAAATCTTTTAAACACAAAAGATCAAATCTTTACATATAATATAAAAGAAATCTCTTTTCTATATTGAAAACTAGTTCTTTTAGGCTCAATAAAACCTTGTGAAAGAATTTCATTAAAACGATTCTCTAAAAAATTAGGTGTAGGGTTAGCAGAGATGAAACTGCTTTGAAATCTTGTTAAAACAAGTGAAGGATGCAAAGGCAAGGTAGATCCCTAAGATCTTGGCAATCCAAGGTGAAATCTTGCTTCAAAGGCTCTTGAATTCTCACAAGAAAGTTCTAGGATTTAGAGGAGGGTTTGGTGGCTGTTAGGGTTTGAGAGTTCTGATAAAAGATGTGAAAATTCGTGAAAACATGTATTTATATACAGGTAAACCCGAAATAACCCGTCGGACACGAAATCCAATAAGAACCGGAAATCTGTTTTGACTAGGAAAGTATCCCCTTCGGTAGTTTGACCATAACTTTCTCATAAGAACTCCAAATTAGGTGATATAAGATTTGTTGGAAAGATGTTGAAGAGACCTACAACTTTGGTGTTTTAAGGTTTTCCAGATTATAACTGTAACAGTGTGTAAAACCTATAAACTCATAACTAGTCATTATTTCCAGATTTATACTGGGTGCATGTTTAGTGCATGTTTTGACCCGTTCTCTCACAAATGTGAACTTGTTTGTTCTCAAAGCACTTGATAACATACTCAAATATCATTTAATGATATTTGTCACCATAAAATATATTTATCAATATATATCACAAAATATTCAAATTATCGGGTTTTACATTCTTCCCCTTAAAAGAATTTAGTCCCGAAATTCATAAGCGCATCATAGTAACATCAAAATTTAACATTCTAGAATGTGAATACCCCCACTCAACTCCTAATTAAATGAAACTAGTACATCGGGCGAAAAATCCAAATAAGGAACCCCCATATATATACCATGTGTTCAATGATTAGGAGCTAAGTGTTAGTACTTCATTTTAGTGTTAAATATGGATGTAGTTAAATTACATATATTAATATAAACATCATAACATAAAGGTATAGCCAAGTATCAACCTCTTACTGCTCAAGCGGTGTGGGTAGTCATGACGAACATCCTCCTCGGCTCCCAAGAAATCTCTTCGCTTCCTTCCGGTTCCTTTGGACCTTCACTAATGGAATAATTTTGTTTCTAAGCTTTTTATCTTCTCTAGCAAGAATACAAACCGAACCTCTATGGTGGTCAAATCATCCCGAATCTCAATTTCGGTGTATCAATCACTCTCTTTGCTCCTCGTCAAATGCTTTTTAGCATTGAAACATGAAAGACATCGTGTACACTCGACATCGATCTTGGAAGATCTAATTTATAAGAAACGCTCTAATACGCTCAATAATCTTGAATGGACCAACATATCTCGAGCAAGCTTCCCCGTTTGCGAATCATTGACGCCCTTCATCGGTGATACTTTCAACATAACCAAGTCTCAATCACGAAACTCTAGGGTCGTCTCCTCTAATCCGCATAGCTCTTTTGCGACTCGGCAGCGAATCGCGTTCTTTAATCAATGCTACCTTCTCGTAGATGCGCCTAACAAGCTCGGTCCAAGTAATAGGCTATCCTCAGTTCGCCCAACATATAGGCGTCTGCAAGGCCTCCGTACAATGCTTCATATGGTGCCATACCAATAGTAGCTTGATAACTATTATTATATGCGAATTCAATCAATGAGATGTGATCCTCCCAAATGCCACGAAAATCAATCACGATGCTCGTAGCATGTCCTCCAATACGATTCACCCTCTGCATGCGACCATCCGTCGAGGGTGGAAGACGCTACTAAATGATTGGCTACCAATGCACTCAAAACTCTTCGAAATGGGATGTGAAGATCGAACCCGATCGACACAATCGTCTCCGGGACTCCATGCGGTCGAACTATCTCCTGATGAAATCCTCGATATGTCTCTGTATAGGTTGTCCTCACGGTAAGAAGTGTGCGATTTTGTCGGCCGGTCTACTATCACCCAAATAGAATTATTTCCCTTCTTCGATTTGGGCAACCCTATAATGAAGTCCATGGAAATATCGCCCACTTCCACTTTCGGGAATGGGTAAAGGCATAGGGTTCTGCCGGGTCTCGATGTTACGCCTTAACTGGCGGCGAGTAAAACACTTAGCCACGTATTCCGAAATTTCTCTACGCATGCCTTTCCACCAGAAATGCCTCTTCAAATCCTTGTACATTTTTGTCGTGCCGGATGCCTTTGTGTACTTAGTGCGATGTGCTTCATCAAATAAATCTTTCTTTAGTTGTGGGTTATTCGGCATGACTAATCGCCCTTCATCGAAGGCCTCCGTCTGCTCAATAGTCGGTCGGCTTTGGGTTCTTTGGAAATCTCCCCTTTTGGGTTGAATCCAAGAGTCCTCTAGCCGAGCTCTAGTAACTCGTCGCCCCAAGATGGTACGCGATAAAGCTCCTAAGACAATGCTGTTTCTGCCAACTTCTGGTCTGAAATCATAGTGGCTAAGGGTGCAAAGGTCTCGGTATAATGAACATCTCAAAGTCGCAAGTCCGCGACGATGCTTCCTACTCAACGCGTCTGCTACAACATTCGCCTTTCCTGGATGATACTGAAACGCAAACTCGTAGTCCTTAATGAACTCGACCCATCGTCGCGCCTGCAGTTGAGTTCCTTCTGTGAAAGAGGTACTTTAAGCTCTGGTGATCTGTGAATAGTTCAAACTGCACCCCATACAAATAATGTCTCCACGTCTTTAGTGCAAATACCACTGCTGCTAGCTCTAAATCATGTGTGGGATAATTCTGCTCATGAGTCCTCAACTGTCTCGAAATATAAGCTACTACTCTTTGTGTCTGCATTAAAACACCTCCTAGACCCAACAATGATGCATCCGTGTAGACGACAAAGGTCTTATCAACGCTGGGATAATCAACACCGTGTCGTTGTTAACTTAATCTTTAAAGTTTGAAGGCCTCACGGCACTCGATCCCCAAGCAAATTGTACACCCTTCTTTGTAAAGTGTAAGCGGTGTAACGATCTTGAAAAGTCTTGAATAAACTTCTGTAATAGCCCGAGACCTAAGAAGCTACGAATCTCGTAGCGGTCTTGGCTCCCGATCGAACGGCCTCCACCTTAGCTAGATCTGGCTATGCCCTCCTTGTTGATAACATGGCCCCAAAATTTGACTTGGTAGCCAAAACTCACACTTGCTAAACTTAGCATATAACGATGTTCCCATAAAGTGTGTAATTATAAGCGAAGATCTTGCCCATGCTCGCCTCCGATCTCAGTAGATGAGGATATCATCGATAAACACGATCACAAACTTGTCCAAGTATGGACGGAAAACCCGTTCATCAAATCCATGAATACCGGGTGCATTGGTCGATCGAGCGGCATGACGAAACTTCGTAGGACCCATATCGAGTCGAAGGCGGTCTTAGGAATATCCATCTCGAACTAGCAATGATGATAGCGGATCGAAGATCAATCTTGAAAAGCTGCGCTCCATGCAGCGTCGAATAAGTCATCAATCCTCGGTAATGGGTACCTATTCGGATGGTGACCTTATTCAACTCACGATAATCTATACACAAGCGCATGCTCCGTCCTTCTTTTCACAAAGAGGACGGTGCTCCAGGAGAATGACTCCGTGAATAAAACCACAGGATAACAACTCATCTAACGGATTTGAAGCTCCCTCATCTCAACGAGCCATACGATAAGGTGCTCGGGAAATCGGCGGTGCCTGGCTGTAACTCTATGCAAAACTCGACCTCTCTCACCGGAGGTAATCCTGGTATGTCCTGGAAGATATCCTGATACTCTGAGACCACTCGTGTCTCACTCAAGCCTGCACCCCGATCCCGCAACATGACCTCCTCGATGTATGCCATATATGATTCCGCAAACTGGTTGCCTCGTGAGGTCGCTACTACCGATTCAGACCCATCTAAAGCTTCGCAAGTGCGGTCTTGGCAAAAGCAGTCAATACTCACATGGTAGGAAGACAACCAATCCATACCAAGGATGACATCGAAATCCATCATACATAAAATGATCAAATCAATTCTGAACTCGAATCGTCTAAACTAACGACACATCTCCTACAAACACTCTCTAAGAGAGACACCTCTCCTAAAGGAGTAGATACATCTGTGAATATCCAATGGTTGTGCTACAAGTTTGGAGGCTAGACACAAAATCATAGGAGATGAAAGAATCTGGCGCCGAGAATCAAAAGAATACGGGCTGGAAAGGAGTTCACAAGGCGTACCTTTCACCACGGCCCCACTCGCTCCATGATCTCGAGGAACAACCGTGATACACTCTACCGGTAGCGAGAATTTCTTCTGCTGAATCGCTCTGGCGTATGGGACTATCGTCCCTGCTTTGCATCTCTGAATAGCCCTTTTGTCCCCAATCCTTGGGACTGGCGGTGGTGCCTCAATCCTCAAGCTGCGACTCGCCCTCGGTCACGACGCGGTTGCATTGCTGGCTTCGTTGCGGCTCTTGCCTGGCTCTGGCGGTGGTCACTGAGCTCGCGCTCTGTGCGAACTTATTGCAATGAAAACATTTTCCGAAATTTGCTTGCTGCTTCTTCTTGTGCTTCGAAAATCTCATTGGGTCCCTTCTTATGAATACCTTGCTTATCACGGACCCTTACCTGTGCGAGGTCCTCCCGGTCACGAAAATGATCTCTTTCCCTTTCCTTTGTCACCGGGCTGTCGACTTAGCATTCCCATCCTTGCTCTTTATGAACATAGTTGCCTCGTCTCTGAGATATGGCGTCGGCCACCTCCCGTCTTGTCGAAATCTCCTAGATGCGGTGTCGGCGTAAATTCGGTGAAGCCCCATCAAAAACATCGAGCACGTGGCTCTCGGTCGCCACATGCACGTGAATCTAAGTAGCTCCATGAATTTAGTTCCATACTCGACCCACCGACATATCACCTGCTCTAATCGGACTAGCTCTAACTCCTTCCGGCTTTTTCTTCTTTGCCGACACATACTGCTCATCAAAGAAGTAAACAAAATCCTCCCAAGTAAGTGTCATCCTCTGCTCCGGGGTGAACTGTAGACGATACCAACCCCCTGCATCGCCCTTGAGGTTTGAAAGGCTGCCGACCTCGTCTACGCACCGTGTCCACATTAAGCATATCTAGGGTGTTACTCACATCTTCCTTCCATTGGTGTGCGACAATAGAATTCGATGACCCCTGAAATTCTGGTGCCTTCATCTTCTGGTACCTCTCTACCGGGCGAAGCCATGTCTCCTGCTCTGTGGCTCTGTTTGTAGCTGGCGGTGGGGTAAATCCCGGCGTAGTCTCTGGAAACTCCTCAGCACTCGGAATGTCTGGAATCGCTGGTGGTGTTGCAACTGGTGGAGTCTGGCTCCCCACTCGCTCCTCAAGCGCTGCTAGTCTGGCTGCAATGGGTGCCATGAGGTCTATCGGTCTTGTGGAGCCTGCTGTGGCTCCGGTGGAAACTGCTGCTGCTCAGGAGGAGCCTGCTGTGGCTCGGGCTCTACATCAGCTTGCCTAGCTCCCTGAGCACTAGTACCTCTGCGACCACGACCTCTTCCCGACATCTATAGATTTAGAAGCGGAGCTTGATAAGCATATCATATACCAATAGGAAAATAGTATCACTTATTATTCACAGCATGCTTTATACTTCAAAACAAATAGTTCATAAAAAATTTGTAAATTTTCGCGTATATGTATAATACGCCCTCACTCATACTAGGAATTTCTAACGGACTCTACACATGATTCCTAGGAAACTCTATCCAAGCTCCACAACATGACAGGAATGATCCTAAGGATACTAGAACTAGAGCTCGATACCAAGCTGTGGCCTTGAGGTTTCAACAAGGTGCGGTCAAGGTGAAACCCGAGAATGTCAAACCGCCATGCACCAACACCGTGCAACAACATGTTTCACCATCACGTAATATCTCTCTAGTGAAGATTAGTAACAGGTGAAAGTACAAGACAGGCAAATAAATAATAAAATAGAACAATGAGATCGAGAATTTACGGAAGTAGTATAAAGATCATCAACGTCAACAGGGCCCAACTGGAGATAAAATAGCATATATAGAATGCGTCTCGGTACAAGAATCAATAAGAGGTTCACTAAGGCACTCGGCCTTTACACAATAGGATCACAAATCTCTAGAGTCTAAAACAATTAAAATAAACATCTGTGGAGATCGAAAAATAACTACTAATATAAATAACTAAAAGAGCGTGATGCTATCCATCAACTGCGACTCTCCATTACCTGCCTCGGCGCACGAAAGAGGAAACAACGTCAGGCGCTATAGCGAGAATCATCTCCACCGCCCTGGGAAGGGCTAGGAGAATATAAGAAAATCTTGGTTAATACATATAGATACAAAATCATTCATAAAGTACTAAAGGAAAATTGGCATGTAGAGACCCACAATACAAGAGTTAGTACGCGAGTTTAAATAATCCAAACAAGGAAACCCTCATGTATATACCATGTCTCAATTGTGAATCACTATATACCAATTCAAATTCCCACGAATGAAAAATATTACCGTAAGTAAAATACAATTATTCCAAACCTCAACTTTAGAGTCAAAGTCACATCTCGAACTACCCTGATAGTTGGCAATGCATCACAAGGGAATATCGCCTAGCCTACCATCACCACAAATCATATCACATATATACTATGTATGCAATGCATCTAAACGCACTCCAACACTCTGTAATTTAACATGGAAGCAATAACACAAGTCTGGACCATATATATATATATATATATATATATATATATATATATATATATATATATATATATATATATATATATATATATATATATATATATATATATATATATATATATATATATATATATATATATATATATATATATATATATATATATATATTCTCACAATATATCCCGACAAGGAGCAAGGACTAATAGAATCGTCTATTTAACTTAAGTTATTAACATTCCACCATACTATTTTTTTACAAGAAATTCTACGGCCGTCGTGATCATCATGCGGATCGACATATATGGCTCACTAGCCTCATCAGATACCTTGCGGATCGACATATATGGCTCACTAGCCTCATCAGATACCTTATGGATCGACGATAATGCTCATCGGCCTCTTCGCATTATCTTGCGGATCGACATATATGGCTCACTAGCCTAACTGTGTCCCGGATGTCACGTATACTTTATTAAGAACATGTACTTATGTGTTCGTGCACATATCTCTGTACAAATAATATCTCATGTCCACAACATCTCAGGTTTTAATAGATTCTAGACATCATAATACAATTCAGGTTGGTCGAAAAAATTTCTCAAATCAAAAGTATACGACTCAAAACATACACATGCACAAATTATTTGAAAAATCCTCTGAAATCCCTCAAAATCGCCAAAGAAAAGAACAAGGCTTTGAGAGAAGGGAAAAAGGGCTACTAGGGTTTGGGACACAGGAGAAAAGAGGTATTTTTCATGTTTAAACATGTGTATATATGATAGCAAACCGAAAAACTACAGCCCTAAACACGAAACACGAAATTGGGAAAAAAACAATCTGACTAGAAACAAACTCTTCGTAATTTAGCTATAACTTTTGTATCCGAGCTCAGAATGAGATGATTAAAGATTTTCTGGAAAGTTGCTGAAGGTATCTACAACTTTGATCTTTTAAGTTTTTCCATATTCACAGTATCAGTGTGAAAAGATAGAATCTCTCCACTAGTCATAAATTTCCAGATTTATGCATCGAGCATGATTGGTGCACTTGCACTCATATATGCACATATATATGTTGTAAAATCATCAGAACTCAGATAAACAAGGTTGTTTAATTATTTTCAGATCACAAAACATCTCTATAACTCATTGTAAATCTTTTAAACACAAAAGATCAAATCTTTACACATATAATATAAAAGAAATCTCTTTTCTATATTGAAAACTAGTTCTTTTAGGCTCAATAAAACCTTGTGAAAGAATTTCATTAAAACGATTCTCTGAAAAATTAGGTGTAGGGTTAGCAGAGATGAAACTCGCCTGAAATCTTGTTAAAACAAGTGAAGGATGCAAAGGCGAGGTAGATCCCTAAGCTGCGCGCCAATCCAAGGTGAAATCTTGCTTCAAAGGCTCTTGAATTCTCACAAGAAAGTTCTAGGATTTAGAGGAGGGTTTGGTGGCTGTTAGGGTTTGAGAGTTCTGATAAAAGATGTGAAAATTCGTGAAAACATGTATTTATATACAGGTAAACCCGAAATAACCCAGTCAGACCCGAAATCCAATAAGAACCAGGAAATCTGTTTTGACTAGGAAAGTATCCCCCTTCGGTAGTTTGACCATAACTTTCTCATAAGAACTCCAAATTAGGTGATATAAGATTTGTTGGAAATCTATTGAAGAGACCTACAACTTTGGTGTTTTAAGGTTTTCCAGATTATAACTGTAGCAGTGTGTAAAACCTATAAACTCATAACTGGTCATTATTTCCAGATTTATACTCGTGCATGTTTCGTGCATGTTTTGACACGTTTCTCTCACAAATGTGAACTTGTTTGTTCTCAAAGCACTTGATAACATACTCAAATGTCATTTAATGATATTTGTCACCATAAAATATATTTATCAATATATATCACAAAATATTCAAATTATCGGGGTTTTACAATTTGAAAGAGGTTAAAGCCTTTATAATAAGAAAAAGCAAGCAGAATCCTGATGGTTTCAAGTCTAGCAACCGGAGCAAAACTTTCATCGAAATCGATCCCTTCTATTTAGTTGTAATATTTAGTAACAAGTCTAGCCTTATTTCTCACAACATTACCCTTTTCATCCAATTTATTTTTAAAGACCCACTTAGTTCCTACAATAGGGTGATCATTAGGCTTTGGAGCTAAATTTCAAACTTTATTTCTTGTAAATTGATTTAGCTCTTCCTGCATGGCAATTATCCAATTATCATCATTAATTGCTTCATTCATATTTTTTGGTTCAATTTCAGAGCTAAAATTCACATAAGCACAGAATTCACCTAGAAAAGAATGAGAATTTTTTTACCTTCACCTACCTTTGTGGTTATCACTGAGCAGTAATTATCGTTCAAATGAATGGGTGAATGATGATTTCTTTTTAGATGGTCTCTTGTTGAAACTATTTGCTGATTTTTTTATTCGGTTAGAACTTGAGTATCTTTTGAGTCTTCAGTATTTTCCTTAGTTTCCTCATTCTTGTCTTTTACCACATCTTGTGCATTCTTCTCACTTTCCTCCAAAGTCTTTTCTCTTTCACCATGTTCATTTGGATTCATCACAAGATAGTCATTTGCACTGTCAACCAAAATATTAGAATTGTGAGATTCATCAAACTTAACATGGATAGATTCTTTATGAATTTTAGTTCCTTTGTTGTACGCTCTATAAGCTTTACAACAAGAAGAATATCCTAAAACACATAGCCATCAACTTTAGAATCAAATTTCCCCAATTGGTCTTTCGTGTTTAAAATATAGCATTTAGACCAAAAATACGAAGATGTGAAATATTTGGAGATATTTGATAATAAAGCTCATAAGAAGTTTTATTTGGCAATGGCCGAATATAAGCTCTATTACTCACATAGCACGGCTGTATTAACTGCCTCAGCCCAAAAGTGCTTTGGCAACTTATACTCATTTAACATGGTTCTAGCCATTTTTTGTAACGCCCGATTCTTTCACTCAATAATCCTATTTTGTTGTGGGGTTCGAGGAGAAGAATACTCATGAGTGATACCTTTGTTATTACAAAATTCTTCAAAAATTTATTTTAAATTTTCCTCGATGATCAGATCGAATAGTATGAATAGGGATACCTTTTTATTTTTCAACTTTTTTTGAATTTTTTAAAAAATTTATAGTATTCACTCTTTTTGGCTAAAAATATGACCCATATGAATGTAGAGTAATCATCAACCAGTACTAAATAATAACTCTTACCTCCAAAACTCTGTGTGGACACCGGTCCAAAAAGATCCAAGTGATGTAATTGTAAAGGTTTAAAAGTGCTTACATGATTCTTCAAATTATAATAAATTTACTTTTTGTGCAAGCCTCACATAAATTCTCACTTTTAAAAGTAAAAATAGGCAAACCTCTAACTAATTATTTCTTTGCAAGTTTTTATAATAAACTCATGCTTGCATATCCAAGTCTCCTGTGCCAAACCTCACCATCCTCTCCTCCTGCAACCAAGCATTTTATAATGTCAGATTTTATATCATTAAAGTTTAAAGTATACACATTAGCATGTCTATTTCCTATAAACACAATCGAACCTGTTTTTGAATCAATAATTTTGTACGCAGTAGATTCAAAAAGAATAGACATATCTTTATCACAGAGTGACTAATGGAAATAAGATTATACTTTAATCCATAAATAAGTAAAACTTTAATGAGTTTAAAAGAATTATTACCTATATCACCAACTCCTATAATCTTACCTTTGTCATTGCTCTCAAAAGTCACTTCTTCACCTATCTTTTTATTGAAACTAAGAAACAAGTCCTTTTTACCTATCACATGTCGAGAGCATCCATAATCTAAATATCATGTAATTCCTTGTTCCTTAGATCTCCACTGAACTTCATTATCTAAATTTTCACTATCTGAATCTTTCACAATTTGAATATTAACCATAAGACAATGACTTTTATCGTTGGCATTTGAGTCATCATCTGAATCTTCTTCTTCACTCGAAAAATCCCATGATATGGCCTTGAAGTTTTTGTTCTTTCCTTTGTAATCATTCCTATTGAGAGGGCATTCATTTTTGTAATGTCTAGGTTTCCTGCAATGATAACAAATAACTTCGGAATCAGAATTTTTATATTTAGTTTTCCTTACCTTTGTGAAACTTGTAGGATCGTAGATCTGATCACACTTAAACACTAGAGGGGGGGTGAATAGTGTTTTATAAAATTTTATGCAAGATAGATTATAAATTGCAAAAAGATAGCACAAACACAGAAAATTCACAATCGCAAACACAGATATTTATACTGGTTCCACCTCCCCGGTGTACATCCAGTCCCCAAGCAAATCCCGCTTGAGAGTTTCCACTATGATTTTGAAATACCCTTACAAAATCAAAGAATCAAACCTGACCAATTTGCAAGACCATGCAAATTGCAACAATCTCAAACCTGAGATTCACAATTCTCACACGAGAATCTCCTTTGAAAACAACAACGCACAAGATCCTATAAGCCTTGATGTGTAGATGATATGCGAGTGGCTTAGGAATTTCTTTAATCTCAAAAATATTTTTCTCTTTTGAATGTCAAGAACAGTTTTTGCTTTTTGAATCTTTGAACACACCCTTTTCTTTTCAAAAATCCAAGTTGATGTATATGAGAATTTCGTGTGTCTTTTTCTGCAGTTTTTACTATTTATATGTCTTGAAAGACACCCATTCAAAACAAAGAAAAACTGTTAAAAAACGTTTAAAGATTCAAATTCTGAACAATCATAAAACTGTATTATAGTCGACTATTATATAAGATTAGTCGACTAATGCGTGTTTACAGTTACGTAAATGCAATTCAAGTATTAGTAGTCGACTACTATTTTTATTAGTCGACTAATCTGTAATGACAAAGTCGGGTGTATGTTTTAAATGCGGGTAGTCGACTATATATGCACAAGAGTCGCTAATCAAACTTACGGTCTCGGAAAATTGTTTAAGTTTTCATTAGTTAGACTATTAATAGCATTGGTCGACTAATCTGTAAACTTACAGATTCTGGAAAATTGTTTAAGTTTTCATTAGTCGACTATTAATAGCATTGGTCGACTAATCTGTAAACTTACAGAAACTTATATATTCATTAAGTTAAGTAATTAGTCGACTATAGTTTGAATTGGTCGACTACTCGGACTTAAAAGTTTATAAATGAATTGTTTTAAACTTTAAAAATCTAATGGTTAATATAGGGATTTCTATAATTAACCAACACACTAAGCATGTGTTAGTGTGTTCTAAATATGCATGTGTGTGTGTGATCAAGGCTTGTACAATATATTCTAAGTAAAGAAGAGAAAATTACATTGTTCTTTGTATTTCATCTTGCTTTTCATCTTCAATACTCCATAATGCCTTGAGTCCAAATTTGATATATATGATATCTGCATCAACAAGTTATACCACACAAAAACATATATATATATAGAACATATATTGTTATCATCAAAATATAATCTTGAGAATATATAAATCAACAAAACTTTGATTCTGTTTATTTTGCCCGAACTTTTACCCATCTCTTGTTAATGATTCAATCCTTTAACTACCATTTCTATCTCACTCTCATTATCATTATCAGAGTCCAAGTTGATTCTTTCTTCTTCTTGGATCGGGATTTCTCCTTTTTGGCCTTTAGAGCTAATGACTTTTTCTTGGAATCATCTTTAGAAGCATCTTCTCTTTCTTTTAATCGAACTTTGTAGGTGAGAAGATTTACCTACAAGATCTTCAAGAGTTAAGTTAGAAAAATTTTATAACTCCTCAATAGCCGTTATATTTGGTTCCGAATCACTAGACAAAGAACGGGGTATTTTTCTGCAAAGCTCTTTGTTATCATACTCCTTTCCTAGAGCTGTAGATTTGTTCACGATATTTGTGAAAACATATATTGAATGCTTTTCTAGGCCTCCATCTTGAAATTTTCATATTTGCTGACAAGCATAGTGAATTTCACCTCCTTT
The DNA here is from genome assembly GCA_012295165.1 of Asparagus setaceus. Lineage (NCBI taxonomy): Eukaryota > Viridiplantae > Streptophyta > Magnoliopsida > Asparagales > Asparagaceae > Asparagus > Asparagus setaceus. The sequence goes on along the minus strand of CM022709.1, from coordinate 28,864,232 downwards.
ACCTGCAAAGTTCCTTCATGTGTAACCTCTAGTGTTTTCTAAATTTCCTACATAGTAGTACAATTTAAAACACGATTAAATTCTTCAGTAGTTAAAGAATAGTATAGAGCACTCATACCTCTAGCATTTAATGCATAAAGTTGTTTGTCCTGTGGTGACCACTTATCCCTAGGTGTAACAACTGAAACCCCTTCCACAATAGTAGTGGGTTCTTTGTAGCCGTTTTCAACACACACCCAAATGTCATAATTGTTGGACATCAAAAAAACTTTCATATGTGCTTTCCAATAGGTGTAGTTTGTCCCGTCAAAAAGTGAGGGTTGGTTTACAGCGTGTTTCTCGAGAAAAGCAGTTGCAACGGTAAGACTAGACATCTCTACCCTAGGTTATAAATTCTAAAGATGGGTAACGAGGCTCTGATACCACTTGTTGGATCTAAGATGCAAGCCTAGAGGGGGTGAATAGGTTTACTACAGATTTTTGCTAAAACACAGATTTTGCATCGAAAATAATATCAAAATAAAAGTAAAAAACCAAACCAATAACAAACTAGAGAAAACGCACGATTTTATAGTGATTTGGATAGAATTCATACGTCCACTCTTCCTTCTCATGAAGGAGTTTCCTCACTATGACCAAAGTTTATTTGAATCACAACCCGATTTAGTAGGCTTACAAAGATCGCACCCTAGAATCTACTCGAAACCAGTCGTCTAACCTAACTCTCCACAAATGAGTAACACCTACTCCTAGCTAGTCCCAATCCTCAATTATTACCGGCTTGAGTACGCCATAAAAATAAGATAAAACAAACCTACCAAAATACTTTAAGTGCAAATAACAAAGATCTTACAGCCCTTATTTAAACAAACCGTTCTTTAAAAGAATTAAAGTGAAGCTCGATGAAGAAGTGGTGATGATGTTGAATACAAGGGCAATTCTCCTTGTTGAAATGATCCGAAGATGCTGAGCACGATGAGAAAGATTTTAACGAGGCTCTGGGGGTTCGAATCACAAATCAAATCTTCTTCACAAACCCTAAAATAAAATCTCTCAAAAAACTCTCCTTTTCTCAAAGCATAGAACCTCTCCAAAATATGATATCTTCCTATTTTATGTATCCTTTGATAATAAAAGAAAGAGATATAGGAATATAGTAGAAGTTGGAGATGAAAGGGGTCAATGAACAGTTGAGATTAATCACAAAATCTGCCAAAATGCGTCGTCACCATTGATGGTAAAGCATGACCATTGATGGTCCCCTACTCACCATCGATGATGCCCTGTAGTCCATTGATAGGTTGAAATCTGGTTTCTAAAATTTATCAAATGTTCATTGTAAATCCATCGATGGTGTAGCTTGACCATCGATGGGTCCCTGTAGTCCATCGATGGTGTGAATTCTAAATTCTATTTTTCTCCGATTGTATATTATAATCCATTGATTGTCTTTGTGACCATCGATGATATCCTCTCGACCATCGACGGTTCGATGGTTGAAATCAACATAAATGTTGATTTTCACATCGTTTGGCCTCGTAACTTTTATATACCTACTAGTATGGTGCACGTGCGTTGCACGTGTTCTCATTTTTATACTTACAGCTATACAGTAAGTGCACATTGCATGATAACTTTCTTTATGTGCAAAATATCCATCTAACTCATCGTCATGAGTAATATCAGAAAATTCAAATACAAATAAGCACCAATAATTAAATAATGTCATAAATTACCTGATGTTTGCTAAGAAGAGATCCCGAGATCGCAAGTACAATGAGTGAATCATGATAATTCAAAGATATCTATGCTTAAGAAGTTGTCTTTTGAAGAGTTCTTACAAAAAATAAATTGGTTGACCATTTGATGCATGAGTCTAGATAACACATTATTTTCAACTCAAAACAATTTCTGCTGTGCATATCAACATAAGTGGTGTAGATTATCCAAAAGGACGGCCTATCATAAGTTGGTAGGAAGTTACTTAAAACATCGACCTTATATTTTTTAAGACCTTTTTTTCGTGTCTAAAATGTGGACTTGTTACATTATAATGGCTAAATGGAACACAATAGCTTCAATCTTACAAAACAAAATTTTGAAGTAATGTATAGTTATTGGAATAGTGTAGTAAAAATGAGTAAATAATATAAATGAAAATTTAAAATTTAAACCCCATTAGGATATATTAAAAGCATTTGACATACATGTATCCACCAAGTATCCAATATACATTCTATACATGTATCCCAATAAAATTTACACTTTGAAGTAAATTGTACATTTACTATTTCCATGTTATTTTGACGTCAAGAACTATTATGTGATTTTACTTGCGCCTAATAAACTCCAAATTTCATCAAAACTTTCAAAAATTGCACAAGATTATAATATAGCCTTGATGGAAATTTATATAATACAAGATCTAGAAGAAAATAAATTAAGCCATTACCCATATTTATAATGAATAATAATATTAAAAACAAAGCCTCAATGGTCAAATGTATTACTTTTATATTTTTATCGGGACCTCTCTCATTTCCTCTCTCCACCTTCAAGTAATTTATAATACCGTCTTTTTCATAAAATAACTTTATGTGCATTGGAGAGCATGTGAAGCTACATTTAAACCCGAAAAATGTTAAAAAAACTATCTAAGTTTGTATTAATTTTTTATTTTCCTTTGAAAAGTTCTTAGTATTCGCTTGTTCGGTTTTTGTCTATATTTTTCATGTGAATTTTGGATTTTATTATTCTTCATACATAATTTGTTATTTGAAATTAGATTTGAAGTGTTTATTTGTTGCATTTTTAATAGAAAGTGACTGTTAGTTTAATTTTCTAGTTTTTAATCCTTTCCTTTTTGGAGATTCATGTGAAACCCATAATATTGATTTTGCTTTGTGTATTTTGTAGTGCCATTGTCTGTGTGTATCGAGACTCTAAGATTTTATGTTTCTGTTCTAAAAATAATTTGCCCCACTATTTAGCACATGGATCATCAGAACCGCTCGCTTGCATGCAGGCTATTCTAATGGGAATAATACTCACATAAGGGCTCCTGTTCTTTCCTAACGCTCTCTTGGCATATGATAAATTTATTAATAGAAAATATTATAGTATATATGTTAGTGATATAATTGATGTATTGTATTCAAATATCTCATTAGCATCAAGCAAGAATAATACTAATAAGCTTCAGAATAATTGTCATATTTTTAGCATTAGCACAAAATTGACTTGCACTATAGAAAAACACTCAATACTCATCACTCTTCGAAAATAACACCTGCATTTACATTAGAAATAAATAATTTATCACTAATCCCCAAAAGTGTAAGAGTCAATCAAATAAATCGAGAAATTTTGACCATAATAGTGGATTTCCTTTTTATCTGAGGTGTTGCTGAAGTATGCACAGTAGGTCTTAGGTGTGGACCCTTACTCCTACTTTGACAATCTCGTTGGCGAGTGGTGGCGGTAGGCGGTGATGGCGCTATAACGAAAAAGAGATATGAGAAAGATATATTTGATGTGATGAAATTTAAATTTAGCATGATATTGGAGTCTCTTTATTCAAGGTGTTGCCAAGTGCATACAGGAGGTCTCGGAAGTGGACTCTGGCTCCTACTTCAACAATCTCGACGGCGAGTGGTGGCGATTGGCGGCAACATCGTGAAAGATTTATAAGAAAGATGTAGTTTGGGTGATGAAATTTTTGTTTATAGTATACTGATAAGGAATGAGGTTATGAGAGGGATTTAAAAAGGTTTGATGGGATTAATGAGTTTTAAGTGAATTTAATAGAGGGGTTATAAAATTATCATTTAATCGAATTTAATTTTAATTTAATGTTGGTACTTTAATATTCACTAGTGGAAAACTAAGCATTCTTGACGGGGTTTCCCGTCAGGAATGCCACAAATGCCGTCAGCGATGACTATCATTGACGGCATGCCGTCGATGATAACCCGTCGATAAAAGTCCCGTCGAGAATGCGTCCGGCGGGTGGCCGTCGAAATAGCTATCTGGCGGCAATTCGTTGGCGGCGAATGCGAAATCACGGATGTTTGATCATCAGCGGCAACCCGTCGAGATGTTTTCATATCGGTGGCGGCCAAACCGTCAGCAATGAATATCACCCGTCAATGATGTGTTTTACATCGCCGACGGCTTAACCGTCAGCGATATATATCACTGACGGGTACCCGTCAGCGATGATTAAACATCACCGACGGCGTTACCGTCAGAGATATATATCGCTGACGGTCAAGCCGTCGGCGATGTTTAATCATCGCTGACGGTATTGCCGTCGGCGATCGTATCAGCGGCGGGAGTCCGTCGGCGATGATTGCGGTGGTAAAAATATTTCCAGATTTCAGTCGATTCCCTGTTCATACAAACTAAATTCGTTTTCTGCACATTCCAAAGAAACATTCCAAATATACACAATCCATATTGCACAACAATCCAAAGAAACATTCAAAATATACGTTCAGTAGAAATTTCACAAAAATCGTGCACAAACAACTCCCAATCCATATTTCACAAATATATGCAACCACCAATTAATTTTCGCACATTCCATTACAAATTATAAATTTCCAATCCAAATTTCACAAACAACAAATAACAAACCACAACATTCCATAACTTATCGATAAGTTGCCGACACAAATAAGTTATATATCCACATATATCATACGCACAAACAAGCTAAAATCCATATATATATCATACGCACAAACAAGCTAAAATCCATATATATAACATAATGCTCACATGCATGCCCACACATCTCGCAATTCCAAGAAACACGAGTTTATCATAATCTCCAATATAAAGAGTTCAATATACAAACGAGTCTAGGATATAACTCACTAAGGCAGTCGTCCGCCCTATCCATGTCATCATCCGCATTGCCACCGTGGCTCCATCCCTACGACTCGTGCTCCCATTGATATCATCCTCATGCTAACACAAAAATAAATGAAATTTAGAATATCATATTGTGAGAAGAGTGTAATCATGCATGTTTTATGTTTGGAATCCGTATACATCTACTACTCTCTCCACTACCACCAAATGCTGCGAGAGCCCAAAAGTTCATAATCGACTTTGCGGGCAGTAGAAACCGCCGTCGCATGATTTCAATATTTGCACGGAAACCATTGCAAAAGTAGCGGTAGGGTGGATCACTGCATAAGCTCCTCTTGAATATCCTCCCACATCTCCTCGGGAATATGACCATCAAAATATTCATCACCGATGAAACAAGGCTGCATCGCTGCGGAGTGCAATCCTCTGCGGCATGTAAGAGGGTCTTGAGGGCATTGTCGATGGCGTTGAACTTCGGCGGTGGCTGGAATGGTGTAGACACCCTCGAGCTCCAACTCCCATCCACGGTCCTTCCTTTTTGGGAAGTCCACAAACCAAATGGCTCACGTTATAATTCTCCTCTATAGTTAGGGGCCTCAAACATGCAACTACTACTCGGCATATGTGTTTTCGAGTTGCCTAAAAACCAAAAATAAATTTAAGAAATGGAATAAATAAATAAATTTATGAATTGGCATTTCAAAAATAAAGAAAATATAATTACAATATCAAAAATCAAGCATTCTTGTTTGCAAATGGTGAGATACTTATATTTAGTATTTACTACACTGAATGAGAAATTCAAAATTGGTAGGAATGTGTATATATATATGTATTGAATAAAGAAAATTATGCCAATGCGTATAAATAGATATGTTTACCTAGGTTTTCTTAGCCAATTCTAGCTTTTCTTTCCTATCCTTGTCGGCATCGTACCCCTTCTTAAAGTGAACCATCGTCCTCTTATGCGGTTAAGGCGGAATATAGGGGCGTTCTATCATTTACAAAACATATTTATTAGTTTTATTTATCAAATATTTTAGGAAGCGGAGAGAATATATATAGAATATTAAAATACTTTATACCGTTGTCCTGAAAAATTGATCCGCAATCTGGGCAAATGAAGTAGTCCCCGTATGATGATCATAATCTTTCTTCCACCGGTTCAGTTTATTTCTCCGACATTTTTTCTTCAACATGAACAAAGAGGATTTTAGTACAATCTTCAATATACAACATTTAGATAAATAACTTGAATCTAATTTCTATTATACATATTTACCTGGTGCTCCTCCTGGCCCCACAATACTATAAGTGCATTAAATGATCGGCTCAACCCTCTTATCTCGCTTGTAGATCCTCTCCCAGTTCTCACTGCAACTTTCATAGCATTTCTTCTTTATCTCATGTCTCCACTCCCGAAGAGAATGCTTAAACTTTCCCATGTAACCAAATAAAAAATCCCACCCTACGGGATTATCTTCGATGTTGAAATATCTCTAAATATTAACATATAGTTAAGCATGGCCAATTGACAGGAAGGTAAAATAATTATAAATAATAGTGAATTTTACCCAAAGATCGCGATAGATAGACTTCGAGGACATCAAAGAGTACGCTCCTCGACCTCATAGTAAGGATTGATTATCACTTCTCAGTATCAAGCATCCAAGATATGAGCTAAAATTGTTAGCCCATTGCCCGATTGGAATCCCATTATGTTCCCACCTTACAAGTGCGAAAGCCATCCGGTGGTAACTTTTTTAAAGTCACTTCCATGTCGGCCTTTTTCTTGGATATTTTTCTCCTACAATAAAGAAAAATATTTGTCGAAGTTATAAATATGTACCACTTTTATTTATTCAACCTTAAGCTCTCAATTCAATTTAAATATCAAAACTTCGAAAATAAAAGCAAAAGTGAAAATTGTTTACATTCTTCTTTTTGTCCACATGTGCTCATAATTGTGTTATCCTTGTGTGTATGAAAGCATGTTTAGAACTCATAATTGTGATAGTATTGGATCAAACAAAATCAAAGTATTATAGTGAATTCTTGTTTCTATTAAAAATTATTACTATTATTTATTATTAATTTTCCAATACTCGAAAACAATTGATTAAACTCACCAAATCTTTGTCTGATTTCATTTTTTGCATCAGCTAATATCTCATCAATCTGTGGCGTCCATTCATCCAATCGTTTTTTGGCCAATTTGTACCTCTATGCAGTGACATTGCCCTGCATCTTTGGTAAAGGCCCAGCTCAATCCAGGAATATATGCATCAAGTATTCTTGGAGGATGCATATAATGGTACGGAGATGGCTCATCCTCGCCCTCACCTAAAGAAATAAAAAATAAATTATTATTGTGCATATATCATGAATAATTAATCGTAACTTATGTGAAGTTATACCTCCGATCTCTGTTGAAGTCGGTGGCTCTTCCTCGATAGATTGGTCTTGATGCGGATTGGCTTCTTGAATGATAGCCTCCTGCTAATGTTTTTGACATCGCAAGTTGAATTAATATACAAAAATAATATATTATAGATGCAATTTATATTGGCCAAAATAAAAACAAGATGTATTATTACATTAATAAAATTTTCATTTCATATCTCGCTTGTAGGCATCTACAAGTGAATATCAAAAGAAGATATTACATATTTATATGCAATTTATATTGTCCAAAAGGTAATTGAGATACATCGTAGTGATATTAAAGTTTTCATTTTACAATATGTAAACTAAAAAAGTTACGGTACGATTACATATTTAGCTCCTATAAATGTCGTGATAATATTTGGAATGTCTGTCCGAGTTGTTGGAGCATCCAGATCAAACACTACATTTTGAGGGTACGAGAATTCATCGATCGCTGCATTTGGCTCATTGAAGTTGTCTATATAGCTCTCATCACCATCTTCACTGGTAGAAGGTTGAATATAAGCCCTAGAATCCTTGTATAGGACAACCCACTTTCGTCTTTAACCATAGGATCTTTCACATAGAAACATTGTCCCACCTGAGATGCAAACATGAATTTTTCATCACTATCAATTTCTTTATCGAGGTTGACAATTGTAAATCCAAAGGGATCCTTTTGAGTCTTTGCAAAGCACCAACGAATCATGAACATCGTGTATTTATGTTCATTTGGTCCACCATAGCCGTAGAATATCTCCACCACATCTTCCAACCGTCCATAATATGTTATATTATTTTCAACTGGATTCTGATCTCTTCTATTTGAGAAACATTCACGTGAGAAGGTAGCCATGACACCACTATTCTGGGTGACCTTCGTATCATCAACCTCCATTGTATGAAATTTATACCCGTTTACACGATACCCACCATATTGATTTACAGCATAGTAAGGCCGCTTCGCGTGAACCTTTACTTCTTCTGATATTTGGTTATTAAGGACAAGTTGTTCCTGGATCTAAATATAAAAAATAAGAAAACTATTAAATCAATGTCTTTGTTTTTTTTAGTGAAAATATTATTATTGCTAAATTTAACAATACTTACTTCATTCTTCAACCAAACAGGGAATTCCTTCATATGTCTTTCTTTAATGTCATGTACAGCTGTACTACCGGTAACTTCATTCTTTAGTTTTTCCTGATGTTGCCTATTAATGCCATTAACAAAATATGTCATTGTCAAATTTAAAATTACTAGTTAAATGATATTCAAAACTCTTATGTGATATTTTACCTCGGTATTCGAGAAGATCTCAAGATTATTTACTATGATGCATGCTTGATCTAACAACGGGTTAGAATAATTTTTGTTCATCGAGGATATAGAAATGTGTTATCCTTGTTATCAGCAGTGCTTGAAGTCTTGTTTGTTCCCTCTCATATAGCGAGAGGCAAATAAGAGACACTTTCGGTTCTCACGTAACTTTCGGCTATTGAACCTTACGGTCGAGCTCATTCGCAATTGGCGCTTCATTGAACCCAAATATCTAAAAATGATAATTAATTAGATATAGAAGTAAAGACATTGATAGTTGACATATGTAATGATTGATAGCTAAAGATTAATGTTTTCTAAATACTAACCTTTCTATTGGATACATCCAACGATAATGGACCGGTCACGCTATTGCGACCTCCTCTGCGAGATGTTGTGTGAGATGAACCATTATTGTGAAAAAGATGGAGGAAAGAGCATCTCCATTTCACACATAGTTTACGAAATAATTTCTCCAAGTTTCTTAAACTCACGGACGTCTATAACTTTAGAACAAAGCTTTCGAAAAATCCACAAAATCAATAATAACCTTCAACGCCTTTTCATTACGCATGAGTGCTTTGCGTAGTGCCACGGTAGCAATTGATGAAGAAGCACGTGATAATCATGAGTTTTAAGGCCCAATATTTTCCTTTCACGCACGGACATTGTTCGATATGTTTGCGGAGTAACCCTCGGTAACTTCATTGATTTGAGGACTTGACAAAATATTTGCATCTCAATCTTCGACATAGTAATACGAGGCGCGGGCAACTCATATCTGTCATTTCCGACATTTTTGGCTGCGGTTAGTCTCGATGTTCAATGCAATTAGATCTTGTGGCGTAGATCATCCTTTGATTTATTAGCACATTGCAGCGGTGTGGATAAAAGATTATCACAAATATTTTTTCAATGTGCATAACGTCCAAGTTGTGTCGTATTTTTAGCTCTTTCCAAGAAGGGAGTTGAAAAAAATCTGAATTTTGTCCATCCCGAGGGCAATTTTACGATTTCAGCCCCATCCCTCACCACTTGTGCTTTTCTCTTCGTTTTAGTATCCTTTTGTTAATCGCAAGATCCCTCCTCCAAGTAAATCTTCTTTCGAATAGCTTCTTTCCAAACGGCGGTGAGGCCGCTCAAGCAAGCGTACAATCGATCTCCACCTAATGGGCCGGAGCATCTCGCTTCTCAACGGTACCATCAAAATACTTGCTCTATTTTTTGTTACGTATCGTGTTTTAGTTCAACCACCTTCTATTAAACCAATAACAAAATTTACTTTGTCTTTGCGAGATAAAGACCTTTGAATTACGGACCACCTTTGGACGCATATGTTCCCTTCGTAGACCAACCCGACAGATTCGCATAGGTCGGAAAATCATTAATTGTCCATAGTAAAATACCACGGAGTCTAAAAGTACGCTGCGTGAGTATCATATGTCATAACCCCTTCAGTCGGTTGTTTTAACTCATCAATTAGCGGTTCCAAAACACATCTATGTCATTACACGGTGCATGCTTGCGGTATCAATAATGAAAGTATCATATACGATTGTTTCATGCAAAGCCAAGGCGGTAAGTTGTATGGCGTTAATACAACGAGCCATGTAGACCAACCGAACTCATAAGCCCAAATGGATTGAATCGTCGCTAGACAAACCAAGTCTAACATTTACGCACTCATTCGCAAACCAAGGATAAGTTCGATCCACATGCTTCCATGCCTCTGTATCGTGGGATGTCGACTTTACCATCATCTATCGTTCTTCCATGTGCCACCTCATTTGCTTAGCGGTATCTTTATTCATATACAACCGTTTTAGCCTAGGTAGTTAGGGAAAATGACGAAGGACCTTCTTTGGAATCTTCCTTTGCTTAAGCATAGACCTTCTTTGTCCCATGTGTCGAATAATTTTTGCGTTGTACCCACCGTGATACTCCACAACTGGACACTCACGAAGATCTTTGTTATCCTTATAGTAGAGGATACAATCATTAGGGCATCGTCGATTTTTGTAGTCAAGTCCTATAACGAAACAATCTTCTTTCGCGTTATCATAATTTCTTGGAATGCTCTCTTTTCCATTTGGAATCACTTTTCTCAACAACACAAGCAACATATTAAAATATTTATCGCCATTCCGCTAAGAGACTTTATCATAAAGGCGGCATAAATGATAACTTTGGTGAATTGGTGCAACCCTCATACGAGATCATTTTCATTGTCATCTATTAATTTCATTATCTGCGCCCGACTCCTCGTGATCATTCACACCTCTAGCATTTTCGTAACCCGGCATCCTCGGCACCTTCAATTTCATCTATATTAGGAGCTGTTAACATATTAGCAAGCATTGTATATGTATCATCTATCCTCCCATCGGCGTCACCGGTCTCGCCATCAATTTCATTTCTTCAAGACATCCTTCCCCATGAAGCGTCCAATATTTGTACTCCTCATGAAATCCGATATTAAGTGTTTATGTAAATCACTTTTATCCACCAATGCCATATTTTTACACCAACGGGGACAATACCGACATTACTATTTAACTTTCGTTGGGTGCGCTAAAATCTTTATGAATTGATTTATTCCATCTTTATATCGATTGTCCCTCCATCTATCAATACGAGGAATATCGATCCATGATTTGTCGGGAACTATCCTCATCGTATGATATATATATAATATTATTCATAAATGAAATTAAGCATAATTAGGTAATGTGAAATTTTATTATTAAAGCATCAAATACCGGTTGGGTGATATTAACTTTTCCACGACATCAAGGAAATACAAATTATAATAATCTCGGAGAATTGTCGAACATAAATTATGTGGTAAAATCTAGCGCTCATATTTTCAATAAGACACTTTACTTGGTGTCATAGGAAATGGACCTATCCCATTAGGAATATAGTAGTGTCTACAACTACCTTTACATACTTTATCGTTTTATTTCTTAAAAATTTGTGCACCTACATTTGTTCTCGAAATTGCAATGGCGGATGTTATAATGCGTATCAATGATCGATAATAGATCGATAATAGATCGACACGCAAAACAACATACGCTTATTGTACACGGAGAACAATGCGATCGTGTTATCGAAATTTTAATGAATAAAATGCATAATGTATACAAAGATAGATGATACACTCTTGTATTCCTAACACATCTGAAGGAATCCTCCCGGACAGATCTAATAATTATTGTATGTAGATCATGCTTCTAACATAAATCACATTATTCTCTTTAGATATAAAAGTATTCTCACATCCAACTAGAATTACGTCGTTTATATTAGAAGAGATTCACATCCAACATTATTAGGCGGAAACTAGGGTAACGACTTCGATTCATATAATCATGATATATAACACAATACAATATCATATATCTAACTAAATTGAATGCATCGGTAACAATAGAATCAGTTTATCATAACTATCACCGCTTAATTAGAGTATTAGACTTATAGTAATATAATCGATTGTATTATTGTTAAAGTTAGTATAAAGTTAGTTTAATTATGGTTAGGGACTTAGGGTAATGTAATTAGATTTAGTATTAGGATTATTTTGATAGTTACTTCATAGAGTTAGGATTAGCGTTATATATATTTAAATTAGTTATTAATATTTAGGATTAAGATAAAATTTGAGTGAGAGTTAGTTTAATTATCGGGTCATTGTCTTGGGAAATGAATTTAAGGTAATAATTAGGATTTCTAATTGATTAGATTTGTTCAATTAGGATTAGGCTAACTAAAGTTTAATTAATACCATTATTAACGGGATTAGGTTACGAAAGATCATTAAACATAGGATTAGGATTATAAAAAGTTAAGATTTAAGTATATTATTATAAATCATTAAAGTTAGGATTAGGGTTATAAAAAGGATAATTAGGATTACTCTTAGGCTCATATTTCTTTATTGAGATTAATTTAATTGAGTTATGCAAGTTAGGATTAAAGTAGATTATTGAGTTATTAAAGTTAGGATTAAATTTATTAAAGTTAAATTAATTAATTAGAGTTAGAAAAATGCTAAATTATTTATTAAAGTTAGTTGAATTAGGATTATATACTTGGGTATATAAGTTTAATTGGCTAGATTTAATAAAAATTAAAGTTAGGGTTAGGGTTAACAAACTTTAAGTTATCTTAATTAGGGTTATGTGATCAATTTGGGTTATGATAAATATCAATTAGGGTAGATCATTATAATTAAAGGTTAGGGATTAGGTTTTAATTTCAATTCTTAAAATAAGAGTAATAAAATTGTATATAACCCTAATTCAATTGTATATAATCCATATAATTGTAATAAAAATTAGAAATCATTAGATTAATCGGTGGTGGGCCCTGTGAGGAAAGGAAGGCCCCGGCGTTCGGCGGAGAAAGCGAGCCGGCGTTGGCGTCAGCGGAGAAGATGGCGTGGCGTTCGGCGAAAACGATATTGGTGGCGGCGTTGAAAGGATCGGAGAGATCGGCGGATGAAAGCGTGTGGCAGCGAACAACTGACTATGCAGCCAGCAGCGGAGCGGAAATGGCCCGGCGGATAAAATAAGGTTCTGATAAAATAGCGAAAGGTGCGCATTTTATAGATAAACATCGCCGACGGTAACCCGTCGGCGATATTCATCCGTCGATGATGTTAAGATCGCCGACGGAATTTGGGATTGCCGGCGGCTACATCCACGGCGGTATTTCCGCGTCGGGAATGTAGATTATCGGCAGCGGCATTCCGTCGGCGATATTCCTCGACAAAAGCCCAAAATCCACTAGTGATTAGCATTTGAATGATGGCAATAAGGACAATAATGGTTAGAATATGAATGATCGCTAAGTTGAAACCGCAATCCTCTAATATTTTAATGGATTGTTGAGTGGGGTAATGGATTTAATTGATTGATATGGGATTAACACTAATACCATTTGTTTTTATTTATTTATTATATCTCATGCGTGAACGCTTCTGACTCATTTTCTCTTTTCGGTAGTGTAGTGGGAACCACTTTTCTCACATGTTTTCTCTGTGGGCCCGTTTTTGTGATTTTGCTCGGAGGTGGTAAATAATAACTATATCATGCCTCATTTCTTCATTATATGCAAATTTTTTAATGTTAATTAATGTAAGTTACAGCTAACTTTGGACATATAAATATATTATACTATATGTTTTATGTATATACTTGTAAATGTATAATTATATATAGTTATATAGTTTATTTATATCCAAACTTTAGCATAAAATAGATATATCTAGCTATAATAAATAATAACTATACTATTGTTTGAAAAATATATCTAACTATATTAAAAATAATTATGATATAGTCGAAAAATTTCATACACTTTAATTAATTGATTAATTTGATTTGATAAGATTGGGTTGTTAGGTAAATTTAAAGATATAGTTACATATGTATCTATGTATGTGTTTGAGTTGAAAGATTTAAATGCTTATGAGTTATGTATGCGTGTATGTGCTTTATATGCATGTATGTGTCTTGAAGGGCAGTTTGGAAGAAAAGTTTTAACATGCCTACACACTTTTATAATAGTATTAGATAATAGTGATAATTAGTGAGAATTATAAGAGATTAATATGTTAATGGGAGGTTACAAAAATATAAACAGCTTAGTCATGGTGAAATTAGGGTTATGAATAATAATGCATTTAATTGGGGGTTATGTATGTATGGGGTATGGTTTATGTATGGATGCATGTGTTTTATGTATGCATGTGTGTGTTTTAAAGGGTATTTTTGGAAGAAATGTTTTAACATACCAACACACTTTTATAATAGTATTAGATTTATACCTGAAATATATCATCTCAAATAATCATCAGTAACAAATGAGAGTTTGTTATTACTCAAATAAAAAATATTGTACCAAAAATATTCTAACATCATCTACATATGAACAGCTTGTTCGGGCCAGGACTAGGCTCTGTGCCAAGCCCTCCTGACACTCAATGTCAGAGGATTATAGGCTGAAAAAAGGCAAAACTTCACTATGCGTACTTAAAGTTTTAGTTAAATTTTATTTGGATCCTTAAACTTTAAAAGTCATCAAATTAGGTCTCTAATCTTTATTACGTCATCAACAAAGTCCTTTTCAAATTTACCCGTTAGTAATTGATGATGTGGCAATATTTTTTATTAATTTTCTTTTCTTTGTTGACTAGACGACAACTAGACCCCTGAAAATTTTTAAATATCGATTAGCCCTGAAAGTCTTAAATGTTACAAACAGTCTCCGAATTTTTTTTTTCAATAATTGTAAGTAGTCCCTAAAATTTTACAAACAACAACAAAAAGTTTTGATAATTGTAAATAACTTCCTAAAATTTTACAAAATACCTCCACAAAATTTAGAAACAACCCCTAAAATTTAAAACTTACAAATAGCTCCTAAAAACATTACAAGCAGCCCCTAGGAGTTTCAAAAATTAAAATAATACTTTCAAAAAATTTACATAAACCCCAAACAGGTTTTGAAAATTAAAAACAACCCCTTCAAATTTTAGAAACAGTCCCCGAAAAAATTTCAAACACCTTGAAAATTTTGAAAATAATAAGTAACCCCTATAAGTTTTACAAATAGCCTCAAGGTATTTTTACTAATAGCCACCTAAAAATTTAAAAATTACAAATACCCCTAAAATTTGCATACAACCCCTAAAAGTTTTAAAAATTCCAAATAGCAAATAATTTTAAAGGGTTATTTGTCAGTTCAAAATTTTTAGGGGTGTTTGTAAATTTTGGGGCTTTTATAAAGTTTTAGGGAGTTAGTTTTAATTTTAAAACTTTTAGAAATTATTTATAAATTTTTTAGGGGACTGTTTGTAATTTTGAAAATGTCAAAGGAATGTTTGTTTAAGACTTTTCAGGGATTGTTTGTAATTTTATAACTTTGAGGGTCCAATCAGTGTCTAGTCAGCAAAGAAAAATGATAATGACAAAATAATCCTGCCACATCCTCAATTACTAAAGAAAAAATTTAAAAGGACTTATGTTGATGACAGAATAAATATTAAGGACCTTCTTCGATGACTTTCTAAGTTTAAGGATACAAATGAAATTTGGCTAAAGCATTAAAAACCTATAGTGAGGTTTTACCCAAAAGAAAAACAAGTTAAAAATAAAGTAGCATTTGATATAGGGAAGAATGTGTACCACTAATTAAAGCATTTTATTGCATTTTAATACATTCATTAGCTATAATTTTAAATAATTTTTATTTGCTACTAAGGCATTTTTTGATGAATTTTTAGGAAATAAAAGCTTAAAAAAGAGGAGCTCAATTGAAGACTATCTCAAGCCTAAAAGTCTCGAAATGAACCTCAGTTGAAGCTGAAGAGAAGTCTAAAAGAAGCCTAGGAAAAATCGAAGGAAACTGACCCAAGCAAATAAGTCAAAATAACCTCATCGATGAGCCTATCGATGAGCCCATCGATGAGCTCATCGATGAGGTGATACAGTAAATTTCAACCTTTCATCCAATGGCTGAAAATTAATTCTTAGAGCCCAAGTTTGATCAATGGGCTGATATAGATTGTTGGAGGCTATAATAGGGGTGGGGGTAGAGTGAGGGTAAGAGATGTGAAAATTTTTTATAAATCCTATTTTAGAGGATAGGAGGGCTACTCCTTTGAAAAGGCCTTCCAAATATTATAAAACTTTAGTTTTAAGTTAACAATAAATTTTTTAGTCTTGTTAAATTTCTTTTCTCATGAAGACTTGAAGAAATTTAGGTCTACTTGTGAGGTTTTAGTTTTTAAATTTTCTTGTTTAATTAGAATTGCATGTTTAGAAAATAGGAGATTTAATTCACGTAATTCATGCTTTGCTTTTCTTGTTTAATTTTCACGCTTAGTTAGTTTTTCTTGCTTAATTTGGGATTAGATTTATTTTCATGCTTAGATAGTTAGTTTACTTTCTTGATTTTATTTACTTTGGACAAGTAGTTTCTTTTCTTTTCTTTTTATTCATTCATTCTTTATTTACTCCTTGTTTAGGAGTTAATAAAATATGTGGCTAAAATTCTTATGATAATTAGGATAAGAAAGAAACTATGATTACTTATTTATGAGAATTAGATTTGTTTTCTTTGTGCCTTAATTTTATTTATGTATAGATTAATCAATTAAAATAATAGTTGATAGAATATTCTAATTTGATAAGTTATACTTTCCTTAAGTGGTTTGATAATCTATGCTTATTAGTATTCTTGGACTATTATTTTCAATTGATTGTCTATGCATGAACTTCAATTTTATTTTTTAGAATATATCTTGATAATCTATGCTTTCTTTAATTAGATTGATAGGTTATGCTTTTAATTCTAAAATGAATAAAAAAGAGAGTAATTTCTAGATCTAATAAATAGTTATCTAGTGGAATTTATCCTAATTTTCTAGTTTATTTCTCTCTCTCTCTCTCTCTCTCTCTCTCTCTCTCTCTCTCTCTCTCTCTCTCTCTCAGATTTCCTAGTTTTGTTAATTTTTATTTTTCTTTTATTTTCTATTTCTTTTAATTTTGTATTTTCCTTCTAGTTCTTCTATCTCTCTATTTTCTTTCCCCTTTTCTCTAATTTTATTTTCTTTTCTTTTGTTTTATTATTCAATTGTCACTTTTCTTCTTTGCATTTCTATTCTCTTTTCTCTGTCTTTTATTTTTCTCCTTAATAAAAATCTAGAACCCCATCTCAAACCCTTTTCATAAAAACCTCTTTTCAAACAACTTCATAAAAAGGAAAACCTCCAATTTAAAAATAAAAAAACCTCTCTGTGTGGTTCAACATTTTCTATACTATAACTTGGTTATGTAGTTGCAACACACAAATTTCTAGCACTTAAAACTTATTTAAAATATGGATATGAAAATGCAATAAAACATGTTAATCAATAGCAAATTTAGGGAGCTCCTCCTCCTTACTTCTCTACCATTGTAGGACTCTCTGTCATAAGAAGCTAGATCACCCAAAGTGAATGAAGAGCCAAAGAGAGGAGCCAGATAGAAGCATAGAAATCTAACTCTTAGCGGTAATTGATATGCAACATGACAGACTATGACTCTGTTGGGCGGGAGCTCTTGTACTTTCTTTACCAAGGACTCACCTCTGCTTCTCTTCTCTTTCCTTTTCTCCTTATCAAGGCAGTGGTTTCTAAAAAAAAATCCTCTCTTTTTTGGTCTTCATGTTGGCCTCTTTTTATAGGCAAAGATGAAATGACAAGCATATCTTAGGGTGGCACTTATTTTTTGTTTACATGACAGTCTAGCTAGTTACTCGGCCAGAGCGTTGGAGGAAGCTGTCTACACAACTGATGTCGTATTTGGGTGTTCAAATAGGGGTAGATCCATTATCATTCTAGGGGTGCAGTTGCACCCCTAGACATTTAAATGTTTGCATGTAAACTAATGAAAATTTTACATCCACCCCTCATAGATTTTAAAACTTGCACCCCAAAGTTCATGCTATCTAAAAACACTAAATAAATTAGTAACAATTTGAATCATCCCATCGGAAAGTAAAATATCATTTAAATTTTCAATAATTAAAGTGTACTGAGTGCATTCTCGTTACATACTACAGTTTGATAATATTATATTTTTATTTCTAGGTAAATTGACACATGTTGTCTGCCCCCCTCCCCCCACCACCCAAAGAATTTTTTTAGATCAGCCACTACGCTCAAACATGGTACATGGGGCTCATGCATGCGCTCTTCGCGTGGCAATGGAGGAATTTATGCCGTAGAGTTAGCTAGATTGTTCCGCATCTCATCCCTGGATAGGAAGCTAAGGATCTTGTAGGGGTTATAGGTAACTATGATAGCGGATGGGGCATCTCAAGGCTGAGGTGGAGTGGATGCAGCCTTTGGCAAATGCGGGTCCAACCAATCAAGAAAAGTGTATGCCAATTCTTGATTATAGTACATGTGTATGTTAATTAGAGTAGTGATAACTATACTACTCTACTTACATTACTTCTACATAACAAGAAAAAAGTGTGGGGTTCAACTTCTTTAACTTTTTTCAAAATTGATGACTCATTAAGAGAACCCACACTTTTCTCTCTTATCATTTGAGCATAGGGTATGTAGAAAAATATAATATTTTATCATTACTCTATTAATTATACTCACTCCGTCAAATGGGAGTAGTTATAACTACATTACTACTCCTTTACTCCTTTTACACTACAAGAGAGAAAGTTTGGTGGTCCATTCTCTTTTAACTTTTTTCTTAATTGATGACTCATCAAAGAACCACATTTTTCTCTCTTGTATTATAGAAGTAGTGCAGGAGGGAGTATTGTAGTTATCATTATTCAAAAGAGTTTCTTTTGATCTTAAAGTTCGTAGTAGTTTTATGTATTAAAATTCTTTAATTAGAGTTTTTGAAATTTATCCTATTTTGAATTGAAGTTTGTACACTGATGTAGAGCAAACTGCAGATGCATTCATAGAGAAACTAGATTGTCAGAAGCCCAAACGGGGGCCAAACAGATGAAATTGACTTGCAATGAAGAACGGTATCTCCCAAACCATGCATCGGAGTTGAATGAATAATATATGAAAATCGCGCATTCATGGAGATAACCGACTTTTTATTAGTTTTTTACTATTTCCAGAAATATTTTAGGAGTCTATTTTGAGTAGGAAATAGATCCGATTTGATTCTAAATTTGACTGATTTATTTCCTCAATCATAGAGAGTCTTTTAAGGATAATTTTATTATTTTTATTTATATAAAATTCGGTTCTAGTATGAGTCTAATTTGTTTTCTATCTAAGTAGAGGATTGTAAGATCTAAAGTCATAACTTTTCATCAATAAAATTATCTTTTATATTACTTCGTGGTTTTGAGGTTGTCTTTTTGTGAATTCAAAAATTATTTTTTATAGATTCAAAGAACACCATTTGATGGATTCTCAGATTTATCAATTAATTCCGCGCGATGTTATACGCACGCCCACTCAAATAACGCGTTAGTTCAAGTCAGTCGAATACACCCGTACGTCAAACTTCCATGCGACAACCCATTTATAATTGCACTACTTTTACTCTCACTTGTTATAATAGTTATTTGAAAAAAGAATTATTTTTTGGTCTATAAACATTAATGTGTGAAACAGTGGACTATATATAAAAGGAATCCGTTAGTAAAACCTAGAGATTCCTTCCTCGGGCCGCCACGCTCGTGCTTGGCTTCATTCACGGCATAGGGGCCTCAACCCACCTGACTCACACGTGATCTTAGCATGTGACCATGTTCTTAGATTGATTCTCCTTTCATTGCTCATTTAATTTTAATTTAACTAGTACTACGCCCGTGCTCCTACGATTTGATTTAGTTTCTTTGATAGTGGGCTTATTTCTAAAAATTGAATTGCACTGGAAGTTTTTATGGGTTATTTGCATGTATACCCCTTAAATTATGGGTATTTGCAACATACCCTCCAAATCTTAGTATTTGCAAAACTACCCCTCAAATCAGTAACTTCAAAAAAATTACCATCAGATCAATTAATCATTAACTTTGATAAGCTAATTTGTAATCGTAATGTAAAAATTATCAACAAAATGGTCAAATTTTTAGCACCAAGTTGATGATTTGTTGATTTTAAGGGTATTTTTCCACAAAGTTGATGGTTTGAGGGGTAGTTTTGCAAATACTAAGATTTAGGGTATTTTATAAATACCTATGATTTAAAGGGTATATCTGTAAATATCCCTTTTTATCACGGTTGCTCCTTCTTCTAAAGTAGATAATATGAGCGAGAGCATTTTCTTATAAAGGAAAAATAAAATAAAGGCTTGAATAATTTTTATTTTAAAATTTGAAATTCTAATTGTTTTAAATACCAACCCCTCCTTTATAATATCCTTCTTTTCCAAAATTTAAAAAGAAAATAAAAAGAAAAGAAAACGCTACTTCACTAAATAAGTGTGTGAATAGTTTTTATTTCAAAATTTCAAATTCAAACTTGGGGAAGGACACATGGCGCTTTTTAGATGTAAGGCTAATAATAAATCACAAATCTCTTTTTATATATAAAAGGGGATTAAAACCATTTCGTTTCCGTTTATGCTCTTTTATATAGTTTAATTTGTGCTTCCACTCATAGAATAGTAGATCCGGTTTTCTTTACTTATGATGTATTTCACTTGATTCTTGTTCATTTAGAATTTTAGTTCTCATCTTAATTTGATAGGAAATGTACATTATAACAATAGTAAGTACTAATTTGTTCTTCAATAGATATATGGTCTTCATGGGTAATCACTAATACCAACCATCTTTATGAAAATTAAAATATGGGTAAACTTCATTAAACCCCAATAAGTTTAGTTGTTTGACATTAAACCCCGATATCTTAAAAACTCTCACTAACCCCAATAAGTGGTTGCTAGTAATTTTTATCTTTTGCAGGGAGCTATTTGTAATATCCAAATTTTTGGATAGTTGTTTGTAATTTTAAATTTTTAGGGCATGCTTGAAATTTTAGATTTTTAAAGGACTTTTACAATCTTAGATTTTTAGGGGGTTGTTGGTAATTTTTATATTTTTCAGAATTTGTCTGTAGTTGTTGAAGTTTTAAGGGGTTTGTCTATAACCTTTTTTAGAATTTAAAGGGAAGTTTATATTTTTATATTAGTAGGGGTTCTTTATAATTTTTAGAATATAAATGGCATTGTTAGTAGTTCTTTATATTTTTTTTAGTGGGTTGTTTGTAGTTTCATATTATTCAGGTTGTAATTTATGCATTTTCGTGGTTTCTTCAATTTTATGGGCTAATCTACGAATAGGAGAGACAATGTTCGTCAATGTAAAAGTTTTATGCTCACACTGCACAACTAAACTTATTAGAGGTTTAATAAAATTTATCTTTTAAAAATATGATTATTAGATTTTTCAAATATTGATAATTAAATAGAATTAAAAAATATGATTATTAGATTTTTAATTATGGATAATTATGATTTCATTAGGATTACCAAACATGTGAGTATAATTAGAATTTTCTAATTATAGAAAGACTTAATTTGATGAGTATTCTTAGGTGAATAGGATTAGTGTCCACATGTCACCTTCTCATAAGATACATGATAATTTTTGTGACTTTAGGATTATCACTAATTTCTCATTATATATGAAGGAGAGATTTGACATATAGAATTTTGCATATATGATTTTATATAGAGAGGCTTTCTACATGAGTTTTACTTTAATTTATATGGATTCGGATCCTCTCCAATTAGGTGGTAATTAGAGAGTCTCCAATTCCTCCAATCATTGTCGTACATTCTGAATTTAAGGGATGAGATTACGCCATAAGATAAAACCAATATGGTCTTGAAAACTGCTATATTTCAAAAACCACTATTCTTTGAAGACTACTATCATAGTAGTGAAATCCTACATGACCTAATCTCGTCCATTGAATTCAGAATATTAGGCAATGATTAGAGGAATTGGAGACACTCCAATTACCACCTAATTGGAGAGGATCTGAATCCAATTTATATATCTAAGTATAGAATTATGAGATTTTTTTATTGTGGATAGTTATATTTGATAAGGATTATAAAATATTTGATTATTAGAATATTCTAATTATGGATAGTTTTAATTTGATGAGAATTCTTAGGTGAATATAAGATTAGGCGTTTACATGCATGTCAATTTGTTGTAGGATAGAGGGACACACGGCTACTTATAATATGACACATATCAGCTTTTTTTGCCTTTATAATATGACACATGTTAGTTTATTGTGCTTCTAAGAGTTCCATCAATTTCTCTTTATATATAAAGGAGGGATGACAAATCAATTCAAGTAAAGCTTTTGCTTTTAACAGAAGCATCTCCGGAATTCCTTTCCTCTTTATATCGTACTTTGACCTTGTAATTAAAAGCACTTAATCCATTGCGTCCCTAGCTAATTGTCATATAACTGGCAAGTTATATTTCTACTTTATTAATTAACCAAAACGTATTTGCTATGTGAAAATCATTAGTTAATTACGGTTTATAGATATTGTTTCATTATAATATAATATTTTTAAAACTTATATATATATATATATATATATATATATATATATATATATATATATATATATATATATATATATATATATATAAATATATATATATATATATATATATATATATATATATATATAAATATATATATATATATACACATACATTTTACTATTATGACCAATAAATCACACACAATGACACATAGCCCCAAGGTGAGCTTAGGTGGTTAGATTAATGATCAATGTGTCCTCCAAGTATCTGGGTTTGATTCCCTTTCTCACATTCATCTGCTATTGTCCTATTGATGATAATAACCTCGATCATGATACCTCCTAAGGTGTGGCAGGGCTCAAACTCGGGCTGGTCGTCTGGTTGTAACTCTTAACTAACCAAGGTTTTTTAAAAAAAAAAAACGTTCATAATTATCCCATGTTTTTGTGTTTGTCTAGTATAATATAGACGTTATAGTCTAGTTAGCATTACGTCTACGTTACAGCTGAGAAAGACGTAACAAAAGTAACAAATATCAGTGAGCACAACCACTATTAGTGGGCTTGAGCTATCATGCAAAATCCAATGTTGTCATGATGAAGGAAAAGGTTAAAAAGATGAGAAGTTCCTTTTTTATTAATCAAATGTAAAGTTGTGCTCGTGCGCATGTTGCGTAGATGCTTTCTTGAGAGAGTGGGAAAGAGTTAAATAAAGCTAGGATATCTGGCTTTGTCTTGCTACCAAGTTTCCTAGAGGATCCAACTTTCTTGATTGGGGTGTGCAATGATGGTTGTGTGGGGAATTTTTTTTATTTTTTTAAAACTCAAAATTCAAGCGGCTAAACATGTGAAAGTGCTAATTAATCCTATTGGGGTGTGAAATGATGGCTCTGTGTGGGGAATTTTTTATTTTTAAAACTTATATATATATATACATTTTACTATTATGACCAATAAATCACACACAATGACACATAGCCCCAAGGTGAGCTTAGGTGGTTAGATTAATGATCAATGTGTCCTCCAAGTATCTGGGTTTGATTCCCTTTCTCACATTCATCTGCTATTGTCCTATTGATGATAATAACCTCGATCATGATACCTCCTAAGGTGTGGCAGGGCTCAAACTCGGGCTGGTCGTCTGGTTGTAACTCTAACTAACCAAGGTTTAAAAAAAAAAACGTTCATAATTATCCCATGTTTTTGTGTTTGTCTAGTATAATATAGACGTTATAGTCTAGTTAGCATTACGTCTACGTTACAGCTGAGAAAGACGTAACAAAAGTAACAAATATCAGTGAGCACAACCACTATAAGTGGGCTTGAGCTATCATGCAAAATCCAATGTTGTCATGATGAAGGAAAAGGTGAAAAAGATGAGGAGTTCCTTTTTTATTAATCAAGTGTAAAGTTGTGCTCGTGCGCATGTTGCGTAGATGCTTTCTTGAGAGAGTGGGAAAGAGTTAAATAAAGCTAGGATATCTGGCTTTGTCTTGCTACCAAGTTTCCTAGAGGATCCAACTTTCTTGATTGGGGTGTGAAATGATGGCTCTGTGTGGGGAAATTTTTTTTTAAACTCAAAATTCAAGCGGCTAAACATGTGAAAGTGCTAATTAATCCTATTGGGGCGATTTGAACCTTTCAGTTGGACTTGATTTGGGCCAATTTGGTCAGTCTTTTGTCCTCCTGTTTGGTTCAGGTCGCTTTGCACAGTGTCCACGGTTCTGATATTGATAGTCGGTAGAAGAGGTTACATGTACTTTAGCAATCACTATTAGAGTTTACGATTGTATTAATTTTGTTTTGTATTATATGTTGATGTAGGACACTTAACGGACACTTTCATGGACGAGTGGGACAATCACAAGCTAAATACGAATACACACATGTTATTGACTTCCGCAAATAAAACGATCATATATTCTAATCCGGAAGGCGGATTCTGACATATTATATATGAAAATCGCCTATCTCGACAAGACAAAACCAACCAGATTGTCAGATTTCCAAAATCTCATCAATATCACCATTTTTAGTAGAAATTTAAAAATAATTAGTTTTTAGTTTATTTTTAGTAATAAATTTGGAGTCTATTTAGATTAGGAAACAAATTCAATGTTAGAGTCAAATTAGATTAGGAAACAAATTTAATTTTATTTAATGATTTGTTTCCTCTATTATAGGAGTCTTTTAGGATAGGATTTGATAATTTCTATTTCTTTGTAATTCTAGTCTTATTAGAGTCTATTTTATTTTTTTATTTAAGAAGAGTCATGTAACCCCAATGATAATATATCTTTTTTATCAATAAAATTCCTCTTTAATATTTCTTCGTGAATTCGAAGTTCTTTGTGGATTCGAAGTTCTTCGTGATTCGAATAATAATTCTACGTCCACTCTTCCTTCTCACAAATATGCTTCTCACTATGCCAAGAGTTCTCCTAAATCACAGCACAATTCAGTAGGCTTACAAAGACCGCACCCTAGAATCTACCGAAACCAATCATCTAACCTAACTCGCCATAATTTATAACACCTAGCCCTAGCTAGTCCCAGCCCCAATAAATACCAGCTTGAGTACACCGTAAAAATAAGTTTGAAATAAACCAACAAACACAATTTAAGCATAGAAAATAAGAAATATCTTACAGCCCTTTTCGATTAACAAACAGTCCTTCAATGGATCAAAGTGAAGCTTGATAAAGAACAGTGTAGATGATAAAACCAAGGGGAACTCTACTTGCTGAGATGATTCAAAGATGTTGAGCATGATGAGGAAGCGTTTGTTGAGGCGCAGGGGGTTAAAACCTTCAATCCAATATCTTCTCTAATCAAAACCTTAAAGTTCTAATCAAAACTGATAATCACATTTTTATTACAATTTTACACCCTTATTATCTAGTTTATATTAATAAATATACCACTAATAATATGTTTTATCTTAATGTGCGTGTTAATGAAGATTAATGAATAAAAGCTCCAAAAACCTCAAATTTCCTCATTTTCTAACCTTTTATTGAAGCCCGGGATCAAGCTAAGCAATCTACAGAAGTCGAAAAAATAAGAATCCAATATGAAAAGAAATTAAGTGAAAATCATGTTCAAGATGATTGGCCACAAAGAAACAGTGATATCTCCCAATTCAGAAGGCGAAATTTAACATATAATATATGAAAATCGCCTATCTCGATGAGATGGAGCTAACTGCATTTTCAGAATTTTAAAATTCTAATTGGTCAATCAACCGATTGGTCAACCGATTGGTGAGTGGCAGATTCAGATTTGTGGCCAGATTTGACTCCTTGATTATCAAGTTTCATCCAAGGGCTCTCTTTTACTACTGTAGGCTATAAATAGGGGTTGATAGTGAGAGGTTCGAGTGTGAAATATTTTATAAAAACTCTATTTAAAGAGGAGGGTTACTCTTAATTGAGAAGACCTTTCAAATTTGTAACTTTTTATTATAATTAATAAAAAAATATTTTCACCTCTTTATATTTTATTTTCTTCTCTTTGTTTGATCATGAAGATGAAGATGAGATGATGATCAAGATCAAGATGAAGGTTTGCATTCACCTTGAGGCTAGAACTCTCTTGGGATGCAAATTTTCTCTTTTGCCAATAAACATTTCTTTTTTGCTTTCTTTTCTTTTTATTAAATATTCATGAGGCTAGAATCCTCTAGAATTAGATTTATTGCTTTGTAGAGTAGATTTACTTTCATGTCTTTAATTTCTTGCATTTAATTCTTATATTTATTTTGTAGCTTAGATTTTATTTTCTTATACTATTTACCTTGAGGCTAGAACCATCTTGGGATTAGTTTTTATTTTGTTAAATTTTTTTTTGATTCACCTTGAGGCTAGAACCCTCTGGGGAATTGCTCTTTTCTAAGATGTGGAACTAATACTTGTGGGAATTCTAGAAATTGCATGAAACTAAGCTTTATTTCTTTCAAAATTTGTGAACCATTCTCTTATGATTAAAATGATCATGTTTAGGATAATCAACTAGAGAACTAATTGGAAGAAGAATAATTTGATAACCTATGCTTATCTTGAGTGGTTTGATAGGTTATGCTTATGAATTCTAGAATTACTATCTAGTTATTATTCTTTTCATAAGTATTAATTTTACTTGGATGATAATTTGATAGGTTATGTTTTCCTTGAGTAGTTTGATAGTCTATACTTAATAAATCTAAAGTAGAATGTGATAAAAGAGAATGGTTCATATTTTAAGTAAGATTAGCTAGTGGATTCAATTCTAGATTCTTATATCTTTAATTGAATCCTCCATCTTTACTTTCTTGATTTTCCTCTTTATTCTTGATTTTTATTTGTTTGTTTTATTTTCCTTCATTCATCATTCTTTCTCCTCTCTCAAACTTATTTTGCTTTTTTCGCACATAATAACAACCCTCTCTTAATCTCTCCACAACCCATCACTTTTCTTTTGTCACTCTTCTAATTGTCACACACACAACATAAGAACCGATTTTGATTAACTCTTACAACACCTTCCTCGTGGGATTGATAACTTTTTATACTATAACTTGATAGTTGTATACTTGCAACTTTAGGACATATTATTTACCTATCAAAAATCCTAGAACCCTCTCCTCTACATATCTCTTTCAATCATATATAGCCTTTAATCAACTAGGAAAGAGATATTCTAAACATGGTAAAAGTTAGAGATTAAAAGAACGACGAACGGCTGTGATTAAATCCTCAAATCTGCAATCAGCCGACTTTACTATTAATGGTTGCTCACGACCATCGATGGATCCCTCAGCACCATCGATGTGTTCCTATAATCCATCGATGGGTCCCTGACGACTATTGATGTTACGAAGGCTAAAATCAGTGTTTGTGCTGATCTTCATGACGTTTCACCTTGTACACATCTTATACATGTATTCATCTATACTATATTATCTCAAACAATCCTTAGTACCACATGAGAGTTTGTTATTACTCAAACAAGAGCTATTGTATGGACTAAGTCCTAACACGATCATCTTAGAGCAACATGACCCCTTAATCCAAAAATCAAGATAAGTTGGTTTCTTTTTCTATTTCCTCGGTAACTCCTATATTTTTTTCTTGTCCGCCATGCTTAGCGTATATTTTTAAAAGCCTTTTATCCACCTTGCACAGTGAGAAACAATCAAGCCAAAGGTATTTTATGCTTTCTTGGCTCATTCTTCCCTACTCTATATATATAGTACAAGCCGAGACATAAGATCATTTGCCCATATTGTGACATATTGTGGTATATGACCTACTCATTAAGCAAGTAACAAGCAAGCAAATTAATGTATATTGATGGAAAATAAAGTCTTTTGAAGGAGTCGATTCACATCTAGTAAGGAAAGCTTACCTAGGAGAGCAAGTTTTCCACCATGGAAAAGGAAAGAAAATTAGACACTTGTTAAATTTGATCCTATTGAATAGCCCTTTTACACGTATGAACAATAATGAATTTCCACATTTTCTTCTAGTTAAAGATCATATATTGCATTACAATTGCAGAATAGAAGATTCAAACTTGCTACATAAAATCTTTATAAGGTAAATTAAAAATAAAAATAAAAAAACAGAAAAACTTGCTACATAAAATTTGATATAGTATATCTGCATATGGACGATTGTATGTATATATGTATATGCTGACGTGTTGATCAAATGTTTTATAGTATATGTGCATATGAACGATTGTATGTATATATGTATATGCTGACGTGTTGATCAAATGTTTTATTTTGGTCTTCAACTTGGGACCGTATCTATATCAAAATCTCCTCCATGTCTATCAACAAACCGTTGTACTTGTGTTGATGATGAAATACTTGTGGGCTCCCTGTACGTTTAGCCGTAACATGTCATGTACCTAGCTACATCTGAATTTAAAACCTTGCATTCAGCAAGTAATATATACTGCATATATAAATTAGAATATACAATGTTTAACATGAAATAAGACCGTTGGGGCCCATGGCAAAAGCCGGCATCCCTTACCATTATTTCCTCTATATATATATATATATATATATATATATATATATATATATATATATATATATATATATATATATATATATATATATATATATATATATATATATATAGAGAGAGAGACCTCTATAAACTTAAGTTCATAATGAATAGTGATGCACCAATTTTTATCCACTCATCTTGTCTTGAGATTTGTGATGTACAAATCTCAAAGTGGCTATATCTTTCAGGATCCCAAAGCAAGATGAGTGGTTAGAAAAGTTGGTGCATCACTATTATGTTTAATTTAGCTTCTATATATATATATATATATATATATATATATATATAGGAGATAAAGATTGTGAGTTTGGGTGCACCACAGGAGAATGAGTGTGTGTGTGTGTTTTTTTTTTTTTTTTTTTCTAAATGATGTAGGCAGCAATTAAATGCATGTAGGCTGTAGAATTGATTATGTTCCATTATCCACTCTCTTGCTTTTGTTTAGCCACCTGGCGAGACCTCTGTTTGAGCTGTCTAAATGGATTTTGTGCCCTGGTTGAAGTTCATACTAATATGTGAAGAAGAAAATTAGCATCTTTATGCAGAGACATGGAAATTAAAGTATAGCTGCAGTTGTTGTTAATATGAAAAAGAGTTTTAACATAAAAATTATCTTAACTTTTGTCCAAATTGATATTTACTATCTTTACTTTTTATTTTTGATCAAAACTATATACATTTGTTTACATGTTTGTAATGTCGCACTTTTTGGTATTTTCTGTTGGGATAAGAATACCCCAATAATTGTTCCACATCGGTAATGAAAAGAGGCATTGAGTGGTTTATACGTGAGCTCTTAGATTCAAGTTGCAACAATTGCTAGCAATATTTGGCAGTGGAGAGCCAAATAATGAGTTGCACTCAGTGGTTCCATGACTTACATTGCTTCAACAGCTCATAGGCTTGGGACGTGACATGAGCATAGATTTAAATCTCAATCGTTTTTTAGTTTTTAAAAATCATGAACTTTTATTTAGATTTGTAAAGGCGAGGTTGATGGTTAAGCTATCTAATGTTGAATTTCAAACTTAAAATATTTTAATTTATCTAAGAAAACCCTATCACTCAAATTATCTACTTTAACGATAAAAAGAACTTCAATCTCTTCTTCTCATAACATAGCAAAAGAGTTACCCTTGTCTCTTCCTTCATAAGCATTTAATGTATTAGTTAATAGATGAGTCAGAAATTATAGTATATAATGAAATTAGTTAATAGATGAGTCAGAAATTATAGTCTAGAATGAAATTAGTTAATAGATGAGTCAGAAATTATAGTCTAGAATGAAATTAGTTAATAGATGAGTCAGAAATTATAGTCTAGAATGAAATTAGTTAATAGATGAGTCAGAAATTATAGTCTAGAATGAAATTAGTTAATAGATGAGTCAGAAATTATAGTCTAGAATGAAATTAGTTAATAGATGAGTCAGAAAT
Source organism: Asparagus setaceus (assembly GCA_012295165.1). Classification (NCBI taxonomy): domain Eukaryota; kingdom Viridiplantae; phylum Streptophyta; class Magnoliopsida; order Asparagales; family Asparagaceae; genus Asparagus; species Asparagus setaceus. The sequence goes on along the minus strand of CM022709.1, from coordinate 28,834,040 downwards.
TATAGTCTAGAATGAAATTAGTTAATAGATGAGTCAGAAATTATAGTCTAGAATGAAATTAGTTAATAGATCATGCATGTTATAGTCTATAACGAAATATAATCAATCATCTTTCTTATTACACTAGGATAGCTTAATGTATCCGAAGAACGTATAAACCAACATATAGAAACTAAAGAAATCAAAACAATCCATGCGAGCACAGATTTAATACTTTTATGATTGGAAGCCTTTTGACTTTATTAGAGCTCTCGGTGAAGAATATATGCACGTGGATATCACATGTTGTGCAGGGTGAATTTTTTACGTTTCACTCATTCTAGTAAAGGGTGGTATAATGTGGCACTAGTGGAAAACATAGCATTGGCGATGGGGTAATCCATCTCCAATGCATTCAAATTGTCGCTAATTCACATTCGCGACACCTAACAGCCCGTCACCAATAAGTCCGTCATCAATAAACATTGGCGACGGGGTCGTCTGTCGCCAATGTTCATTGGCGACGGTTAAGCTTTAGCGATGAAACACATTGGCGACGGCCCGCTTCCGTCACCAATGCACATTAGCGGCGTCGACAAGGCGTCGCCGATATGCATTGGCGACGGCCATGTGTCGTCGCCAATGTACATTGGCGACGGCCATGTGTCGTCGCCAATGTACATTGGCAGCGGATCCTTCCGTCGCCAATGTACATTGGCGACGGCCACGCCGCCATCGCCAATGTATGTACATTGGCAACGGATCCTTCCGTCGCCAATGCATAATGGCGACGGGCGATCCGTGACCAATGTATATAATTCTAGCAAAAAATTGCTGCATTTTGGAAGCCACCCAATCAGGAATATATACCTGTTCATGGTCATAATAAATATCCAATCCATACACAATGTATTCAACAATAGTCACATTCATCCATACACATCCAACAATATTCACATTTATCCACCAATCCAAATCAATTCAAACACAATACATGTCCATCCGCAAACAATATTCATACATATTCATCACAAATCAATAAAACTAGAAATCAGAAATATAAGACATATAAAATTTAAAAGTCATAACATGTTCAACACAATTGAAGTCCACAAAAGTAATAAAAAGTCTAACTCACTACTCACTCGTCGTGGTCGTTGTGGTCCCTATCGTCGTGATCCCTATTTCGATTGGCGGTACATCGAGAAATAGCATTACTCTTGCCTCCTGAGGGTACCTCCTCTAGCCTGAAAAGAATGTAAATCAACATGAGAATATATTCCAAAATATTCATAATAAGTACATATATGATATGACATATACCTCTCCACCACTTGCAAATCCATGCTCATCAAACGCCAATTCCATGATATCCATGGTATTATTTTCCAAGATTTACGATGTTTTTTTTATGTAAGAGTAATTCACAAAAATTTCAAAGAGATGTTGACACAGAGCTACGATTATTTTTCTCTTGGTGTTACAATGTTATATTATATCGCAATGAACAACTGTCTCGAAGCACTGTGACATGTTGTTCTAGAAAACCAGATTACTTTATTTCATCTTCCAATCCTCCTTAACTTCTATATATTGATTTCTTTTTATTTTTCTCAATTTGTTTATGTAACTCTAGTTATTATTATTATTATTTGGATATCTATCCAGGTTAGTAAAAAAGTAGTTGATTATCCATTTATATATTACTATCTATACTAAAATAATTGAAACTTGTATTATAGTTATACACTGTTCATAGCTACAGTTCATCCCCATTAACTCTTTTTATTTTTGTATTTTTTGTTTTTACCTTCAACCCAAAGCTTCCCTCCATTTATTTTTAACCCCTCACATTCAAAGTTATTTTCTTGCCTTTAAACCCAACAACTATCCATTTACTTTTAAATTCATCAATTTCAAAAGTTCTACTATAATTTTTCATCCATAAATTCAAAGTTTTATCCCCATTTACTTTTAAACTCACACACTTCCAAAATTATTCTTGGACCCGAAGTACAAAGTGATTATGTTTTTTCTTTCCAAATCAATGTTATTGCATTGGAACTGTGGATGGATTTTTGCCTATACACCAAAGTCTTAAATCCCAATTATTTTTAAATGCATCAAGTCCTCCCTACCCCCAAAGGGTTTTTTTGCCTATAAACCCAAAGTTTACACCCATTTACTTTTAAATCAACTTGCTTTTAAAATCACTCCAAAATCCAAAATACTCCATTAAATTAATTTACAACCACTTTGTATTTCAGCAATTTGATATACAATATAAGTCACTATTTTATTATTATTGGCTCTATTTTTGTTCTAAGCAATTAGATAAAATGTATTTTCCAAACCAAATGTGTAAGTGTTATTATTTTTATCTCTTTTCATACTAATGCCATGGGATTGCAATTGTAGAGGGTTTTCTCCTATAAACCCAAAACATTACCCCTATTCCTTTTGGACTCATTCACTTCTAAAATTACTCTTAGACACTAAATACTTCATTTAATTAACTTTAAATCCACTTTGTATTTACAGTTTGATGCACGATGTAAGTAGCTAAAATTTAGTTTATATATATATATATATATATATATATATATATATATATATATATATATATATATATATATATATATATATATATATATATATATATATATATATTAATAATAATAATAATAATAATAATAATAATAAAGCTCAATAAACTTAAGTGGATAGGAACACTTGTCCACCAAACTTTTTATCCATTCATTATGCTTTGAGATTTGTATTACACATCAATGCTATCTTTAAGATTTGTGCCTTTATTTGTATCACATGCTAGCACAAATCTCAATGCAAAATCAATGGTTAAAAGTTAGTAGACAAAGCTCTTATCCACTTAAGTTTATAGGAGCTTAACTCTCTCTCTCTCTCTCTCTATATATATATATATATATATATATATATGTGTGTGTGTGTGTGTGTGTGTGTGTGTGTGAGATCAGAAATACAATGTGGTTTTTAAATCAAATCCTTAAATCATAATTTTTTAGCTTTTCATCACTAATGTCATGGCAATGCACGAGTCAATTTTGCTCAGATATACTAAAGTTAATAGAAGAAGAATAGTGCTTGTAAATAGTACCTACTATTACCTTTAGTATATAGTTATTATAATAAAAGAAGTATAGAAGATTTTTTACCTACAAATCCAAAATTTTATCTATATTTATTTTTAAACTCAATCACTTCAAAATCACTCTTAAACCATTGCACTCTGCCCAATGGTTAGGTGTATAGTGTATTTTCAAATAAAATGCTCAAAATATTTTTGGATTTTTCACGCTAATGTTAATGTATTGCGAACTGTATATAGGTTTTTTTTTTCCTTATAAACTAAAATTTTAACCCAATTTATTTTTAATGCCACACTTCCAAAAAGGGATTTTTTTTTGCTTATGAACCTAGAGCTTTACCTTATTTATTTTTAAATCTATCCGCTTCTGTAATCACTCATAGACCCAAAGTACTGCTCCACTGGATTAATTTTGAACCCTCTTGCATTTTCAACAGTTCTATATATAGTCTAGTTGGTTGTACTTTGCCGTAACATGCTATCTTTTGTTCTTGTAGTTATATTCTGTATATTTCTAAATCAAATGCTTAACCCATTACTTTTTTTTTTTGCTTTTTCCACAATAATCAACATTGCAAAATGTGTAAATTTTTTTTAACTAAGAACCCAAAGTTCAATCCGCATTTATTTTTAAAACCACCCATTTCAGAAAAGGCTTTTGACCCATAAACCCAATGTTCCCTTTATTTCTAAACCTACACACATTCAAAATCAGTCTTAGACCCATAATACTATACCGAATAAAATTTAAACTCACTTTTCATTGCAGCATTTGGTATGCAGTGTAAGTTTCTATTTTTATTATAGCATGTTATAATTATGTTCTAAGCATAGCTGCATAGAACCCGTTTTGTTCCAGTTCACAGAACGGGAACAAAAGCATGGTATGCCACTTATTTAGAATTTGGTTACTAGGGGCGCATGCTTATATATCACTCTAGGGAATGTGGTGGACTTTAGGTTCGGTGTTAAATGTAGGAATATGAGTGTCTTAACGTACAATTTTCTGCAAGAGTTAAATTCAAGGATCAATAATGGTAAAAGAATTCTCTAGTATATAAACTAAAGTTAAAGGGTTTACCACTGTAGAATGTCTTTTCATAGCTACAGTGAGCCTTAAACACCCCTACCCTTATTTTTCAAAACTAGTATGTCATACGTGCATTGCACGTGATGCATGATACGCTTATAGATTAACATATGTTATTAAATTAGTTTTAATAAAATTTATAATTTAAACAATAAGTTTTAGGGTTATCTCAAAACATCAAAGATTTAGGGATCCACTCTAATCTATATCAGATAAGTTTCCTATAAAGAAAATGACTACCAAAGAGAATAAATATCCTTATGGTTCAAACTCGCAGCTTTTAAATAGTAGTTTGCTTTAGATTAAATTTAAGGATATTTTAACGTTATCTAATTTCTTATATTGCTAAATTTAGTACACATCATTTTCATTTAACCCTCAATATCTTGCAATTAAACTTTCCTATTGACTCTTCATCTCTTCAAATAATTTGATTATCCATCCTCCTATATTTTTCTAGAAGTTACTCTTTAGTGCTTATTTTCTCTCTTCATGGGAGTCCAAATCAAAATAGTTAGCTACTACATTAACACACTGTACATAATTTGTATAATATTAGGCACAATTCTATGGTATAACTACAAGCAAGTTCTCTATTCTTCTAAACAAAGAACATGAAGAAATTATTGGTCAAACATTTCTCATATTTAACTTAGTCAAGATGAAAATTGTGTCTTTTCTACATGCATAAAGAGGCCTTTGCATAATATAATCTTGGTTAGTTGCTCTAAAACATTATCCTTCATCATATTATTGCATACGCTTAACTATATTTTTGAGTGAATAGTAATTATGTAAAACAAAATTATGAATAACTGATGATAATTAGTGCTTAACCAAAAACATAATTTCAAGGGAACCTAATAGTCATTAGAACCACACAAACTTTAATACTTATAGTTATTGGGGATTATTAAAATTGAGAGGGTATAAAAGGAAATCAAAAGTTTTAACATAGCAATCCTCTTTTATAATAGTATATAAGTATATAGAGTAAAGCTCTATAAACTTAAGTGGATAGGAGCTATTTGTCCACCAACTTTTTATCCATTGATTTTGCATTGAGATTTGTGCTAGCATGTGATACAAATGAAGGCACAAATCTCAAAGATAATATTGATGTGTAGCACAAATCTCAAAGCATAATGAAGGGATAAAAGTTTGGTGGATAAGTGTTCCTATCCACTTAAGTTTATCTGAGCTTTACTCTATATATATATATATATATATATATATATATATATATATATATATATATATATATATATATATATATATATATATATATATATATATATATAGAAATAGGGGTAGGGTATTTCTATTATTAAATTTTGCATTTCTAAGAGTTAAGTAAAATTCATTAGCTCAATTGGTTGGATCACTCAAACTTCACACTAGAGTTCTTAGGTTCAAAGCCTGCCTACCACAAATATTTTGTACATAATAAAAATTAGGTAAATTACAATAGAGCCAAATAATTATCAGCGTTTTGCCATTTTTTGCAGAAAACTGCAATATCTTTTGGGTAAATTACCCTAAACCCTGAATAACTTTCCAAATGCCTTTCATGTTGTTTTTGGCCCCAATTTTAGGGGGTCATTGGTTCTAATTTATGGGTGGGGTTTCTGCAAAACTTGTTACAGGTTTAGTGCGATTTTAAAAATTAGTACGGGTCGATTGCAAAATGCTAAAAGACATGTATGTGGTCAAGAAATTATTAAGTATAAAATATCATTTTTTTTAGAGCTAGGCACACCTCAATAAATAGCATTTTTCATATAAACCAATTTATAAATCAATTATAAAATGAGTTGTAATATAATAATAAGATAATACTTCATGGACTTTGGGACTTTAATAAGATAATATAATAAGAGGATGAGGTATAATATAAACATCTTTTGCTTATAAACCCAATATTTAGCCCAATTAGTTTTAAATTCACCTTTCTTCTCTAATAAACTCAAACTCTCATCCCTTCCCTCCAAATTTTATTTTTAAATTCACTACATCCAAAATCACTCCTAGACCCAAAATACTTCAACCAATGATTTACTCCATATTTTTAAAACCTGCTTGCTTCCAGAAAGGGCATTTTCCCCCTATAAATCTAAACTTTTAACCCCATTTATTTTTGAACCCACTCATTCCCAAAATCATTCCTACACTCAAAACACTCACGAAGTTATTTTATATTCAGTTTGTATTCTAGCAGTTTATTATATATTGTGAGTTGTGATATTTTGTTATGACTTGCAACTAAGTATTTAGATATACATTGCATTTTTCAAACCAAATATTAAACTATTTTCTATTTTTTATACTAATGTCACGTCATCAAAATTTTAAATGATTTTTACGTATCCCCTTGTGGTATTTTGTTATGACTTGAGAAATAAGTAGTTAGGTGTACATTGTATTTTTAAACCAAATATTAAAATTTCTTCTTTTTCATACTAACGTCAGCCATCAAATTTTAACTAATTTTTTACCTATAAATGGGAAGTTTTACCCCACTTATTTTAAACTCACAATAGTCTTGAAATAATTTTTAAACCCAAAAGTTTTACTTTCATTTATTTTAAAAACTCATCCACTTCTAAAAAACACTCTTAGATCCATAATACTCTTTTGATTATTTTTAAACGTGTTTTGTATTTCAACACTATGGTACACGGTGTAAGTTGCTAAATTGCACTGTAGCTTTCTATACATTTCTACAAGTTGTTATGTATATGTTCTATATTTTGAACCAAATAGTTAAATTTCTTTAGGTCTTTTCTCACACAACTTTTGTGGCATTATAGATGAGTTTTTAACCAATAAACTTAAAGTTTTTTCCCTATTTAAAATTTTAATTAACTACCTCCAAAATATTTTTTTTATCTATAAACCCAAAGTTCTGCAGTCAACTGGTGTATTTTTGACGCACTTTTGTATTGCAACAGCTGGATATACGGTGTTAATTGCTATATATTATTTATTTTTGCTATAGTTTTTTCTAGTAATGCTCAAACAAATTTTTTCATTGTTTTCACGCAAATGCCGTGGCAACGCGCGGGACAATTTTGCTCATTAAAAGCTATAACTATTAGATTCCCATTACAGTGAAAGCAACACAACTCTCTATTTAGAACGTGAATTATATGCATGGTGTGATAATCAATCATTGAGACTTTAGTTTTAGACTTTTAGTTTTGAAAGCTTCTAATCTACCTTGCATAACAAGAAACAAACAAAAGGTATTATGTGCCATGCTGGTTTTTTCTTCCCAACTATATTTTAAATAGAACACGTTTGAGACAACAAGATCATTTTCCCATAGTGTGATATATTGTAGTACGACCTACTTCTACTTGATATATAACCATGCATTCTTTTGATTGATGATAAATGTAGTGTAGATAAATGTAGTGTACATAAAACTTTCCTTTTCCATTTTGAAATGTTCTTTTGGAAATATTAGAAAGGGGTTTCACGTAGATAAAAGAAAGGCCACTGGCTGCTACATAAGCTTAATTGGCATTTATTTAATAATGACTCCACATATATCTATCCATATATATCTGACTTTCTGAACAAATGTCTAATTTTATTTGCTTTAACTTGGGACCATCTATTATCCAAGACTCCTCCATCCCTATCAACAAACCATTGTACTTGTATCGATCATGAAGTACTTGTGGGGTCCTTGTACATTTGGCCGTAACATGTTATGTACCTACATCTTTATTTAAAACATGTACACTAGCTAGTTAGCAACAAATGCATACTACATACATATAGTGCAATATATAATGCTTAACAATACAATTATATAAGACCTTGAAGGCCATAGCCAAAGCTGGCACCTCTTCCTATTGTTTCCTATAATGTTGAAGATCAGTATGATACAAGTGCCTTCGTAAAAACTTCTATGATGTACCCAACAATTTAAATGCATCTAGGCTGTAGATTTGATTATCTTATACATTATCCAATCTCTAGTTTTAGCTGGAGATTTGTGTGTCTGACGCAAATGGGCCCTATTGTTTGAGCTGTGTCTTATTGGTATGTGAAGAATCAATCAGGACGTTCATTAATGTATTGGAATCAGAAAATTAAAACTTTATTTATAGTAGTACTTTCTATAGGTACATCAACTCTACAGAAGCAACTACTTTTGACAGAGCAAGTGATCCTCATATGATCACCATTAATTATCATCTTGCAAGTTGTGTACATGAACAACAACAGGATGCAGTGGTGAAAAATGAAAAGGGAAAAAAGAATCAAAGGATAAAAGCATAACGATACATCACTTTAGTAACATAAACAAAACAAATAATGATCATCATTAGAATTTACTAAATACGGGAAGCTTCCTCAAGACAGCCTGATCAGTCTAAGTCTTTGCGCTTTCTGAAATGTCTGAGGATGAAACTATCAGCATACAGTGGGTAATTCTTCCTTATTAAACCTTTGATGCATTTCCAATACGAGAAATCAACCAACTCTCCATCTTTCCTGACTATGAAAAGGCATCGCGAGTTCTCAAATTCTGGGTGAAACCCTATCTGTTCAATTGGAGAATGCCAAATGTAATCATCAGTAACCCACTTAAAAAAATTTAAAAAAAAAGACCAAGTAATCTTTTTATCCTTTTTCTTTAACTTTTGAGTGAAACAGTATCATGTGTATCAAAATATATAGCATTAACGCATGAAGTTAAGAGCACAGAAATGTATCACAGAATAAATGTCTCGTGCAGCCTCAATATTTACTATGAGTAATAGAGGGGTGATTCATTAATAACCCCTCAAAACAATGAAGTGCCTATACTACGAGTGTAATTATATGTTCTTCACAAGTACAGTACTGTCAAAAAGACTGTCACAGTATAAAATTATGAGCCTCAACCTTCACAACTTCAGAGTTCTGGTGCAGTTGAAGAGACCTTAACATGGTATCTGAGCGATCTTGGTTTGAATCCCACCAGCCACATACTTAAAGTGGATAGAGAAAACAAATGTTATGTGAGTTGAGATTTCGGTCTCCTACAAGGAAGCTTAACCTCAGGAGGAATATTAATAGTAAGAAATTATAACCCTCAACCCTCACATAACTCAGAGTTTTGGTGTAGATTAAGGGACTTGCACAACGAGATACAAACTATGATCTGTGAGAAGTTCATTCTGAATAAAAATGCCAACCAGACCTAAAAGCTTTAGCATTAGATAGGGAGCTAAGAATACAGGTACAGGATATGCAATAAAACAAGAAAGAGGACATGCTAGTTGGGATGATAAAACGAATAAATTGTTACATCTGGATTAAGCATCAAATATCATTGAGGTTGCTTATAAAAATTGTATACTTTGAATTCCACTAACATTTGCTATCTTTGCAAAAGCATATAGGCTTATCCCTCCACTGATTGTCCCTTACATATGACTTAGCAGGAACTGTATGCTTTGTAAAACTACGTAAAGGAATGAAGGTATAACATAATGACTAGGTATATCTTGTAATTATTCTTCACAATTTAAGAAATTAATGACATCATTCCTGTTAAGCTAGGAAAGCATGACGAAATATCTTGGAAGCGGAAAAAGACATACAGTGATATAATCAATTCCGCAACCTATCTTGCTCTCAAATGCAGGGTGATATTCTAGCAACCTTTCCAGAACTATCTTCTCATGCTCTGGGATTAATCTGTCACCACTATTGTACCTGCCAAAATGAACTTTCTTCAGGAGTGATAGAAAAACAACTAACAGTGACAACTAATCTCATGTAAGTTTTTGATGCTTTCATAGCAAGAGTTGCAATGGAGAAAGCTAGCTTTGCTAATGCTGTATATTGCAATTAATGGAATTCTCATTTAAAAGGTTGGGAAGGACCGTAAAAATGTTTAATGGTGTTTTCTCATTAAAGATTTTGACACTCTTTTTGCGTAAGAGGTAGAGGGAGGATGTTAAGTAGAGTCTAGTTAGCATCCAAAAGCTCCCTGCCTAGTAAAATACACATAGAATCAGACAAGAATATATTGTGTGAATTATAATCAAGAAATATATATAAGAACTGCATAAATATAAACAACGTCTGATGCTAATTCTGAGAGCTTCAAAGATGAAGCTTTTTCTCTTGACAGTATGTTTACTAACACATCCCAAATAATGGGTTACTGCCCTATTGTATGCAACAAAACTTTGCACTATATGAGGAAACTAAATAGTTTTGGCTAGGCTTTACTCTGTTTGCCTTTTTATTTAAGATTTTGTTTATTTTTGCTTGGGAAATATGACGATACAAAACTCTATAGAGCTAAAACACAAACTCCAAACTTAGCAAAATAATAAATCTTAATAACTCTATGTAACCCGAAGGATAGAGAGAAACCAAAAGTCATACATTAGTGACTGAGATTCATTCACCCCAAGTCAATAGCATGGGAAAATTGAAAACATAAATTTAAGAATAATTAAAGGCAGACTTAAGTTTCAACCAGTCCTCCTTAAACTTGACTTGCATAACATCGAGTTTTTTTTCTTTATCTTGTTGAAGTTACCAACTGTTAGTGTCTTGGTAAAAAAAAAAATTGATTACTTGTGTTACTGAAAGAAACTTTGATTTCACCAACCTTCATGAAGTCATAGATGAAATAACATTTTATCTTTACATGCTTTCTTTTGCCATGAAAAACTGGATAATGTGAGAGTGATGGTTGCATTTTTTTTTTGGTAACTGAACTTTTATTTCACTTAGCAATTGACCATTATGTAGACAACAGCATACCCCCAGGAGTACAAAACTGCAACATCAAAACTAATACACAGTCAAAACATCTTCTCCCACAATTTACCTATGAACATTCTCAAAACTACAGACACTAACCAACTAAACAACACTCTCCAGCCACTACTTCACATTAGAAGACTGACAATATCGAACTCTTGTAATAATTTCCACCATAATTCTTCTAACCAAGATATTAGAACTCTCAGCAATGTGCTGAAAGATTCTCACGTTCCTCTCCCTCCATAGTGCATACACAGTAGCAGCGAATGCAGCCTGCAACATCCTCCTTTTTGGGATTTTACCTCTCCCTTGTTTTCTGCACTCCATGCGATGGGATCCCTGTTCTGACAAAGCCAAACCAATATTTTCTTCCATACCAATGCTGAATAGGGGCATTGAAAGAACATATGTTCAAGAGTTTCTCTAGATTGATTGCAAAGCGCACAAGAGCTCTCTTCATAAGTAATCCCCAACCTCAACAGTCTGTCATGTGTTAAAAGTCTCCCACACATAGCAAGCCACAATATAAAAGAGTGCCTAGGCAATAAGGAACACCATACAATAGGAGCCCAAAGAACTCTTAGTACAGAAAATATCCTTGTAAGCAAGAGAAAGTTTGAGCTTACCCAGTTTAATCCAATGCCCTGTTTGCTGAAGAAAAGCATCAGAAGTCCCCCATTTGAGCAACATCCAATCTCTAACTTGCAAGAGTTTTCTCCAAAACCATGAATCAATACTCCTTATTTGCACTTCCCAAATAGAACTATTTTTAAGGTATTGTCCATGGATCCATTTGATCCACAAATGATCTTCTTTTTCATGAATAGACCAAACAATCTTTAACATAGCCACTTTATTCCAGAGCTCAGCTTTGACAAGCCCAACTCCCCCTTGATTCTTGGGCAAGCACGACTGATCCCATGAAACTAAATGGATTTTATGCACTCCAGGCCTACTCCCCCAAATGAAATTGCAGCACAGTCTATCAATTTCCTTTAGAGTTCTCTTTGGCAACATGTAAACCCCACTCCAAAATATATGCACGCTAAAAATAACTAATTTAACCATTTCTATCCTCCCTGCATATGATAATTTGTAGGAACCCCATGCTTTAATTCTAGCTTTAATCTTGGACGAAAGGACACCACAACGCAAGTGAGATATTCTTGTGTTAGATAATGGCACACCCAAATACCTAACTGGAAATTTCCCCTCGTCCTACCCCAAGCTTTGACAAAGAACGCTTCTCATATCATCAGATACACCAGCAAGGAATACACTGCTCTTACATGGATTAACATGAAGACCAGAGGCAACAGAGAATTGTCTAATTTTTGCTTGAGGGTGAGCATAGATATCAAAGCAGCTCTGGCAAACAAGAGCAAATCATCAGCAAATACCAAATTAGATAGTGCCATGGCAGCACACTTAGGATGAAATCTAAATCCCCTTTGACTCTGAACATTCTTGAAGCTCCTAGTAAGATACTCCATGCAAATGACAAAAAGATAGGGAGAGAATGGATCTCCTGCCTTAGTCCCCTCCTACCTCTAAAATAGCCATGCATCACTCTATGAATCAAAATAGAGTAGCTAGGAGTAGTAACACATTCCATAACCCACTCAACAAACTGATAAGGAAAATTAAGCCCCAAGAACATGCTCCTCCAAAATCTCCAATCCACCGTATCATATGCTTTTCTGACATCAACCTTAATCAAACACCTAGGAGAGACACCTCTTCTTCCATAGTGTTTGACAATCTCATGCCCCAGTAGAATATTGCTCATATAGTTCTCCCTTTAACAAAAGCAACCTGATTCTCACTAATCAACATTGGCAAAACCTCTTGCAATCTATTAGTGAGAACCTTAGATATAACTTTGTAAATAACATTGCAACAAGATATGGTCTAAAATCAGTAACCTTTGAGGGATTATTAACTTTAGGAACAAGAGAACAGGTCGAGTTTAAACCTGTGTGCATGTGACCAGAATTGAAGAACTCCGGAACTGCAGCTACTACATCTTCCCCCACAATATTCCATGACTTATTATAGAACTCAGAAGATAGAACTAAGAAGAGAGGACATTAGGTCCAGGAGCCTTACAATTAGGGATAGTCTATGTTGCATGGTTACCAGTATGGGTACGGATACCGGCATGGGTATGAGTACGGAACACAACATATTTGCAAAAAGTAGGGTACGGGGACATGGCCATATAAATTTCCTATATACACATATTATATATTGGGATTAATAATTTATATTAGAATTAATAATTTATATGAGAGCAAGGATGAGAATCAAATTTCCTATAATATTTTATGTTTCTTTTATTAAGTGGATTATAAATTGGAAAATCACTAGTTTTTTTAACTAGATCCAAACTATCCTTTAAAATCATAATTCAGAACCTGAATTATGTCCAACAACTTTCAAGAAGTGAATGTGAAGTGTAGGATATATGTCCAAGAAATGTACGACAACTATTTTAAATTAAAACATGTACTGTATAATTGAGTATATGCCCAAATAAATGTATGCACATATGCAAGGAGTGTCTGAGAAGTTTGGGTATGGGTACGGGTATGTGTCCGGTACGGGTACGACTTCAAATTAGAAGTACCCAGTTAACATAGGGGATAGTCATCAAAGCATTCACAATTTCAGTATTAGAAACTAGCACATGAAGAGCATTTCTCTGATCAATTGAAAGGGTGTAGCCATTTATAATTACATTAACATCCACTTTAGATATCCATGGATCCTCCTTACCAAGCAAGTTTTGGTAGAAATTGACTATCTCTTCAAAAATTAATTTTTGGTCTGTAATTTTGCTATTGTTTTCTTTGTAAAGGCACAAGACTCTTGAATGATGCCTTCGATGCTTCATATAAGAGTGAAGGAAACTAGTATTAGTATCCCCTCTGATACCCAAGAGAACCTAGATTTCTGCTGATAAAAGCTCATCTCATCTTTTGCTAATTTGCAGAACTGCATAGATAAATCTTTTTCTTTTGAATTACTAATATGAGAGAAATGCATCATATTCAGAGTTTTAGTATCCCCCTCTGGACCCTATTACTAATATGATAGAAATGCATCATATTCAGAGTTTTCAACTCAGTTTTAACCTTCTTTTGCTTTTGAATTAAGGTAGATATAGTAGAACCATGAACTTCCAAACCCCAACAAGATTGCACCAATGGCAAAAAACTCTCATAACCAGCCCACATACTAAAGAACCTAAAAGGTTTAGGACCAGTAGCAACTTCCTTGAGCAAAGAAATAATAGCTGGAGAATGATCAGAAATAGAGGCTTGTAGAAAATCCACTTGACTATCTTCATAAGTATGCACCCATATATCATTAATGCAAAACCTTATCAATCCTTGACCATACTCTACTATCCCCTTCTTGTCTAGTAGTCCATGTATACCAATATCCTACACTTCTCATGTGTAAAACCACAAGTTTCGATAAAATCAACAAGGCCACTGATGTCATGCCCCCAAAATAACATCAAAAGATAGATACGGGCACGCGACAGCAGCGAGCTATGCACAAGATAAGTCTCACGCACGTGTCAAACCTAACACTTCATATCACATAACTTATCTCTTTATATATATACTTGCTAATGATAGAAGTTCAGAGCAAACTATATATATCAAAAAGCTCACCATTACAAGTCTTTTACAAAACTAAAACACATTGCTTGGTTGTACATAACACAAAAGAGAGGCTTTCCCATATAATGCCTCTTTGCGACACGCCACAAGAATTCAGTCTACGTGCGAAGCTATGCCAGCTCGAAAAAATTTGAAAATAATGGGGTGACCTAAAGCTCAGTAAGAATATTTCCCACTAGAATTCCTGGATATCTAACAAAATAATAATTCTCAGAAATAGTGAATTATAGGTTTTGCACTTGAAATTCTAAAATGACAAAATATTGTGTAAAAAACACATAACTACTATTTTCAAGAAAGATCGCAACATTTTAAAATTCTTTCATATATGCAATTTGAATATAATGTCATAGATTCTTGAATCAGACTTTTTAAAATCAAGATAAATATTGAGAAAGAAAATAATTATCCAGACCTAATATAAAATCTTAATTTACTCTGCTTGATGCTGATCACAATCCTCGAAGTCCATGGACTTAAACAAACTTTCCCTAGTCAAATTTGCATTTATTCATGCAGATGGTTCATCATAAAATGTTAGTCTACTCAGGGGTCCAAAATAACTTTTCCCTTTCCTTTACATCTTCCCCTTCTTTGTACGCTTTTTTCTTTTCCTTTTTTTTGTATTTTATTTTCTTTTGGGCTTGGTCTGAGGTCGCAATAGCGATCGCCTTCCGGCTGTGATTGGGGTTCTTAGGTGTTGTGGGTGTGCTGGCGGCCCTCACGGAACCCTCCTCTCCCTTCTTTTTTTTCCAAATCTATACATGCAGTTTCAAATCAATTCCACAACACAACCCATTAACATCTACAATTGTCCACGGCCCTTGTACTCTATACGAAGGATCAAATCAGCTGTTAGGGTTTGAATTGTACCTTAGAAATTTTAGGCAAAGGCTTAATGTTATTGAGTCTCTTCTTCTATCTTCTTGTTCACTTTTTCTATTCTCCTCATCTTACTGTTAAATCCACACTTCCAAGGGACCACACTTCTAAGGAACAGGAGAAAAGTGTTAAAAGGATTCAGAAGAGAAAATGGGTTCTTGATTTTTATGGTTATCAATTCCCTTGTTTTTTTTCCATTACCAACCAAGAGAGGACACGTTTTCCTATTGCTAAAACTTTCTAGTTGCTAACCGCCACCGAAACTCAAGAAAGATGAGGGCTTGACAGCAAGCCAAAGATGTTTAGAAGAATTTTCACAAACACTCAAATTAAAATCCCATTTGCAAATCTCTTTTTTTTCAAACATGAAACTAACTAATTGTTTTGGGTTACTACAACTGAGCTCTGAGCAGAAGCTATAGGAGCCCCATAATCAGCACTACTAACCCTTGCATCATCCTTTTTAGCATCATCTTTCTTCTGTTTAGGAATCCATTGCATTTTCCCCTTCTTCTTACTACAATGCTCTTCAAGATGGCCAAAATAGTTACAATGGTGACACCATTTGGCATAAAATTCATACACAACTTGTTGTTTAACCATACCTCTAGGACCTCTTATTTGCACACTCATAGGTAAAACCATTGGCATAGTAACCTCAACCAATACTCTTGCATAAGATAGCCTGTCCATCGGAGCAGTCATCTTATCAGTAGGTATAGGCCTCCCAATCATGCTTGGAATCTTAGATATGCACATAGAATTCTAGAGATTCAAGTTAAGATGTAGAAACTGAATCCATAGCGCAAAAGTTTTATTATCAAACATATCAATTGCAGAATCACTAGACCAGGGCCTCAACAAAATTGGTCTACTGCCATAAAACCAAGGTCCCTTTGTCATAACATTATTTCTCTTATCTTCATTATCAAATTTGAACAAGAAGACTCCTGATTTCAACATCACAAATTTTGGCATGACAATTGATTTCCAATTCTGCTCAACATAATGAACCATAGCAGTATATCGCACATCCAACCCCAACACATGCCCAATCATAAAAGACTTCCATGGATTACTTCCATCCTCCCATTCCTCTTCACTAATGGATAAAAATTCAGAAGAAGAAGGGGGAGCAAAGTCTAGTTTCATACCAGATCCAGATAATGTATTGCCTCTGAACAAGCCCCTCCAATCCTAAGCACCATCCTCCTTGGCTACACAAGAAGTTTCCTCCCTTTGAAGACATCCTCCATAGCTGCAGCTGAATTAATCTCACGTTGAACAACACCATCCCCTTTTCAACCTCATGACCCCAACTAGGGGATGGAGCTAAGCTCAAAGAGGGAAGATCCATCGAATTATCAGAATTTATCCCAACCGTAGTTGCCCTAAATGAAGTGGAGCTCAATAGGGAAAATCCCCAAAATAACATCAGATTTCCCAACCACATTTTCAGCCAATGGAGTAGACTCTAGATTCACATTTGAATGGAGAGTAGAAGGATCATTGTTCACTTGAGATGAATCTCTCAATCTTACCCCTTGCTAAGGACTCCCACCAAAATCTGGAGGTTTTTATTGAGCCAGCATCACCGTATTAGCCAAGACCTCACACATCAGCACCTTCTTCCTTCCATCAACTGGTTCCGTACTCCCATAGCTAGCAGGGGCTCCTCGACCACAAAATCTCCTATCGAAGCATCACCATGATCAGAAGAGACTATGGATTCTCGATCTACACTCTTCTGAACAAAATTCTCCTTCCTCTTTCCTGAATTTCCACCTTTTTGCCATTTTTTCATCAAGCGGGGTGTATGTTAGCAAGAGAACAATCGCTTGCTAACTTGCACCAAGAAAGCACTGCCCCCAGTTAGCTTTTTGTGTTGCATTTTTATTAAAAGACAATCATGAACCATGCGCTTGAGGATGCTTGAGTTCATTAATAATTCACCTAACCTGAGAGTTTGACACAACATGCCAAAAACTTAAGTTGCATGGAAACAGGTACGGGTACCAATACGGGTGCGGGTGCGGGTACGGGACACGACAAATTTGTGAAATGTAGGGTACGGGGACACGGCTACACATATATGTCAAAATTAATAATTTACATGAGATCATTATTATTTTTCAATTCATGTGCTATTTGAAATTAATTTCCTATCATATTTTTAAGTTTCTTTTATCTTTTATCATGTTAATTATTATAAATTAGAAACTACTTGTTTTTTAATTAGACAATCAAGCCACCCTTTTAATCATAATTTTAACTTGAATATAGTCTGAAACAACCGGACCCATGTCTAACGAGTTTTAGAAAATAATATATAGGTCTAAGAAGTGTATGACAAGTATTTTAAATTAAAACATATATCGCATAATTGAGTACATGTCTTGGTAAATGTATGCATACATCCAAGGAGTGTCCATGAAGTTTGGGTACGGACAAGTGTCGGGTACGGGTACGGCTTCATGATTGAAGTACCCAGGCATCATAGCCAAAAACAAAGAAATATGTATTATGCTTTTGCTACAGAAATAGCCGCAACATATTGTTTTTTTGATTCCCAAGAAATAGCACCAGAGCCAATGCTAAAAATTAAACTAGAAAGACTTTAGCTATCATCAATACTACAACCTCAATCACTGTCACTATATCCAATCAAGCTAGGAACCTGAACTTTGAAATAGTGAACACCATGATCAAAGGTTCCACTCACATATATGAATATCAAATTTCTAACAATTTGATTATTTAGCTTCGGAGAATCCCGGTATTTGCTAATCATGCTTAACGTAAACCTTAGATCCAGTATTATAGATGTCAAATACACAATACTACCCAAAAGGTTTCTATAACGTTAGCATCAACTTCCTTTGCAATTACATGCTTTGATAGCTTCAAACTATACTCCATAGGAGTGAAGACCTGAGAAGCACTTTCTATTTTGAATTTCCTTAGCAAATCCTTAGGACTCTTCTTTTGAGAAATAAAAACTCCATCAACTTTGCTTAAGATATATACGTATATATGCCCACATGCACACAGAAACATATATTAGTCTAACTTTTCTAAGTGCTTGTTATCAATAGAATAAGTTTGTTCACTTGTTTACTCTAAATCATTCCTTCACATTCAAGTTACTCTCTCACCATTCACCAACAACACACCGAGTTGAGGAATAACTGAAAGACAAGAAAGCATTGTATGTTATCTATCAAACGGTAGATAAAATTATCTTTGGGAGAATTTCTATATTACCGTTTACAAAGAAGACATGGAACACTCTGCATCTCATTGAGAAAAATAAGACAAATTTGTGTGATTGCAAACTCTCAAATGTGATTTTGATACATTAAGAGTAAAGTGTTTGGAGTGGGTTGATGATTTTTTAAATTGTGCTATATATTATTGGAAATCTAAGCTTCTTAAATTTATGTCTTTTAGTTTTCCCAAGCAAATGCACTGGGTGAATAAATCTCATTTACTAAAGTATGGCTTTTGGATTTTCTTGGGTCATTTTGGTTAAATTTATTAGCATTTGACTATTTTGCTAATTTTCAAATTGTATTTTTGTTATCTATATTTACATCCATGTATCTTCACATTTCACTAGAAAAAAGAACAAAAAAAGAAACAAAAGCTTAAAGCAAAAGACAAAACAAGTAAAAAGCAAAATTATTTTGCTTTCTTATATAGTGTGGAGTTCGTGTTGTATACAAAAGGGTAGTAACCTATTATTTGGTGCGTGGAGTTAGTGTCTACCGTTCTTTTGCTAAGCAAAAGAGCTCTATGTTTGGAGCTCAGTATTAGAGCCGAGGGGTGTATAGAATAGTGAGATACCACTTCATGAGCTTACAAGATAGAGTTTGTTTGCTTAGCGGAAGAACATTGGACGATTACCGACTCCATGCGCACTAAATAATGGGCACAAAGTCACATATGAGGGGGCAAATGATAAGCCTGGAAATATATGATTTTACTTACATGATTTGTTTCATGAAAAGAAGTTGACCTTTCATTCCGGCATGGTTACTAACTGAAAAAATTTATGAATGTCACCTTTGGAAACTAAGCTTTATATTTTTTTTACTTTTAATTTTGTGGAAACTAAACTTTTATCTAGTGCTTAAACGCTCAATTACATACTCGCTGACAACCCTCCTATTTTGTTACAATATATTCTTAAAACAGTTGCAATTGAGAAATACCATTCTTTAGAATTCATATGTAACCATCTATGAATATATCCTAGTAAATCTCAAATCACGCTAATCAAGTAATGCAGAATTGGGAAGATTCTTTAATCATGGTTTTATGGATTATGATTTCCATAAGTTTTTATGCTTGTGGAGAAGGGAAAAGAGAAACATGGAATACATATAGTCAACAAATAGAGAAATCATCCACTGGCTTTCTTAAAACTCTACAGTCATAATTAATTTTCCTATTGTTTTTTCTAAACTTCATCCTTAATATTTGGCCACTGAATGATTGATTCCATGGTTGCTTAACAATATGAGAGGAGACTATTCCTTCTCCTCCTAAGAGGAGAATAGTCCAACTCGTGTGTGTTCCCCTCCGACCTAGTTGCATTATTGATATATTTATCATCTCATTGAAATCTCTAGTTCATGTGAATAACGAAAATAACCATTCTTCCGTTATGCTTTTTTTCATTTTAATAAAGAAGTAAGGGGGTCTTGAACATAAGATTGCATACAATACAACCTTATTCCGGCTATCCCTTTACTAGTGTGTTATGCACCATCTCATGGAAATGTCATCTTCATGTGAATATTGAAAAAAATAATTCTTCTTTCTATTTTTCTTTTTGAATGAAAACCTATAGGGGCCTTGAACGTAAGATTCAATCATATCCCTTTACTAGTGACTAGTGAATTAAGCGTCCATAAACGCATGATGTTCCAGTTAGCCATGGAATTTACTATTAATTATTGAGGACATATTTTCCATCTTATCCTACTTGTTTGAGTGTTTGAGGTTGGATTTCCATTCTTTGGATGCTAGCCACCTCTTTTGTAGCCACTTCAACACACTAGTAATCCTTTTCTTTACTCTCCTTCTTTATACATCCTAACTTCTAGGTTATGCCATTTTCCAATATTTCTTTTTGTAGACAGCCTCTATAATACTATGTTTTTATAATAATTTTTGAAGAAAAAAGAAACCATCAAGAAATAGCACATGCCAATAATTTTTGGATTTGACAATTATATGCACGCATATCATAGAGTCTTGAAGTTGGACCAACAAGACGAAATGACTAAAGGTGCAAGCACAACTATGTAACCAACTGTGAAAAGCCTTCACATGATCCCTCTTAATAATCTATTGAGAACTTTTGCGAAGAGTTTCTTCACCCTATTCTCTAAATCCAATTAGAGGTCCGTGATCAGACATCCAAGGTAACATAACATGTACATTTGGATTTACAGGAAGTTACCCTACACTACCCTCAACAAGCACACTTACTATGGAATTTATTTCACCACAGCTCCTCCCCAAAAGCACAAGCTTCCAGTTCTGGAACTAATTCATATCTTGCATCTTTCCACTACACAATCAACGCAAGACTTGTCGATTTCACAACAACTCGCAGTCACAACAGATAATATAACAAATAATCATGCAAGAATTTCGGCAACACTTCCTAGAATTCTCACAGTAACCAGTAAATTCACATGAATGTCACAACCTTTGATCATTCTGTACCCGATTACTCATTCAAGCATTTCGTCAAACAGCTAATCTACTAGGCTATTAAGCAAACAAAAGAACACAAGTTTTCAAGGGTTCTTACTTGCCAGAATGAAGGATCGTCCTCACAAACCCAACAAGGGGTACAGTGTCCTCAAGAATCTGATCCTCCCAGTCAAGCCACTCATCCGCAGCCTTCCCCTGCTTCGCCCTCTTCCCCTTCTCCTCTGCCTCCTCAGCAGGCAATGTAGATGAGACCAAGGGCTTTCTCAAGAGGGAAGGGTCCTGCTGCTCACTGACTTTACTCACTCCATGGACGTTGGTGGTTCGAACAGTAAGAAAGCAGAGTGAGAATGGATGAATTGGGGAGGAGAAGGGAATTGAGTTTGGGTTCTTGTGGTGGAAACGAGAAGGGGAGGAAACCCAGATGAGCGCCATTACTGATGGACTAGAGTAATTCTGATTTCTTTTTTTTTTTTTTTTGTTTTTGTTTTTTTTGGATGTTTTTTAGTATAACACATTGCACGTGGCTTCAAGCTTAAAAGGGGCGGATAGAGATACTGCCTCCTACCCTTTCATTTTGATCTTCAAAAATTAGGAAATCTAATTCAAATTAGTGGAAGTCCTAACAAGGCCTCGTCAAGCTCAAGTTCAAGTTCAAACTCCTCATCATCCTTATTCACCCTTCTAATTTCATTAACATGGCAAACGTCATTAACATCCCTGCCATGTCAGCATTAATGAGGCTGGAATTTTATCACGTGAGCGTCACGTGAACCACTCCCAATCGTTTTTTGGCCGCCGGCGATAAGAATGGGCCTTATTGACTAAAAGGCCAAGAAATAATACCTTGTTGTCGCCGGACTTTTTAAAAATACCAAACTGGCAAACAGGGAAGAATAAAAATACCAATTTGGTAATTTAGCCGATACTGGACTTACATATAGGGGAATCAAAGGAATTAACCCAAAATATAGAATTTCTAAAATGTAGATCATGGTGTCGCATCAGCAAAATACATATATGTCTTTACGGTGTATTAACAAAACACTAAATAATTATCATTGATAATAGTATGTCTAAAGATATAAATTATGGTGTCACATAATCAAGATAGATTAATATACTTCTTTATTATTCCAAATTATCCCTTATTATCCCACTAAAATATCTTACTTTCAAAAATATGCCCCATTATCCCACTAAAATACACTACTTTAAACAAATCATCCCACTTAAGGAATTATCCCAGTTCTACTTAATTAATAAGTTTCCATTGTTTAAAACACAACTAGTAAAGGTGCAGTTACATTTTAGTGTAAATTAAAATTGCCAAGAAGATTCAACATATCAAAGTTAAAAATTAATAAAAGTAGGGGTATCAAAGTGCAACTAACAATCTAGAAAATGAAAATAAGTTGATTTAAATCGTTTGCTTAAATGAAGTATTTTCAAGTTTGGTAATTTATCCCATCGGTAAAAGATATAATGTCACACCCTATATCCAAGATAGGAAAGAGGATTGAAATTTAATAATCAAAAAAAAGAAAGAATTCAAACTCATTTTATATACCCCTTAAGAGATTCATTGTAAATCTAAGTCATAAAAAGTATGCATTAAATACGGATGGTTGAAAAGGGTGTAGAGAACTAGAGAAAAAACAAAGGTCGAATCCTAATGTTTAGAGAGTGATTTTTTTTTCTGAGGTAAAGAAGAGGATTATTTTGAGATCAAGAAAGACAACATTGTGTAATCTCCGTAATAAAGTTGATTCCTTTCTCTTCCGTGAATGTAGCCCATTGTGAAACTACATAAAGATTTGATTTAATTTTCTACGAAATTGTTGATATGTTTTTAATTATGTTTAGATTTCCTTTAAGTTTTCCCTGTGCGAATAGAATGAGCAAATCTAGTTGGCAAGATCTGGAGCCATTGCCCATATATCTTACACATGCCAATAGGTTATCTCTCATATCTCAAATTACAAAAATAATGAACTCTCATTGTCATGAAAATTCTATGTAGGTCATGATTTCATGACTTGATACATGTTTTTATATCCCTCTTCATTTCCCAATTTCTTACTCATTTTAATTTGTAGGGTACGAGTTGTTAGATCTTGAGCAATACTGTTGGGGGAGAAATCGGGTCCAACCAAGAGCTGATTAGCCTTAAACAGATCAGAACCAATTTTAACCCAAAAACTATAGCTTCTAGGTAATGGCCTCAAATCATAATTTAAACTCATCACTCTTTCTTATCCTATCCGATGTGGGAATATACTCACATATTAATGACCTCAACAACTCCCCTTTAATTTATGAGTATAGTTCAGTCTTTAGCTAATCTTCCACGGGATTCACTAACTTCTTGCACCACTTCACTCTTGGGCTAACCAGGCCATGCATTCAGCACATATATCAAACATCCATAGGATCTTTCAAAATCAGTACATGACTATCAAACACCCATATGATCTTCCACCACTTCACTCATGAAGGCTAATCAAACTATATCACTCCTACGGGCATCCGTGGGTTCTCCGACACCTTCGGGCTTCACATTGTACTTTATCTTTTTTAAATTACTTAGACCATGATCTTAGCTATGATACCATTTGTTAGGGGAGTAATTGGGCCCAATCTAGAGTTGATGGGCCTTAAACAGAGGCCACGAATCAATTTTAACCCTAAAGTTATAGCTTATAGATATTGGCCTCAACTCCTAATTTAAACTCAACACTCTTTCTTATCCTATCCGATGTGAGACTATACTCACATATTAATGACCTCAACACCTTCTCAACTTCCAAATAGGAGAAAGGATTCTAAGGCCAACTCTAACAAATCTCCTCCTTGGATTTAATCCAGTCAACTCTGCTAAAATCTACTGCATCACCTGATGCTGAGCAAGTCCATGCAATGTGTAACACCCCGTGTTGTCGAGGCTAAAAATTAATTCTATAATTGTTTTTTGGCATTGAAAGATTAGATAGAATCTTTTGTTATTAGTTTAGAGATACCTCTGCATTTTTAGTTTTAAAATAGAGGTGTTTAGAATGGTTCGTATGTTAAAAAGCCTTAATGGATTTTAAGTCAAAAGCGATCAACCCGTTAGTCAACCCATTAAGCCAAATATCCCTATATAAGGCCTACAAAACTCTAGAGATTAGAATTTTACAGATTCTAACACCTAAAGTGATGGCCAAGCATGGAGAAGGAATAGGAGATTTTTCGACGTATGTTCGTTAGCCCCAAGATCATTTTTTCGATAGAAAAATCTTCAAGCAAGTATCAGCTAGCTTCTTTACACCCTTTTGATTTCTAAGTACTTTTGAATTCCTTATGTTAAATGTATTTTATCCATCATAATTATTCGTTACCTTATCGTTGATATATTTATCAAGTTTATATCGATGTCTCGGTGAAAAACATGCACATATGTAGTTTTGACCTAGAGTTGTAAATGTCTGATGAGAACTTTTGATCCATGTTTCATATGCTAGGGTTTGATAGTTTTATGTGCCAATTTTTGTTCTACATATGTATGCCAAGTTTCGATGATGTTTTGGTGAGTTTTTACAAAACCCTAGATGATCAATTTGTGTTTTATCGTATCTATGATCATGATAATTGTTCGACATATGTTAGTTTTGTGATATTATGCTAAAAAAGTGCAAGTGGGGATCTGCAACCTTCATGCTTTTGTGTTAGATTACTCACATGATAATTAGTCGTGTAATATAGAAAAGCAGAGATTAGACAACATCATGTGTAATCACCTTAAAATGAGTCGTTTTGAAAATATTGGGTTTAAATGGGCTAGAATAAATAATATTTAGCTTTTTAAGGTGTGAGATTCAATTTGGATATTTTTAGGTATATGTTGGTTTTATTTTGATTTTGGAAATTAATTTCAAAATTTTCAATGTTTTCTCATAAGATCATGAGGTATATAATATTTTTCACAAATTCATATTTTAGAAAAAAAATAAGCATGCAACTTAGAGGCTTAAGTGTATCATTTGCATTCGGTTGTTGTCCAAGTGGTTTACTGTCGGCCTAGTCACGTGTTGTTTAGGTCTCGGGGCGTGATGGAGTTTTAGTGGTATTAGAACCAAGGTTTCAAAACAAGTTAGAAATTGTTCTAAATATTTTTGGGAATATGAGCTTTCAAAATATTTTGTGAGAAAAGGATTATTTTTGAAAAAAATGAAATTTTTACCAAACCAAAGATTGAAGTGAAGTTGTTTGAATTGATATTTTTAAAACTTGTGAATATATGAAAATGAAAATTTGACATTGTTCTAATGACGATCAAGCTACTCCTACAGAACCATCAACTGCTAAACGCTAAATTGAGGTATCTTTGATTCTTATTTTCCTAATTATTTTCAATTAGCATAGATTGTTCATGTTCATACATGTGTGCATAAGTATCTTAAGTTCACACCACAAAAACATCACAATCAATATCACATGAGAGAATACAGTACGCATGACATAAAAGGAAATTAGACTCCCTCTTTACATGGACACCAGAGGAGAGCTGACCCAATGATGGAAAAGTAAAAGTTTAGACTCGACACGACAAGGAAGTATAAAGCATGTGTCACACCCAAATTTAGAGTTATTATATGGGATCTAATTCAGAGTGTGAGACTAAAATTATACAATACAAACTACCAACTTTTAATTTATTGTTAGCTCATAGATATTTTACATGACATGATTCTCTTTCTCAAGCTCTATTTACAAGAAAATTTTCATCTTATTTTCACAGCGGAACTCTCTCTATACTTCAGCTTGATCTGAAAAAGATGGTTAATAAGGGGTGAGCTACACTAGCCAGTGAGATCACCAATATGTTATATACTAAAATTTAGTAAAATGACAAAAATTTGTAACCGGGGAAATTTAAACTCAAATAATAGTGAAAATAATTAACAATGTATGGAATGCAAATTCCTCAGTGACCACTTTACCTGCTGATACCACGTTATGTCTCCATCCATGATAAAACGATAACAATAACAATAACAATTTGAGGCATAATCCTTGCGTAATCTAGATATATACCGATCAATTAATATCGATTAATTTACCCATTTAACACTGACGGATCTTTTTCAGTGTTACCAATCGATACATATGGCACTAAGGTTGTGTGCAATATGTATGCACAAACTAATTTATTAAGTCAATTACGCATTACATTACACACAATAAAAAATGAATTTATTTGAAACCAACAATTATAATCTTAATTATTTATATATAGAGGTGAAACTAATATATTAAGATCAATTTACCCATTTAACACCGACGATCTTTTCGGTGTTACCAATCGATAAGTATGGCACTAAGGTTGTATGCAATATGTATGCACAAGCTAATTTATTAAGTCAATTACGATTACATTATACACAATAAAAATGAATTTATTTGAAACCAACAAGTATAATCTTAATTATTTATATATAGAGGTGAAACAAACTGTAGACTTTATTTTATTTTGAAGCTTAGGTGCAATTTGAAGGTATAATTGAAATGATCAGTTCATAAGATCCAAGATATTTACTAAATATCCAAGGTATAATTGAAATGATCAGTTCATAATATTAATTTTGAGAGTTTGTACTGAGATTCATATTTGCTCGATGATATATATATTTTATGTATTCGTATGCAGTCCTTGGTATTGTCTCTATTTTTGAATCATTGATGAATATATCTTTAAGCCTTCTTTCATTTAATTTTAATTGTATAATGAATTACCTTTTTCAGTATTCCATTTTTTAGACTCTATCCTTTGGTGGTACTTGCTATTATCCGCTCTGACAGATTTGCTTTTGTTGTTTGTCCATTTTCTTATCTTTTTTAGGTGGTCAGCATATTCCGGAGCATAGTGCTAGTTGAATCGGGAACAATGGATTTTCAGGTATATATTGGTTTTATTTCGGTTTTGGAAATTAATTTTAGTTTTTGAATATTTTCTCATAAGATCCTGAAGTATATGATATTTTTCGCAAAGTCATATTTTGAAAAAAATAAGCATGCAAATTAGAGGCTTAAGTATATCATTTGGATTCGGTTGTTGTCCAAGTGGTGTGCTGCCAGCCTAGTCACATGCCATTTAGGTCTTGGGAGGTGACACAATGCCTAAACTTACGAACTGAAACTGGCTTGGTTATCATGTCTGTTGGATTATCATCGGTGTCGACTTTCTTCACCTCAATCTTCTTCTCGAAGGATTTGCAAAGGCCTATTAGGAGATGGACTAGGTTAGTCTACTTGGACCCAATTGGCTTAAAAGGACTAATCCTCATTGGGTCATGAGTCCAAGCATGTTTAACTATTATCAATCTTACTCTCAATGTGGGAGTAAATCCCACTCCATTCATTTTCACAAACTAAACCCCACACAACCGAACGGATGGGGGACAACTTCCTTACAAATCTCCACCTTAGCTCAGATTCAGTTGAGTCCGACTTGAGCCCAAAAAATATGATTGGCTAATGGAGATGGCGTCTCAATTGCTTCGCAGATGAATAGTCACACCGGTCACATGTGTGACAGAATGTGCACCAAAGGAGCCCTAACCCATGCTGGACCAAGTCACACCAGAGGGAGATAAAATGTAATGTCACGTGCACTCCACCTTTAGCTCTGATTCATGCAACAGAATCATGAAGCAATCAAAGCATCCAACAAAGGCTCATTGAACCATGAGCTTTGATACCAATTTGTTAAGGGTTTGCAAAGGTCCATTAGGAGATGAACTAGGTTAGCCCACTTGGACCCAATTGACTCAAAAGGACTAATCCTGAGTCATGAGTCCAAGCATATATAACCATCTATCCATCTTACTCTCTATTCGATGTGGGACTAAATCCCACTCCATGTGTTTTCCCAAATTGAGCCCCACACAAGCGAATGGATGCAAGACAACATCCTTACACTTTCCTCTCATTGTCATCTCACAAGAGAAATCACTCTAGCTTCTTGTAAATCCTCACAAGAGTACTCTCTCCATTTTCTTCTTCTTTTTCCTCCTCTTCTTAACCATTTTCTTTTTTGTTTGCTTCTCCACACCAAGCCTGCTTGAAGGCTTTGAACACATTACTCTTATGCTTCAGCACATATATCCATACCATCTATCAAATATCATCGATCAATAATAGAAAATACCAAGCCCCACCCTTCGATGGTACGGGAGTGGATAGACTATAGAGATACTGGACTTAATATATGTGAATCAAAGTAATTAACAAAAATACAAAGAGTTTCTTAAATATAAATTATGGTGCCACATCATCAAAATACATATATGTCTCTACAATTTATTAACAATATATTAAATAATTATTTATTGATAATAGTGATATCTGAAAGATACAAATTATGGTGTCACATAATCAAGATACATAATATACTTGTTTATTATTCCAAACTATCCCTTACTATCCTACTAAGATATCCTACTTTCAAAAAAAATGCATCATTATCCCACTAAAATACACTACGTAAAAAAAAAATCCCATCCCAATTAAGCAATTATCCCTGTTCTACTTAATAAGTTTCCATCGATTAAAACACATCCAGAAAAGATGTAGTTACATTTTAGTGTAAAATTCAAAAAACCCCAATGAGTTTTGTTAGAATACACCCAAAATTACTTTAACCCAATAAGTTTTGTAAGAATACACCCAAAATTAATAATGTTAAATCTGACATCTCACGTGCAAATCACGTGTGATCGAATTCCTAAAATAGCCCAATAAGTTTGCTTTAAACCCAATAAGTATTTTCACTTAACCTAAAATCGATTATCCCTCATACTTGGAATATTATGTCACTTCCTAATATGGCTCCCATGGTCTTGGGTTCAATTTATGACTGGGTTAACATAAAAAAAAATTATTCGCAGTTAAAATATGTGGAGTATGATGGGTGTTAATGTCATTTTTGAAGTAAATTTTTTTACCAAAAAGATTCAGCATGTCAAAGTTATAAAGGTGCAAAAAATAAAAATAAGTTGATTTAAATAGTTTGCTTAAATGGAGTATTTTCAAAGTTTGATATATAGGAAAAAATCATTTTAAATACCGTTAAAAGATTGATTGTAAATCAAGTCATCAAAAAAAAATATGGATTATCATATGGATGGTTGAAAAGGGCGTAGAGGACTAGAGAAAAACCAAAGGTCTAATCCTAGTGCTTAGAGAGTGATTTTTTGTGAGATGAAGAAGAGGATTATTTTCAGATCAAGAAAGACAAACATCATGTCATCTCCGATAATAAAGTCGATTCCTTTCTCTTCCCGTGAATGTAGACTATTGTGGAACTACATAAATGTTTGATTTAATTTTCTACGAGATTGCCAATATGTTTCTGATTGTGTTCGGATTTTGTTGGGATGCGGGGTCAACCCTTGCGCTTGTGAAGCGATATCACCTGAGAGAAGGCTTTGATATATTCCCGTTTCACGAAGGAAACAAGAATAGAAAGTAAAATATCCCAACAAAGTGAGATATCTACTCTTCCTCTCAACAGTACTAGGACTGAATCAAGGGAACCTACAAACAATAGCAAATACACAGCAAAACAGTAAAGACACGAGATTTACGTGGTTCGGCAAAATTGCCTACGTCCACGGGAGGGGGTGAGGGGAGATTTGACTATAAAGAACACCGACGACTTGTACAATCCACAAGCTCGTCCCAAAGAAAAAACTTTGATTTTTACCCAAGAGAAATTGACCTCTCTCTTGTAAAATCCCTCCAAGCTCTCTCTTTTTCTCTCTTTTCTCTACTCCACAAATCCTAGGTTTAACTCCCTATTTAAAGGGAATTAATTGAGAAATTTCCTTCAGTTTTCCGATGTGGGACTAAAAAAAGACTTCTTTCCCACGTGTTCACAATTCTCCACCTCGTACATCATTTGATAAACCTCAAATTTTGGACTAACACCGTAAGAACACCGCTAACATTACTAGAGATCTCCATTAGCCAAACCGGGGCCAATCCAGTACAGCCACTATCAGCGGTACGCTCATACCCTTCCGCAGGGATCAAGCTAACCGTAGTTCTGTAATTGTTCTTCATATAATTGTCTCCACCTCACCCCATCACCGCCCCGAAGGGCCATGCCCTCTTGGGCAGATCAACACGGGTTGATATGAAGCAAGTCCAAGCAATGCTTAAACTTGCTACCTGTGACCACCTTAGTTAACATGTCTCATGGATTCTCATTCGTGTGTACCTTCATGAGAGAAATATCGCCTTTCTCTATGACATCTCGCACGAAATGATACCTGACATCGATATGCTTGGTACGAGCATGATGAACTTGATTCTTCGCCAAGTGAATTGCACTCTGACTGTCGCACCACAAGTTCACGTTCTCCTGCTCAATCCCCAAATCATCTAGAAGACCCCACAACCACAATGCTTCCTTCACTCCCTCTGCCATGGCCATGTACTCGGCCTCTGTAGTAGAAAGTGCCATCAGAGCTCGCAACATCGATCGCCAACTAACCGGAGCCCCATGTATCCTGAATACATAACCAGTAGTAGATCGCCGTCTATCTAGATCGCCCGCATAATCAGAGTCCACAAACCCATCAATCTGACATGTTTCTCCACCAAAACACAGACCCGTATCAACGGTACCCTTTAAGTACCTCAGGACCCACTTCACTGCTTCCCAGTGCGCCTTTTTCGGATTCGCCATGAATCTACTGACCACACTGACCGCCTGTGAAATATCTGGGCGTGTACACACCATTGCGTACATTAAGCTGCCAACTGCACTAGCATAGGGAACACGCTCCATATGCGCCTTCTCTTCCGCTGTAGTGGGAGATTGTTTACCAGAAAGCCTAAAGTGTGGAGCCAATGGAGTCACTACTGACTTAGCACTTTGCATCCCGAACCTCGCGATCACCCGCTCTATGTAGCCCTTCTGACTCAAGAACAATCGTCGGTTCGCCCGCTCTCTTCTAATCTCCATACCCAGTATTTTCCTAGCAGCGCCCATGTCCTTCATCTCGAACTCTTCACCAAGTTGAGATTTTAACCTATCTATCTCCACCCTGCTCTTAGAAGCAATAAGCATGTCATCCACATACAAAAGGAGATAGATATAATTACCTCCACGAAGCTTCCGAATGTAAATGCAACAATCATAGTCGCTTTGGGAAAATCCATGCTTCAGCATGAAGGAGTCAAATCGCTTGTACCACTGTCGGGGAGATTGCTTCAATCCATACAGTGACTTCTTCAAACGACACACATGATCCTCCTTGTCCTCAACCTTGTAGCCCTCAGGTTGATGCATGTAGATCTCTTCATCCAAGTCTCCGTGCAAGAAGGCCGTTTTAATATCGAGTTGTTCCAGCTCAAGATCACCATGAGCAACAATACTCAATAGCACCCGAATAGAAGTGTGTTTCACCACCGGAGAAAATATCTCATTGTAATCCACACCCTCTCTTTGTGCAAAACCCTTAGCCACTAGCCTCGCCTTGTACCTTGTACCACCGAGCTCTGAAAGATCTTCCTTTCTTTTATACACCCACTTACAACCAATAGCTTTTCTTCCTACGGGCAATGGGACCACCTCCCATATTTGGTTCTTCCGAAGAGATTCAATCTCTTCCTCCATCGCAGCCAACCAACTCTCACTATCCTTGTCCCGAATAGCTTCTTTGAAGGAGACCGCTCGTCCTCCTCCACCGAGTGCGTGATTCAACCAAATTAACTCGCCCACGATGCTTGAGGGTTGATCAGCCCCGACACGTACTGCTTGTATGCTCGCATTGGCCTAGTGGAAGCCAAACTATCCTCGAGCTGCTTTGTTGTTGTAGTGCTGTGTATTCTCTGCTGAACCTCCTCCCGCCAAGCTCATCATCTACCCGACTTCCCACTTGAACACGACTAGAACCCGTTGGTCTTTAGGTTCTATTTTAATAACCTGAGACTTAGAAGTCTCATCAGTCCTAACACCATCATCCTTGGGTGCCCTAGCAATCATGGATTTCTCATCAAAGGTAACATCCCTGCTGATCACGAACTTTGAATCTTTCGTACACCAAAGGCGATAGCCTTTACTTCTTCGATATCCCAAGAATATTGCCTTCTTGGCCCTCGTCAAGCTTTCCCTCGTTGACGTGATAGTAGGCGGTACATCCGAAAATTCTGAGCCTATCATAATCTGCATGCTCCCCTGACCACACCCTATAGGGTGTATCACCATCCAATGTCGAATGTGGTGAACGGTTCACGATGTAACAAGCTGTAGCCACCGCTTCTGCCCACCATTCGTTGCCCAATCCAGCGTATGATCGCATACTCATTGCTTTCTCCCGCAATGTTCGGTTCAGTCTCTCTGCGACCCCATTCTGCTGTGGTGTTGACTTGACTGTCCAGTGTCGAACAATTCCCTCCTGATCACAGAACTCCTTGAAAGCACCATCTGTATACTCTGTACCGTTATCAGATCTTAGTATCTTCAATTTCTTTCCCGTCTTGTTCTCAACCATTGCTCTCCACTTCTTGAATGTCTCGAACACCTCATTCTTATGCTTCAGAAAATAAATCCAAGCATACCTCGAATAGTCATCTATGAACGAGACATAATATCTGGAACCACCCTTAGAAGTGGTCTGAGCCGGACCCCAAACATCCGTGTGCACATAATCTAGTATCCCTCTGCTCTTAGACTTGCTTCTCGAACCGAACCACGTGTGACTTTCCATACACACAATCCTCGCAAAATTCATGCTATGTTCCTTGATTCTTCAGAGACCCTCTTTACCAAGCGTAATTAGATCCTTCTCGACATATGCCCAAGCCGCCATGCCATAACCGTGTGTGCTCACATGGGTCTCCACCACTTCCTTCAGTTCCAACCGCTGCATCTCCGTCACCGTCGTGCACCTGAGAGAGTATATAAATTACCGTGACGAATACCCTTCATCACTACAAGGGAACCCCGAACAACCTTTTTCACTCCGTTCTCCGTAATAATTTTACAACCGCCGGAGTCCAATGCACCAACTGAGATAAGATTCTTCCGCAAGTCGGGAACATGCCTCACATCCGTCAAGGTTCGAACCACTCCATCATGCATCTTGATTTTGATATTACCTAGCCCTACCATTTTACAAGCATGGTTATTTCCCATCAACACGGTTCCACCATCAATGCCTCTGTAGGTAGTAAACCACTTCCTATTTGGACACATGCGGTAAGAGCAACCATAATCAAGTATCCACTTCCCGGAGATATCCTCGCCACCCGTGACGACATAGCACTCCTTATCGCTCCCTTCCTCTGAAATGTAGCTCGCCTCTTCCTTGCCCTCTCTTCTCTCAGCCTTATTGTTGTTGTTCTTCTTTCCACCTACTCTCTTATTTGGACAGTCGACATTGAAATGCCCAACTTCACCGCATTTGAAACACGATTTTCCCGCAAGAGGTCTCGATTTAGATCTAGACTTTCCTCCCTTGCCTTTTCCTCGCTCATTGCTCCTTCCTCTAGCAAATAATCCCTACGCTTGTTCTTTGTTACCACCAGTAGTCATGTCACTGGTTACAATCTTCCGAAGGTCATCCGCTAGAAGCGCCGTTCTAGTCTCATCCATCTTCAAATTATCTCCTACAAGCATCAGTGTTTGCACCAGGTTCTCATAAGACTTCGGCAGAGACAGAAGTAGTAGAAGCGCCTGATCCTCATTTACAACTTTCACATCTATGTCTTTCAAGTCTGATATGATCCTATCAAACTTGTTGATGTATTTCCGGATTGATGAGCCCTCCTCCATCTTGCAAGTATACAATTTGGATTTTAAATAGATCCGGTTCGTTAGACTCTTCGTCATGAAGGTACTTTCTAACATAGACCACACGCCCGCAGCCGTTTCCTCTCCATCTACCAAGAAAGCTACATCCCTTTCAAGGCATAGGATAATCGACGCCCGTGCTTCCAAATCCAGCTCCT
This sequence comes from Asparagus setaceus, assembly GCA_012295165.1. NCBI lineage: Eukaryota > Viridiplantae > Streptophyta > Magnoliopsida > Asparagales > Asparagaceae > Asparagus > Asparagus setaceus. Next base: position 28,799,752 of record CM022709.1, on the reverse strand, counting down.
CCCAATCCTCATCAGACATATCCTTGTGCTTCTTCTCTTTTCCAGCCAAAGCCTTGTGCAATTTTTGCGAAATCAGTGAGTTTTTCATCTGCATCCTCCAATAGGAAAAAGTATTCTTCCCATTGAACTTTTCAATCTCGAATTTTCCTACTTTGACCGATTTACTGGTAGACGCCATTCTCCGTTTGTATTAATAAATCCGCTTCTCTCAGAAATTACCGATCACCACCTCAAACCAGAAGCTACACCACTTTCAATCTGAATAACAGCTCTGATACCAATTGTTGGGATGCGGGGTCAACGCCCGCACGCCGCGGAAGCGATATCACCTGAGAGAAGGCTTTGATATATTCCCGTTTCACAAAGGAAATAAGAATAGAAAGTAAAATATCCCAACAAAGTGAGATATCTACTCTTCCTCTTAACAAGCATTAGGATGAATCAAGGAACCTACAAACAATAGCAAATACACAAAGAAAACAAGAAGACACGAGATTTACGTGGTTCGGCAAAATTGCCTACGTCCACGGGAGGGGTGAGGGGAGATTTGACTATAAAGAACACCGACGACTTGTACAATCCACAAGCTCGTCCCAAAGAAAAAAGTTTTGATTTTTACCCAAGAGAAATTGACCTCTCTCTTGTAAAATCCCTGCAAGCTCTCTCTTTTTCTCTCTTTTCTCCACTCCACAAATCCTAGGTTTAACTCCCTATTTAAAGGGAATTAATTGAGAACTTTCCTTCAGTTTTCCGATGTGGGACTAAAAAAAGACTTCTTTCCCACGTGTTCACAGATTTGCTCTTCAAGTTTTCCCTGTGAGAATAGATTGATTGTCCCTCATTCATATCCGATTGTGTTCGGATTTGCTCTTCAAGTTTTCCCTATGCGAATAGATTGTTTGTCCCTGGTTGGCGGAGCAAATCTAGTTGGCTAGATCTGGAACCATTGCCTGTATATCTTACACATGCAATCGGTTCTCTCTCATATCTCGAATTACAAAGATACTGAAGTCTCATTGCCATGAAATTTCAATGTAGATCATGAATTTCATGACTTGGTACATGTTTCGTATCCCTCTTCATTTCCCAATTTCTTACTCATTTTAATTCGTAGGTACAAGTTGTTAGATCATGAGCAATACCATGCTTGCTCACTCCCGAGAACTATGATACAAGATATATGTGCATTTACAACTCAATGATAAACAACTTTGTAAGATTATCACTTCCCAATCTCCATGCTCGATAATATGATCAGTTTGTCAACGCCATATTTGACCTTTTGACAAGAAAGAAATTTGATGGTGATAACATACTTTTGTTATTTTCATGAAAAAATTTGCAATTTGTAAGAGATAATTATACAAGAAAGTTGGTCATATGAGATGTTTAAAATTTTATGTAGTCAAATAATTATTTTAACTATAGTTTGGGAAAGAATGTAGTTTGGCCTTAACCATAACAATCGGTAAAATTTCCTCGTTTTACCATTGACAGGTCAGAATAAATAATCTAATGGGGATTACACAGAGCATAATTAGAGCTCTCACATAACTTAGGATAAATAACATAACATACAACAGGTAGAATAATTTCATTAATCTAACTTGGGGTTCTCAGCTAATAAGAGAAGATTCCCCAATCTTGTAGAATTGACATAATCTTGAGGAGAGTGAGGTGGTAACCCTGGTATTATCAATCCAACAGTTCTTAAGAACCTCAGTGTCCATCCTTCACTATATTCTGATCCTTTCACGAAACCGATACAGAAGCTTCGAAGAAGTTCCCATGCTGCATTCAGGTACTTCGGTATCACAGTCCATATCAAGAAGTAATTCTTATTTGGTTCCTCAGTCAAAATCTGAATCAAGAAAACATATGAATTAAACTTGAATTCAAGGCCAGTTTGAATAAAGCACAGGAATGTTCACTGATTGTCATGGACTACTGATATATGTGATCATGCAAAAGATATCAGTTTGTGAAATCATAGTGTTAATGAGAGAACCAACAACTGAAAACGTAATGCTAATGTGTGCATATGAGCACGTGCACATGTGTCAGAGTGAGAGATTAAGAGACAAATATGCTAACCTTTCCTCTGTAGATACTATTGTAGTACAGGCACTTTCCAAAGTGTTTGAACAAGAGAGTCTTGTCATCATAGGGTACTCTAGGGACCATATCATTGCAGTACACAAACCTATAGTATCGTCTCTTTGGTTGATCGATATGCATCTCCACAAACTCTCCAAGCTTCTCATCTCCTACTCTCGGCTGCCCAAATGTATAAACCCCCTCCAATCGATCCAGTATCCACCTATCCTCGTGCAACATTAATATAGTTGGAAATAGAATGGCCAATGCTCCTCCTAAGCTATGACCGGTCACTATGAACTTTGCCTGTTTGTGTTTCTTCAACTCTTCCCTCAGCTTCTCTCTGATCACATAATATGCAAATGGTGGCTTATTCTTCTGATCTATCTCTTTAGGCCAGCCGGTTTTTTTCTGTAAACCTAACGCTTTCATGAATCCTCCATGGACTTTGCCCACATTCGGGATCTCAAACCATGAGAAGTCGATGTCTGTGCACCATTGGATTGCATCAAATGGATCAGTTCCCCTAAATCCGAGAAATATTAACTCTGCATCCTCTGACTTATCGCACATCATGAAAGCTTGTGTACAGTACTGCTCTTGGAAGTCTGAAAATATTGCAGGTATAATAAAATATCTAGTCAGTGATGATGGAATATAGAAGTTTCATAATGACAATTCTGCTCAGATGTATGAACTTCAGAAAAGAAAGAAAATAGAGAAAAAGGCAGCTCCTGAATAAAATAAAACTCTAATTTTTCAATATTAACTTAGAGTTATGCATGCAAATATCTGTCAAGACATTTGAATATTCTATACAGAATTAATTAACAGTTTCATTTTGATCATAAATGAGACAGTTTTTGTTACACTTCTAAGATAAGGAGTTTCTTGAAAAGTGGGGTATAGATGAAGGGGTTCTATGTAATATAATTTAAGTTGTGCTAATTTAAGTGAAAGTACGAATTCTGAAATATGTACAGGTTCCTAGAAAACAGATAACAGAGCATACTCAGGTACAAGGTTGATTACCTTATTAGTGAATTCTTATTCATCAACCTTTATTGCCTCATTTCTTTTCTTTATATATAACCTAGTCTCTAACATTATCCTGAAAGTCTTCATTATATAAATGATGTAAATAGAAGCATTTTTCATATTCAATGGAAAACCTTACTATTTTGGCCTTAATGCGAATAGTTTCTATTGAGAATGTACCTACCATTCCAACAATTGAAGAAACTCAAGAATTCCATCTGTAAAATATCAATCTCAATGATATCAGTCTTAGAATTAACTTGCTTCTGAACATGACTAGAAATATTCCTCAAAAAGAAGACTTACCTTCCAATGTTCTTCGACGACCCTTCTGACATGTGATTCATTCTCATAAGCTAGTTTGGCGACCATGATAGAAAGAGCTGCAAGGTATCTTTTATCACCTGGTTTAATTTCCTTACATAACTCATCTCTGGTGTCGCAGAGTCCAATGGCCGATCTGTATCTCTCTGATTTCTCATCTGGGAACGCCATTTGCCCTGAAGATCAACACAGAGATGGATAACAATCCCAAACACGCAGATTTAATGAGGTTTGAATTCAATAGTAGTGACTGACTCCTTTTATTGTGTGTTTTGAATATTAGTAGATATGAAAGTATGCATGGCAGAAAATAGCATATCCAACTCTATTTCACAAAACATTTCTGTTATCACGAACAGAGTCTCCAAAAGGCACTCTATCAATTTATTAGCTCTAACTTTGGAGGGGACTTATTAAGCTAGGCAATAAATTACAAGAGTATCTAGAGCTGCCCCAAATTATAACATGCCTTTCGCTTGGCTAAACCCACGCTCGAACTGATTAGATGCAAACAATCCAAAAAGAATCTCCACATTGACTTGGATCCATTAATCTATTCGAACTCTAGTTCATTACAAATGACTATTGGAGATAGTTCTCAACTTAACACTTAGGAGCAGTGGCGGAGCCAAGATTCCAAGTTGGAGGGGGGAATATATATAAACATCAGAATAAAATATTATTGATGTAGAACGTGTTGCGGACATATTCATGGAGAAACGGGACCGTCACAAGCCCAAACGCGGACCTGGCCGAGGAAAATAGATTGTAACGAAGAACAGGTCGTAACTTTCAAACCGTAAGTCGGATTTGGACGATTTTTTTTAAAATCGCGTATTTTTTCGAGACGGAGTCAACCAAACCAACCTATGTTCGGTTTGCCGCCGTCCGTTTCGTCAAATTCCTTTCGGATTGAGAGATATCAGGGTCAATTAGAAGTCTTGTTTTTATTTTTAGTAAAGTTCGAGTCATAGTAGGAGTCTTGTTTATTTTCTATTTAAACAAAGTCTTGTAAGCCCTAGAGGCATATCTTTTCATCAATAAAATTTCGTTTATTATATTTTCTTCGTGGATTCGAAGCTCTTCGTGGATTCGGAGATCGCTCTTTGTGGAATTCAGAGAGCAACCCTTGGTGGATTCTGAGGTATCAACTTCCGCGCTGCGTCAATTATATTATATTAAATAGTAACTACTAGTTAAAATACAAATACATAGTTACAATGCATCAAAGAAAAATCATAAATAAATCAATTGCTAATGCATCAAACTATCAAAAAGAAAAATCAATTGCTAATGCCAACAAGCTAACATTAACAATAACAATCTAACAATTTTACCTCCATTAAATTCAAATAATAGTAATTTTCAATAAATAATAACAATTTTACATTAAAACAAGCATGCATAAAGCATTATTCTCAAAAGGAGGGAAAAATAACATACGAGAATAAGTAAGATTTAAAATTTTCAACAAGCTAATAAATTATCAATTTGGCTCCACTACAAAAACAAAGAACAATAAAACTAAGATTTGGTACTAAGGTCATTTTGTTTTAACACAATACCACTAAATAAAAATTAGAATAAATAAGTATATTAAATAAGGGATATAGTGATTCTTCACCTTAATCGACAAAGGCTTTCAAGATTCGACAAAAAATCATTCGGACGCCCAAGCCAATGAGGTAAGTGACAATTAAGGTTAGATTTGTTAAATAGAAATGAAAATTGTGAATGGGAAAGAAGAATTGAGAGATTTATGAGTAGTTTTGATTGAGGTTTGTGAAAGAGAAATAGAGAAAAGAAATTAGATAAGACTTTGTTTTTTTTCTCGTGGGGTAGCTTCAAATTTTATTTTTTTTTGTTTATTAAATTCAATCTAATTTGACTTGGGTAGGTGAGGGTTTTCTCAAACCTAATGGAGTGGAGGGGCCAAATTGACTTGGTTTGATAGATGAGGGGCCAAATTGAAAAAGTAAATGAAATATTGAGAATAGCCTATACAAAACCAACTGCCCTCATAAATTTCCTATTAAAAAATTAGATTGGTTGAGGGGCCATGACCCTCTCTTGCCAATGAATGGCTCCACCACTGCTTAGGAGACGAATAGAGTAATACTAGAGGAAAATTTGACATCATGTGCACCTAAGCTAATCCTTATATGCTACATCTACGTTGTTTTCATATATGACTTCCCTTGTGCTCCATCTTTATTGAGCCTCAACATTCTAGAGCAAACATAGGAACTAAAGACACACTGAACCATTGCCTCTAATACCAATTTGTCTGTTGAATAGGCCCACAAATAACATAGACTAGGCTAATCTATTTAAACCAAAGTTGGCTCAAAATTTGAGTTACAAATCGATTATACTCAACCATCTTTTCATTTAATTATGTTCTCAATATGAGATTAAATCTCATCTCATAATATTTGCAAGACCAACCCCACGAATAAACTGCATGGATATGAGACACTCCCAACAATGTGGAACCCTCCAATGCAAAATAAATATGATTTCGTCCGAGTCAATATACACACGTTTAATCTGTAAAAAGGCAACTTAGAACAATAATAACTAGATAGATCATTGCTTAGAAGGTCAAACTACAGCTCTTGGAACATGATTGATTGATTTCTGACTTAGTGATGTCTTTTACGCGACTTTGATAATTTGGACCTAACTTATTGACGACACTGGCACTCAAATGTATCCTTCCACTTCAAAGTTAGTTGGAGTTAGCTTAAAGTTTGCTGAAGTTCTATGTTAAATTATTAGTGAAGTCAATGTAAAAACTCCAGGAAACCTGGACCAGAGATGATCAATATTATACCCAAACCCTTATTTTTATCAATAAATTATAAATAATTCAAATGATCCGTAGTAAATGAGTAGAAGATTCTTCAATTAATATGTCATTGGCAAGTTTACTTTAAATATCATAAGGGAACATGTGGGTGCAATAATTGGCATATATAGACTACAACAAAGAAGAAATTATTTGTTGATTCAAATGCTTTTCCAACGATTAAACAGGAAAACGTAACTTCTATCATAACCATCTACAAGGTATGATTATGATTATCTTTAGTGGAAGTGAGATTAAATGTAGATATTATGCTAGTTGATATTATGCTAGTTGTATTAGGAAAAACAATCATAATAGTTTAAATATTGTTGACTCTTATAATTGAGGAAGTGGCCCCTCCATTGTTAAGCTGTCTGTTGAAAGAATCCAAATCGCTTATTATTGACTAAACGATATAGATTTATGGATAATTATTACATAATGATGAAGAATACCATCAATTAAAGTTCACCTTCAATTAATAATGCGGTGTTCTTTTGGGTATCATATGCAAGATGTTCAAGAAACATCTTAACACGAGAAAATAGATATAAAATATACATAAAGAGGAAGGAATAGATTAGTCTCATTTGGTTTAATGAAAAAAGTTTATTCACTGAATAAAAAAAAAAGAAAAAAAAGAAAAAAAAAAAGAAACATGGAAGGGATAGATGAAAATAATGTGGAGGTATTATGTGATTCAACCTCACAGAAACAATTAACATACTAACCTCTAAGAACTTTGCAGACAAGAGAACAAAAGCTGCCATTCTCCCATAAGAGATTCACCCAGAACAAAATTACTGAACCGAACAAAAACAATGGCTTTCTCAAGAACAGAAGAATCCTTTGAAGGAGGAGAGAGATGAAGATAGCCCATCTCCGTCGCCATTCATGAATCAAAGTCCCCTCAGGGGCTTCAATGGCGTTATTTTGGTCTATGTTGCATGAACACAAAATATGAAAGAGATCAAGCAAGCTTCCTTTATCTGGTCTAATGACCAAGTAATTGTTAGAGAAATCGCAGTTGACCTCCATGGCCATTTGAGGAATGAAGAAATTGAAGGAGAATGACAAGTCTTTGAGATTGTTGTAACTTAAATACTTGTTATATGTATGAGTTGTAAGAGTCTATATTAATAGGATGCTTGCCATAGGGTGCTTGATTTAGGGTATAATGTTTATGGTGGTTGACACATTTTTGTTTAAGGGTAAATTTTACAAAACACCCTGAAGTGAGATTAATTGTTGTAGCTCAAATATTTCTTACATGTATGAGTTGTAAGATACTATATTAAGAGGACGCTTATCGAATGGTGCTTGATTTCGTGTAATGTTTAAGGTGGTTGAAATCATTTTTGTTTAAGGAAAAGTTTCAGAAAACACCCTGAACTTTAGAATGTTTTGCATAAAACCCTCCTATTCTTAATAAATTAGATAAAGTGCCCCTGAACTTTTATTAAAAATACCATGACCACAATAAATTAGTTTTAACATGTGCTTCACAAAGGTCCACTTTTGTTATTAGTGATCGAGAGTTTTTTGGGTTAGGTTTAATGGATATTAATACGGATATTTATTATAAGTCTAGCCCTGACAGGTCAAAGTGGTTATGACAATGCGCAAAAATCAGGTGGTTTTGTATGATTTTAAATCTTCATGAGAGTTTTCTAATTAATTAAGTTCAGAAAGATTTGTGCAAAACATCCTAAAGTTGAGGGAGTTTTTGTAAAATTTATCCTTTAATTACACTAAAATTTGTTCTGTCGTTTATCTATTGGAAGGCTGCTTGAGCTTTCGTGTATGTTTGCTGAGACTTGCACGCTAACCCTGGGAAGTTTCTTTTGGTTTTTCACATTCTATCTCTAATCCAATTGGACAATATATATACTAAATATCATAATCAAATTATAATCAAAAGAGCATGTGCACATCACTGAATATTGCAGTTGATTATTACAAGATAAATGGAATTTTGCAAGAGTCTGTGTCACATTAAGGAGAAAGGAATTAGTAGAAAGGAGAAGAATATGTATTAGTGGAGTCCCCACAGGACTGTATAATTTGAGTGGAGGACTCACCAATTGCACCAATATTGAGTGTCATAATAGCCAAGCTAGGTCTAATTTGGTAGGATTAATAACCTACCCCACAAGCACAAGGGCTGCTTGACTTACTGTTTTTTTTTTTTTTTTTCATTCCCGACGAGGAAACTGACTGCAATTTTTGTTTTGCGTATCACTTGAAGCAAATATCACATGTATATTGGTACACATATAGCAAGGAGAGAGGAAAAGTGAAGTTAATCAGAGTTTGGGAAAATGAGATAATTTATTGATCAAGGTGATACCCTATATATAAAAGTTAAAAGCTTATATAGCAATCTGAGCTGTAATTGAGTATATCTTAACATGCAGATACTCTATTAACACCTCTGCTCAAACTCATGATGGATCGAAAACCGAATTTGAATAAGAAATAAGAAAATCAAGGAGTGGTTTAAGTGTTTGTACAAAAAATTCATCATTTGATCCTTAGAAGAAACATAAGAAACAATATTACTATTAGCAAGATGCTCTTGTCAAATCACATGACAATTCACCTCAATCTATTTGATGCTCTTGTGAAACACCGGATTAGTTGAAATAGAGATGGCACTTTGATTGCCATAGTGTCGAGGGATGCGAGAAGGAACAAACACATGAGATCTCTGAAGAGAGTGTGGAACCATTGAGCTCAACTATACTATTTATCATTGCCAATACTATGATTCGATACTGAAATGAGAGACAACGACCTGACAATTACTACTCAAAGAGATGATAGATGACCCCACAAATTCCAGTGGTGTTAAGCTACGAGTTTCCAGATTAGTGGTCCATCCAACATCAAAGTATGCGCTAAGAGACAAAGATGAGTCTGATAGGAAAAACAAGAACCAGAGTATAGTACCAAGAAGACAAAAGAGAACCCGAGCAAGAGCCATATAGTGAGAAGAGACTAGAGTAGTGGCAAATTGAGTCAAGATAAGCACTCTATGGGCAATATCTAGATGTGTTGCACAAAGATAAGTCATTGCTCTAACAAGTTTTCTATATCGAGTGGGCTGCGATAAAGGATTCACCATCATCAAAACCAAGCTCTAGATTCATCTCCATTATTGTCAAGAGAGGAAGATACTCAGCAAGTCCAGAATCAGTGAGAGAATCACACTCAATAATATCCACAATGTACTTGTATTCAGAGAGAAGTTAGTTGCGCGAGGAGACAACAACGCTAATTTCTAAGACGTAACGAAAATATTTAAGATCCTTTATCTATGTTTAGAGTTATTACGTAATTAAGCAATGAAAGAAGAATGAATTCTTATCATAATCGTATTGTTAATATAAAGAAAGAGAATGATCATTCTAATGGCTAATGGATGAAAGAAAGGGGGATAATTTGATAGACTCTCAATGAAAGCTTATAGAAAGAAGAGACTATTGAACATTTTAAAACTAGGACCAAGAAGCTCGGTTGAATCCATATATAGTAAGTTGAAGGGCATAGACATGGCCTAGAGGTGCAGAAACATCGAGTCATAAAAACTATCTTAAAGAACTCCTTGCTCAGAAAAGTATTATTAATTTCTATTTGGTACAATAAGCAATCTTTGGCCACAGTAATAATAATAGGAGTGAAAGTAGATGTGATCCTCACAATAGGAGGAAAAAAATCTCTTCATAATCAATGTCATACTCTTGCAAAAATCCTAATCCACAAGGCAAGTTTTCTGCTCTATAAAACTATAAGAATAACTCTTTGCTGTAAAAATTCATTTGCAACTTATTGGTTTTACATATGAGGGTAAAAGAAACAACCTCCTAAGTATTGGTATGATAAAAACTTATAGTTCTTCAATTATTTTCTTTTTTCATTCTGGATACTAGACAACCTCATGATATAAGTTACTTTTCTATATAGAATGAATGCGAACAAGAAAAGAGATAAACATAAGAGAGTAAGAACTATAGAACGCTAAGCATACAGAGCAGTTAGATGGAAATCTCATTGAGGATTACGACGAGAAGGAGGAGTTACATTTAGAGAAGAGGTAAAAATATATAGCATATATGAATAGAAGGAGTATTCTGCAATGAAAGCAAAGTAGTAGGTGAAACTCTGGAAGATGATGATGCCTCAAGGGAAAAGGTGCTAGTGATTGAAATGTAAGAGTGGATTGAGAAGAAAAGGGCATAGGTGCAAAAGCAAAAGGTGGGAGAGGTGGGTGAAGGAAGGAGATATCAAAATCTCAAGTAGTAAAGTAGAAATTTTTTTCAAAGATGTGATACAGTGGTAATACAAAGCCTACAAGTAGTAGCACCCATTGGTGAACCGTGCTATAACAATAAAAGATACATATCATACAATGTGCATAAATAGCTTTCTCATTTCTAAGATGGGAGCAGCAAAGAGTAGACATGTTCAAAGGTAAAGAAGAGAACAGCACAACTGAGACTTGAAAAGCCACAAGTGAGGAGATATGTCAACTTGATGCCGATACGGTATGGATGCGATGGTTGAATGGATAATTGGATAGGATGCCGATCACTTTAAGAATAAAAATATCATCATCTTAGACTAAATGATGAATAACAGGGTTAGCTAACCGATCTAGATAGAAATAGATATCTAGATAGATATGATAAATCACCACTCTAAGGATACCTCAGAGATACAACTAAACACTTACACTCAATGTAATCCACCAAACAAAAGTAGAGCAAGGATAAAAGCATAATGTTTAACTCTAATCAAATAAACAGTTAGAATTGTGTGCATATAATTACCTGAGTTTGGATAATAACAAACATTTATTTGGGACTTATCTATGTTTGAGATGCCTTTATGCAGATTACAACAAGTTAGAACCGAGTTCAAGGCAAAACAGAGTGAAAATCAGCTCAACATGAATATCCGCAAAATACTTATTGATGAGTATTTTTGTTCATCGATGAGTATGCTACTAGTTGCAAAGATTCATCAATCATCAAGCAATCATCGATTAAATCAAAACTCCAGAGAGTATTTTCAAGAAGATACACATTGATGAGTGTCTTAGCTCATCGATAAGCATAAGTGAAGACTCATCGATCAACTAGCGTTCATCGATTAAATCAAAAGTCTAGAGACTTTAATGATAAAAATACTCATCAATGAGAAAAATACATATTAATAAGGCATGCTCATTGATGAGCATTCTCGTCTCATTGATGAAACTGGAGCGTAAGATCAGATTTTAACTTGTAATCTCAGTTGTTCATTGCAGCTGAGATATAATCTCTCTTCGCTCATTTTTAAGTGTCATTCTTGAGCTAATTAAGATAGAGGAAGAGAGAGAAGGCTAGGGCTTAAAGGTGTCAAGAAGGATTCTATTGAAATCTCCCCAGAGCTTCTCAGATCACACCCTCGTCGTGTTCTTCGACTTCTAATCATCAACCATCAAGGAGTACACCCTTGGCCTACAAATTCAACCCGGTTCTTCTAGATCTCCAGTTGTTTCCTTTGGAGAATAGTTTGATTGCTAAAAAGTGGTGCAAGATCTTTTTAATTCGTGCTTAATTGATGTTAGAGTTAATTGTAGTACAATTCTCTGTTTACAATCGTGTGATTGACTTTGTGTGATGACGTACTCAAGTCGGGGTGTAATTGAGGGTTATTCTGACTACCAAGAACTTGGGTTACACACTAGAGATAGGTTATTATAGTAGAGATGACTAGATTAGGATTAGTCTAGGGAGTGGTCTTGTAAAGCTTACTGGATTAGACTTGTGATCCATGTGAATAATATCTCTTAGTGTGGAAGCCTCTTCAAGAGAAGAAAGAGTGAATGTGGGAACTTATTTGAGACCACTATGAAAATTCTTGTGATGCTGTTGTGGTTGTTTATTTTGTGATTTTTTTTCACTTTATTTTATTTATCTTCTACTGCATAATTTTGTTTCTATTTTAATTAATCAAAAAAATGTAACAACCCTATTCACCCTCCTCTAGGCTGGCATCTAGATTCCAACTGTATCGGAGCATAGGTATCCTTATCTAGGATTTACATGCTAAGGATAGATAGCATATTTAGTATCCTCAACTGTTTTCCTGAAGGCCATGCTATAAATTGTCCCCACTCTTTTATGGGACTAATTTCACCTATTGGAAAGCTTGCATGAGATTGTTCCTTCTATCAACTGACTATGACCGTTTAGAGTATGGCCGAGTTAGGCTATTATGAAAGCACTTCCACTAGGTTATTATGAAACCACTGCCACTGTAGCAGAGATCGTGGTTGTTAAAACTAAGGATTTGTGGGATGCCAATGATAAGAAGTTATATTCTCTAAATGCTAAAGTAATGATTGCTAAAGAATTTAATCATCTGTCTAGTTGTGTGACTGTGCAATAAATATGGAAAATACTGGAAGCCACCCACAAGAGAACATCTCAAGTGAAGGAGGCCAAGCTTTCCATACTTGTAAGAAAGTATGAGAATATAAGATGAAGACCTCTTATACAGTTCAAAAGATGTTCACCAAATTCACCGATTTAGTAAAGAAGATGAAAGCTCTTGGAAAGAAGCACCACAAGGATAAGCTCATTCGCAAAGTTCTTCACTCGCTCCCACAGGAGTGGGATGCCAAGGTAACAACTGTAGAAGAGTCACATTATTTAACTAAAAGAGCATGAATAACTTATGGACGAAGAGCTCAAGAAGAAGTTCATGGCTCTTAAAGCTAATAAGTCAAATGTTAAAGTTGAAATAAGTTCAAGTTCGGAAGACGAGAGAATTGAAGGAGTTGGCTTAATGGTCAAAGAATTCAAATACTTTATAAGATCAAAGGATGGCCAAAAGAGGAATAAAAATTCCTCCAAGGTAAGAAAAGCCAATATGATGATTTCGATTCCAAATCTGCTTGTCGTCGTTGTAGGAAACCTAACCACTTTCAAAATAAATGCCCTCTCAATAAAAAGGAGTAGAGAAGGAGCAAGAACTTTTAGGTAACAACATGGGGCATCTCAAGCAGTGATGAGAAGTTAGTGAGTAGCTGAAGTGAGGACAACAAAAATGCAAATCGTTGTGTTATGGCTAGAGTGATTCCTCGGATAACTCTGACAATGAGAGCTCAGATAATATGACGTATGACGATTTATATGCTATATATAGTGTAATGTTTGGTCATTTTGAGAAACTCACTAATAAATATAATTCCTTGAAAAAGGTGCATTCAAATCTAAAGAAAGATAACAAAATTTTGAGAAATAGAAAAAATCTACTTTAGAATTGAATGCTGCTAAAATTATAAGCTCAAACACTCTATCTCACAATTATGCGGAATGCTTTATGAATAGGGATAAAAATAGTGAGTTGACTGAAAAATTGAATGCTTTGAAAACTAGAAATGATGACTTAGCTAGTCAATTAGCTAATCTTTCATGTGAATTATCAAGCGAACAAAAGAAGTTTAAAACTTCGATGCACCACTATTGTGTCTAAAAATAAAATGCTTAAGTCCAAAAATATTGACTTAGAAAGGACTATGAAAAAGTTTTCATTAGGGTCAAAAGGCTTAAACATAGTTCTTTCTAATCAATAATTCCCAAAAATTAAAACTAAACTTTGTTACTCATACTCAAACAAGATGAAGAGTTTTAAACCCTCTTTTGTAAAAGGAAAGAATGTATCCTCTTCTGCACCAATTTCTAAAGCATCATCTACTACTGCACTCTATGTGGAAGAATGGAACATCTCTCAATATCTTGTCGTATCCAATATAGGACAAATTGTCAAGCAAATTTGGTAACCAAAGAGAATTATTCCTAAATAGAGTGCATCTTTTTGGATACCCAGGTCACACATTACTTTCTTTTTATAGGTGCACTAGTGGGCTAAGAACCATGCAACACTTTGTATCTAAAATTTGGGTGCCCGCGACATATAACAGGAAACAAGAATTTGTTTCATACCCTGACCAAGAAGATGAAGGGTGGATATTTGACATTTGGCAACAATGGCAAAGGTGAAATTGATGGAGTTGTCGAGATAGGTAATGATTCTTTTAAACTCCTTAATGTCTTTACATGTTGAAGGATTAGGGCATAATCTCATATCAATCAGTCAATTATGCAACATAGGTATGTCTATCTTGTTTGAATCTAACTAGTGTAAAATTATTGTTGCTAAAACAAGTTTAATAGTTTTTTTCGGTAATAGACATGCAAATGTTTACATCTTGAACTTTCTTGATATAAAACCTGATGGTGTAAAATACCTGGTTGCAAAGGGGAGAAGATGCTGATTTATGGTATAGAAGACTTGGACATTTGAGCATGGATTTATTGCAAAAACTTTCCAAAAAGGAGTTGGTAAGAGGCTTGCCACCCAACACCTATGAAAATAATAAGGTATGCAACACTTGCATGAAAGTAAATTCATTAGATCTTCTCACAAAATCAAACACTAGGCGAGGACCACTAACCCTTTGGAAATGCTTCACTTAGAACTTCTTAGACTGATTAGTTCATAGAGCTTAGGTCATAAAAAGTATTGTTTACTTGTTATTTATGATTATTCTATAGATTCACGTGGGTCTCATTTCTAGCCAATAAAAGTGATTGCTTTAAAAATTTTGAAAAACATTCAAAGCGTCTTGAAAATGAAAAAGGTCTCCTCATTTAAACCTTAAGGTCGGATCATGGTGGAGAGTTTGAAGATGCTTTCTTCGAAAACTTTTGTTCTGAAAAGGTAATTCTTATGGGTTCTCTTCTCCATGAACACCTCAACAAAATGGAATGGTTGAAACAAAAAATCGAACATATAAGAGGTGGCTCAAACTATGATTAATGAGTACAAAGTACCTACGCACTTTTGGGCTAAAGTAGTAAATACAACTAGTAATATGAAAGATTTTTTAGAACAATTTAATTCTAAAACTGATAAATGCATATTTTTGGGATACTATACTTATGGCAACGCTTATAGAGTATTCAATAAAAGAACAAAGCTACTAAAAGAGTCCATTCATGTGAGATTTGATGAAACTAGTATTCCAGTTGTTTCTATTGATAGGAATGACAAAGAGCCCATTAGGGATTTCCCCAGATGAAAAAGTTGAGTCAAAGAAAACTATGTACTAGAGGGAGAGAGAATCTCAGGAGATGAGTGAAGATAGAAATGATCACACACCCGTAGATAATTTGAGGTTTCCATAAAATCATCCTCGAGAGTTAGTGATTAGTAGCCTGAGTGTAGATGTACAGACTCATTCATGTCCTAGTGAGTTTTGTGCAAATGTTATCTCCGAAATTAAACTCAAAAAGGTAAATAAAGTTTTAAAAGAAGATAATTTGGTCATTCCTATCCGTAATGAATTAAATTAGTTCACTAGGAACAATGTTTGAAAATTGGTCGCCAAACCAAATGAGCATCCTATTATTTTCACAAAATAGGTTCTAAAAAATAAATTGGATGAACAAGGTAATGTCACAGGGAATAAAGTCAGACTTGTTGCTAAAAGCTATAATCATATAGAAGATATTGATTTTGATGAAATCTTTGCGCCAGTTGCTATACTTGAAGCGATCAGGATTTTGCTTGCATTTTCCTGTTACTAAGGCTTCAAGCTCTATCAAATGGATATGAAGAATGCTTATCTAAATAGTGACATTAAAGAAAAAGTCTATGTAGACCAATCCCATGATATTATTGATCCTGAATTTCCAAATCACTACAAACATCACAAAGCTTTATAAGGTCATAAGCAAGCACCATGTACTTGGTATGATCGTCTAAGTTCTCTCAACTTAGGATAAATTTATTACTATTTTTCTAAACAAATTCTTTCTAATTCACAAAATGGTAGAGCTTAGAAATAGTATCCAGTCTTGCAAAATAATTCCAAGAGAGCCATTCTTAAAGTATTTTAATAAGTTTAAGGATTTTCTCATCCAATATCCTCATCATGGTCTAGAAAAGTGACGATTATGCTAAATCGTCTATGAAGAATTGAATTATTCTTCAAAGACATCCTTAAAATCTATGTGTCAAGGGGATTTTACAAAGAAAAACACTGACAAAGCTGGGAATTCTTAGAAAATTTGTCTAAAAAAACTATGCAATGGAAACACTGTGATGAATGAGTTTCATCAGTTACCCCAACCAAAGCCAATAGTCTTTTTCTAGTGTCAAATATAGCCTCTGAAGCAAAGATGGCTACAATTTTGTGTAGGTTGGAAGCCCTAGAAACCAAGAGCCCCATCTCAATTCAGTCAAGTTTTTACCTCAGGATGTCATAGCTGCCTATCTCAAGTCCATACTTTAGATGAATGTTCTCTCTTGGAAAATAATTAACCACTAGAGCAAATGAATGCTACATTCTAGCGTCCAAAAAATGATCCGTTGTCTCCAACCTACAATCCGAGTTGGAGAAATTATCCAAATTTTATATGGAATCAGGAAATTTTTTTTAGAAATCAAAATTTCACTCCCACATCAACCCCATAATTTTCTAGCAAAAATACAGTTCCATTCAACACACCAAATAATTTTCAACAATCCAATCTATCCTATCCAAACTAGCCTCCTCATCATCAACCAGTAAACCGTGTTCCACCAAGTTCTGATGATGAGAAATGTTTAGTGTCTTAGAAAAAGGTTTAGAAGCCATGATCAAAGCTTCTACACAAAACATCAACATGTTGACTTAGTCATCCAATACTCTAAATTCCTTCATACAAACAGCTGGTCAAATGCTCAATTCCAACACTCAAGTCATAGCTAGGTTAGAAATCCAATTTGGTCAACTGGCTAGTGCCGTGAGTAAAAGAGAGAAAGAAATATTTCTGAGTCAACCTATTGTAAACCCTAAGCACACTGGATCAAGTTCAAACCACCAGCTCAAGTGAATGTAGTTCACACCTTACAATCCAGAAAATAGATAGATAATCAAGTTAGAATGCCTCCGTATCAAACTCCTTCTTCCTCTTCTCCTATTCAAAATATTGAACCAGAACAAACTCTCTCTCCTTCTGATCCCTTTTGCTGACCCAGAATCTGAACCCAAAACTGAGCCTAATCTAGATAGGTATAAACTCATTGCTCCCTTTCCAAATAGACTCAGATCTAGAAAAAACTATTTCCAAGTAGAGAAAATCCTAGAAACTTTCGAACAACTCAAAACATTTCAGCCTTAGATGCAGTCAAAAAAATCCCCTCTTATGCGAAATATTTGAAGGATTTGTGCACTAAGAAAAGAACCACTATTGTTCCCAAAAAAGTCAAGGATAGAAGTACTTAACTAGTTATATAATCAGTGCTTCAGAGGATTGAGATTTAGTGCATAACATTATATAAAAATAAATAAATTAAATAACCACGGGGATGGTAGTTAAGTGTAGAGAATAACGACTTAAAGCGATGATATTGAAACATTATTAACACTAGAAGGGGTAATATATATATATATATATATATATATATATATATATATATATATATATATATATATATATATATAAAACCAGGAATGGTAGTTAAGTGTAGAGAATAACGACTTAAAGCGATGATATTGAAACATTATTAACACTAGAAGGGGTAATATATATATATATATATATATATATATATATATATATATATATATATATATATATATATATATATATATATATATATATATATATATATATATATATATATATATATATATATATATATATATATATATATATATATATATATATATATATATATATATATATAGCAAATCTCCTATAAACTTAAGTTTATAGAAAATAGTCATACACCAACCTTTCTATCCATTGATGTTACCTTGGGATCCATGAAAGATATGAAGCCCATTTTGAGATTTGTGCATCTCTTGATGACACAAATCTAAAGGCATCATCAATGGATAAATAAGTTGGTGTATAGTATTCCTATAAACTTAAGTTTATAGGAGCCTTGCTCTCTCTCTCTCTATATATATATATATATATATATATATATATATATATATATATATATATATATATATATATATATATATATATATATATATATATATATATATATATATATATATATATATATATATATATATATATATATATATATATATATATATATATAAACTTGGTAGCAAGCACATGTTTTTGTGCTTGGTAGTGAGTGGCTCATTACCATCAACTCATTAAAATGGGGACCACGTTCACATGGATTAGAGTGTTAATGGGAATGAGACACATCACTATCAAGCAGAAAATTTGTGCTTAGTACCAAGTTCTATATTTTCTCATACATATATATATATATATATATATATATATATATATATATATATATATATATATATATATATATATATAGAGAGAGAGAGAGCTCTTATAAACTTAAGTTGATAGGGAATAGTCATACACCAACTTTTGTATCCATTGATGTTGCCTTGGGATCCGTGAAATCAAGAGATGCACAAATCTCAAAGTGGGCTTTATATCTTTCACGGATCCCAAGGCAACATCAATGGATAGAAAAGTTGGTGTATGACTATTCCCTATATACTTAAGTTTATAGGAGCCTTGCTCTCTCTCTCTCTCTCTCTATATATATATATATATATATATATATATATATATATATATATATATATATATATATATATATATATATAATTTTCGACTTAAGTATGATAATCACTACTCTTGCTTAACTAAATAAGAATGTAACTAAAGATATATTTTTAATGGTGTTTGCTCAATGTAGTTGTGGTTTAAATTTGTACTTTTTCTTCATGATTATTGTGTTGGTGTGATGATGTTGTTGTACTAGCATAATTGACATCTATGTTTTATTTTGTTATACCGTTTGGAATAAGTAGTGATAGTACTTAGAACTGAGTAGATCAACATGGTAGTAAGACAATTTAATATTCTAAAAGGAGTATAAACTATTTTTTCCCACCGTGCAATATTAGCTGTCACTACAATAAAAGTTGCATGTGTTCACACATATTTTATAATGCATATAAAAGTGTCATTTTATTTACAAAGAATTAAATAACAGTGACACAAATAAAAATGTGGCAAATCACGACATATATTTGTGCTATTAGATAACAATGCAATAAAATTGAAAAAGGCTAAAAGTCCCACATAGATTGTGTGAGGATCTATTGATAGACTTAAATAATAAGTCTTAGATTAAGTATATTGATGATTAAATATTTATGATCATGTATAAGCTAAAGAACTCCATAGTTAAGTGTGCTTCTGTAAGAGTAATTCTAGGATGGGTGACCTTCTAGAAAGTTATAGTGTTAAATGGTGATACTCTTTATATTTTTATGGTATAGACATAATTATGTGTCACCACTCTAAGCACATGTATGTGTCACGAGTTTATTGACACATGTATGTGTCACCACTCTCAACATATATATGTGTCGTGAGTTTTACGACACATATATGTATCGTAAATTTTATGATATATGTATATGCAACAAGTTTTGTGACACATTCTAACATGTGTAGAAAGACGCTCTCCACACATGCTCTACCCACACTTTTGATATGTGTCACGCTCTACTTGTGCGACACAAAAATGCATCATATGGAGACAAAAAATGTATCATAATTTACAACTTTTGTTGTAGTGTATATTCCTATTGTCTTTATCATATCTTATCGCTCTATCATTTTGTTTGTCTAAAATTATTTATTTGATTACACTATCTATTTATGCTTATTATCCACTTGATTTATTTGTTTAAGTGTGAATTGTTATTGAAGTGGAGTGTGTCGGCCTCATTGCACTCCAATTAGGTCACAGGGTGTGACAATTTTGAAGGCCAAAGATAGAGTGCATCATCATCCCAAGGTAAGTGCTTTCTTGCTTAAATTTTTATTTTGAAAATTTCAAGTTATGGGTTTGGAGATCTCATTCTCCTCTTTCTTTCATGTAAACAAGTTTTTTGAAAGGTATAGTTTTCCATTTTTGTTGAATTTCATCCAGGAGAGAATATCTCTAAGAGGCGGATCTCAATCCATAATCTCTTTTAAGGAGAAGAACCCTTTGTTATGGTTTGCAAACTTGAGTCTTTGATCTATGATTTGATGAGATTTTTTATAAATTTTGAGTAGATCTTATTTTCTGCAATCTTTGAATGATTTTGGATCATTATGAGTAGGATTGATAAGAAATGTGAGTTAGATCTCAGCTTTATTGACCTAAGTTTTAAGGAGATCATAAAGGAAGAAATCAGGCTTTTTGATGAAGAACTTGAATTTTTAAGAAAGGTGGACCAATCAGCTCATCATGTCTCAATCATGAACCCTAATTTAGAGGAGATTTTCAATGCTGAGATTGAGTTCATCGAAGAATTAGAACAATATTCTGATCTTTGGTCCAATTTTAAACCCAACAATCCATCGATGGAAATGCATGCCAACGACATACACATTGATTTTTGTTTGACTGATTACTCCTTACCAACCTACCATAAAATTCTGCAAAAATTACTAAAAACCCCAGAAAGAACATAATTCAAGCATATACTAGAGTTTATCATTTTATACTTCTTTAAAATTTGAGGTAGAGTTTTCAAAGAATAAGGTAAGATTTGATGTCTGACTTGAGTTTTTATTTTAAAAATTTTATTCTACATCCTTGCTCTTTGTCTCATAATAATAAGAAAAAATTTTATTTTTCTCTCATTTGAGACTTTATTGTTTGTTTGGAAAAAAGAAAAAGAGAAAAAGGAAAAAAAGAAAAAAATAAAAAAGAATTTTTTGGCTATATCCTCCTCATACCAAAGGTAATTTTAAATTTTTATCATTTTATCATTGTTCAAGGTTGATTAAATAAATATAAGTATTTTATTTCCTATCTACTTTATTTTGTGCATCATATAGTTTGCATTGAGGACAATGTAAAATTTAGATGTGGGGTTGGAACTAGTCATATTTTCGCTCTATTTTATCCTTTTTTCCCCTTTCTTTTCTTTCCCTTAAAAAGTTGTGAC
Source organism: Asparagus setaceus (assembly GCA_012295165.1). Taxonomy (NCBI): domain Eukaryota; kingdom Viridiplantae; phylum Streptophyta; class Magnoliopsida; order Asparagales; family Asparagaceae; genus Asparagus; species Asparagus setaceus. Next base: position 28,778,396 of record CM022709.1, on the reverse strand, counting down.
TTGCCAACTTGATAAAGTTAATTAATAATTAATTTACTTGATGAAGTTTAAACTTTCTAATTCTTAGTTAGTTTTATACTTAAGTTAGCCGTTTATGATAACTCTAAATAAATTTTTATAAAGTAAATTTTAAGTGTTATACCTGTTGTAGCTCTAACTTAGAACTTTATTTGAAGTAATAAAATTTATTCATGCTTAATTTAGAGTGTAGAACAATTTCTCAAGTTCTCTTAATCTTATTTTTCTTTTCTTTTTATGCTTTATAGAGTAAAATTTTCTTTTCTTTATTTATTTTGCAGTTTAGATTTATTTTCTTGTTCTTTAATATTTTCTTGTATAGATTTTCTTTTTTATTTTTATTTTGTAATGTGAGTAATAAATTCTTGTAGGAAATCTAGGATTAGATGAAACTTGTTTAGTTTCCTTTTGTATTTTGAATTGCTCTCTTTGTGCTTAAGATGATCATGTTAGGATAATCAACTAGAGAACTAATTGATAGAAAAAGAGTTTGATAGTCTATACTTTCCTTGAGTGGTTTGATAGATTATGCTTATTCAATTATAGAGTTATTATCTAGTTATTTATTTCTTTTCATGAGTGATAATATTCCTAAGATATGATTTTGATAGGTTATGCTTGTTTTAAGTAACTTGATAGTCTATACTTAAGAAATCTAAGAAATATGTGAATAAAAGAGAGTAATTCTTAAATACAATTTGAAACTAACTATTAGATTCAATCCTAGATTCCTATTCTCCTCTCTTGATTTCCTCCATATTTTCATTCACTTCTCGTTTTGATTTGATTTTTTAGAGTAATTCTCTTGTTTTAGCCTTTTATTTTTGTGACAAATCTCTACCCAAAATACACACCACTTTCATTTACCTTATCATTAGTTTTCTATGTAATATAAGAACCCAAATAGAATTATCTTTCTAATACTCTCCTTCCCTGTGGATCGATATCTATAAATACTATAATTTAATTGTTGTGTACTTGAAACTTAGCTTATTTTTATCCCCATCATTATGCGATGACTTAGAATCCACAGACATTATGCATGTTGGCCTAGGTGATATATTGGACTATGGTTTGCTCGGTTTGTTATCATGAGACTTGGCCCTAGGGGTATACATGATTAGATACTATGATATGGTGTATACATGATGGCGATAATTGCTTATATTTGGATATTGGGTATGTCCCTCGTGACTCTAAATTAAACATGAATTTTATTTAAATTAAAAAGTTTTCGGTTTGGGATATGTTATGGCACTTCCTAACATTTCAATTATCAAATCATAATCAGCTTAAGTAGCAGACAAGTATCCCGCATTAAGATTCTCAGTTCAGTTCACCACTCTGAGACGACTCGAACGCCTAGCTCGGATGTCTCAAGGGACCAACATCTCGCGTGGCCGGCTCAAAAGGCAGTACTAGTCGAACTCCTCGTTGAGCCGAACCGGCGGACAACCCGCAGGGGGAGTTGGTGACACCTTGCGAGGCTGACTTTAAAGGTGGAACGTCTCGACATTCCACCTAGGATAAGAAGACAATGACATTCCTCGAGCCCCCCACTGGCATCAGGTCACCATCGCATTGAATGCGAGATCAGAGCCATCAATTCTTCATGCTGTAGATCTTTAAGACACGTCGACCCACGTGTCTCCTATCACTTCATCATAAACACCGAAGTGACCTCTTCCGTTCAATAGCTGACACTTGTAAAGCAAGTGCTGACTCAGCCGCCAGCTCATACTCGGCCAAAGTTACTAAATCACCCCTCTACCATTGCTATAAATAGGGGGACTATCTCGGTACGAAGGTAAGCAATTTTCTGCTCACTAAGCCTAAGAGCTGATTCAATCTATTAATTTCTTCTCCACTCAAGATTACCAACTAACTTGATTGTCGGAGGAACCACCGGGGAGCCCAACCCCAACCTCTTACGAGTTGTTACATGTGCAGCAAGCATCGGCAAACATCAGGACCAGATATCTGGAGGAGTTAGAGGACCCAGATTATCTCCAATCCATAATTAATTGACTGTGTCATCCATAGCATCAACAGTTTGGCGCCCACCGTGGGGCCTTCTTTCATCTCTAAGCAACGATGTTTAGTCATGATCAACACCCTGAGTCATCTGCCCGCCAATCTCCAGGCGGCCAACAAGCTGGCTTTGTCACCTAAGCCCAGCTAGAAGAATCCACCTAGCGGGTTGTCCAGTCTTTCCAGCAGTCTTTTGCTGCGTTCTCCAATGAGCTCCTTAGCCGGTTCACCCCCTAACAACCCCAGACGACTCTTGTTCAGCCGCCACCAGAGCGACAATGAGACGTCCCTTCTTTCCTCGAGCATGTGGATCATAGCGCTCAGCAGCATAGCTGTGGCAATCATTCATCTACGCAGCCGTGCCGGCAAGCCCATTTCATTGAGCCCCTCCGGCAACCCTCACCTCGCAGTGAAGGAACGGGAGAGAATTTTAGTCCCGAATGGGGCCGCCGAGAGCGTACCATGAGAAGGGCATCTCGGGCTCCTCAACCCCATCATGCCGCCCCAAGTCCTTCAGTGACCATTGCGGCCTCTGGATACGACCGGTCTTATTGACCAGTCGCTTAAGCCATTGGGGGGAACACCCCCCTCATGGACGACATCATGAAGGTCGCCTGCGAGAAGTTTAAGATGCCGCAGGTGGAGAAGTATAAGGGAGAGGGGGACCCGGCTGAGCATGTCCAAAACTATTATGATATGATGAGCATGCTGCAGGCGCCTGAGGCAATCATTTGCAGGTGCTTCCCCATCACTCTGTCGGAAAGTGCCAAGCTCTGGTGGAACGCTCTAGAGAAGAAGTCCATCGGTCACTTTGAGCAACTCAGTCAGAAGTTCGTCCATCACTTCTTGGCTGACACCAAGCAGAAACACCCCCCCCTCATGTGTTGATACAGATGACACAAGAACCCGGAGAGAGCCTCCGACAATACTTTAAGAGGTTCTAAGCGAAGAGACTAGAAGTTGACGACCCTGGAAGCCAGGTCACCATGTCCGCCATTGTAGCTAGCTTACTAGACAATGAGTTGGCTGACTCACTTGCTAAGAAGTGATGCACCACCTATGAGCAGTTGATGGCCAAGGCTCATGGATATATGGACATGGAAGACGCCCGAGCCTACAAAAGTGCGGCTAGGGCAACCAAAGTAGCAATAGTAGCAGCGACAGCGGCAGCAACCCTAGTAGTGGTAACCCAGTGCCCGCAGCACCAACAGCGGTTATAGCCTCCCCAACGATAGAACCCGCACGGGAGTCAGCAATGGACCCCTCATCAGGGCAGGAGTCGGCAAGAGGTCCCCCCAGAACTGACTATCGTCCCAGCCAGGTCGACCGGAGAGACCGCAGGAGGGAGCCTCCCTCGAAGCCAGTCCTCACGGCTCTCAATACCACCCTCACTAAAGCCCTCCATATGGCGCAGCAGGAGGGACATCTTAACTCTCCCCCTCCTCGCATGAAGTCAGATCCTCGAAATCAGGATTCCTGACAGTATTTTCGATACCAGCGAGACCATGGGCACCTCACTAATGACTGTCGAATCCTCCAGAGGGACATTGAAGACTTGATGCAGAGGGGTTTTTTGAGGAAGTTTGCCTCCCCAAGGGATAGGAGAGAGCCCCCACCAGTGGGAGCCGACAAAAGATCCTGCTCCAGATCGCCTCACCCTCAGCAGCAGACCGACACCCAGCCAGTCGAAACCAGCAGCAGGGGGATAATCCTGGCCATCAGTGGTGGTCCCACAGTAGGAGGAACCTCTAACAATGCTCACAAGAAATATGCTAAGCGAGCTTTGCAAGTCGACTAGGCCGGCAAGAAGCTGAGGGCAGAGGAGCCCATTTCCTTCAGCGACTCAAACTTGAAAGGTGTCGAGACGCCTCATGATGACTCCATCATCATCATAGCCGGGATCAATGGCTTCCAAGACAAGAGGGTCATGGTCGACACATGCAGCTCAGTGGATATTCTATACATCGATGCTTTCAATCAGATGGGTATCGACAAATCTGAGCTGCAACCTTGTCTGGGCCCGATCATTAGATTCACAGGGCATGAGATCATACCGGAAGGGATAATAACTCTCCCCCTAACCGTTGGTGAATACCCCCCGTCAGTCCATGGTTCAAACCCAGTTCCTGGTGATGAACATCAAGTCAGCCTACAACGTTATTTTGGGAAGAGCAGCCCTCAATAACTTACAAGCTATACCTTCTACCTGTCACCAGATGATTAAGTTCCCAACTCCTATGGGAGTCGGAATTTCCAGGAGCAACCAATGGGAGGCTAGATCCTGTTATATGCTCTCGATGAAAGGGAAAGGAACTGCAGAAACACTCCCCATCGAGAAGATAGGCCTCCAGATGGAGAAGAAGTTAGAGCGAGAGAGGACGACTCCCGTTGAAGAGCTCTAAGAGATCCCGGTCAACCGAGAAGGGATAAAAAAGGTCAAGATTGGATCCAGCCTTGTTGGCTCCCAACGGAGTGCTGTGATAGAGTTCCTACTTGCAAACACAAACGTGTTCGCTTGGGGACCGGAAGACATGTTGGGGATTCCCCCCGAAGTAGTGAACCATGAGCTCTCAGTCAACCGACATACAAAGCCGGTTCGACAAAAGAAGAGACATCTCGGCCCAGAGAGACAAAAGGCGGCCGTAGATAAAGTCGACCGACTCTTACGAGCTGGTTTTATTCGAGAGGTACAATACCCGGAGTGGCTATCCAACATGGTGCTGGTGAAGAAGGCCCTCGACAAGTGGAGGATGTGTGTGGACTTCACAGACCTCAATAAGGTATGTCCAAAAGACAGCTACCCTCTCCCCCGGATCGACCAATTAGTAGACGACAGTGCAGGCCATGTGCTGTTGAGTTTTATGGATGCCTTCTCAGGCTACAATCAGATCCTTACGGCGGAGCATGATCAAGAAAAAACTTCTTTCATCACAGACCAAGGAACCTATTGCTACAAAGTGATGCCCTTCAGTCTCAAGAATACAGGGCCACGATCGAGGTCGGTCAACAAAATTTTAAGCCCGGCTACATACAGCGTGGTATGTGGATGACATCCTAGTGAAGTCGAAGCAGGTGTCATCCCATGTGGCGAATCTAGAAGAGACTTTTTCTATCCTTCGGCGCTATCGCATGAAGCTCAACCCAGCCAAGTGTACTTTTGGGGTGCAGTCAGGAAAATTCTTGGGATTTATGATCACCCAGAGAGGTATTGAGATCAACCCGAGAAGATAGCCGCCATAGAGCAGCTACCTGAACCGCGCACTATGAAAGATGTGTAGAGGATGAGTGGGAAGATAGCGGTGCTGGGCCGCTTCCTTTCTAAATCTGCCGAGAGGAGCCTCCAATCCTTCAAGACCCTGAGAGGAAGCAAAGAGCTGAAATAGAGCCAGAGTTGGACGGCCGAATGTAGCGAGGCCTTCAAAGACCTCAAGGCATACTTGAGCACCAAACCACTGTTTAGTCAACCCATAGAAGGAGAAGTCTTGTTCCTCTATTTAGCCGTATCTATCGAAGCTGTTAGTTCCATCGTAGTTCAAGAAGAGGAGAACATCCAAAAGCCGGTGTATTATGTTAGCCGGATCTTGAAAACGGGTGAGCTCAACTACCCACTCATTGAAAAAGCCTCCTTCCTCCTCATTATCATAGCTTGGAGACTTCGCCCATACTTTCAAGAGCACTCCATCATTGTGCGGACGAGCTTGCCTTTGAAGAAGGTTCTCGGTAGCCCTACCACTTCAGGGAGGATGATCACTTGGTCGGTCGAGCTCAATGAATATGATGTGAAATTCGAGCTGAGGAAGGCCATCAAGGCCCAAGCCCTCGCTGACTTCCTCATCGAGTCGACTGTAGCAGAAGATGAACCATCTCCTCCCTTGCTTCCAAGCCAATCCAAGCCTCTGACATCTTGAGCAATCGAAGTGCCCCATCGCCTAGATGCGTCACAACCTTGAGCACAATTCGCCAAAATTTGCTTCCTGGTGGCTACTGAGAGTGGATGGGTCTTCTAGTAAGCCGGCAGCAGAGCGGGATTCGTCCTACGTGGCCTCGATGTGTCGACACATGAGCACTCCATTGCCTTTAATTTTTTAGCCTCCAACAATGAAGCCGAGTATGAAGCTCTTTTGGCTGGTCTCCGAGCCGCCCTAGCAGTAAAAGCTGAACGCCTCTACATCTTGGCCGACTCCCAGCTTGTGGTCCACCAAGTAAATGGAGAATATGCAGCCAAAGACCCAAGGATGATTCTATATCTGAAGGCGGCTAAGGAGCTGCTGAGCAACTTTGTAGAATCCAGAATCATCTAGGTCCCCCGCGCTCTCAACGCTCAGGCGGACGCCTTGTCCAAGCTCAGATCCACTAGCTCAAGAGGTGGTCTAAGGCCCATCCACACTGACACTCTCAAGTGCCCAAGCATTATGGAGACGTTGAAGCTAGTTATGCAGATCGAGACATCCGTAGAACCCTGTTGGATCGATCCAATCATTCAATATCTGACAAAGGGGACCTCGCTAGAGAATGCTGCGGAAGCTAGGAGTTTGCACATGAGTGCTCTTTGGTATCTTATGCTTGATGGTCCGTTCTATCGGATGTCGTACTCCAGCAGTGGGGTGGGGCCCTATCTCCGACATCTTCGGCCAGCAGAAGCCAGCTACGTTCTCAAGGAAATTCATGAAGGAACTTGCGAGAATCATCCAGGGACCAGAACTCTCGCCTAGAAGGTCATCTGCTAAGGGTATTATTGGCCCATGATCCTAACCGAGTCCAGGAGACTCGTATCCCACTGCAATAAGTGCCAACTCTTCTCAAGCATCCCTCGAACCACCGCCACCGAGCTAACCCCTATATTGAGCCCAATTCCATTCACCCAATGGGGTTTAGACTTGCTGGGGTCTCTCCCAATAGCCTCGAGGTAGCAGAGATTTTTGATCATAGCCATCGACTACTACACCAAATGGATCGAAGCTGAGCCTTTAGTCAAAATTGGTGAGAGCAACATCACCAAATTTGTGTGGAGATCTATCGTGTGTCAATTCGGCATTCCCCTCTCATTCATCACCGATAACGACACCCAATTCGATAGCAAAGGCTTTCGGAGCTTCTGTCAGGAGTGGAACATTCGGCTCAAATTCGCCTTGGTGGCCCATCCGAAGTGCAATGGACTTGCAGAAGCCGCCAACAAGTGCATCCTCCAAGCTCTCAAGAAGTAGGTGGGCCGAGCAGCCGGGAGTTAGGTTGATGAACTACTAGGAATCCTGTGGTCCTACCGCACCACCCACAAGAACTCGACGGGCGAGACCCCCTTCAAGCTAGCTTATGGAGCCGAAGCGGTCACCTCAGTCAAAGTCGGCATGCCGACCATATGACTGCGGCATTTTGATGAAGAGTTGAACATTGAGGGACTTCGACTCAGACTCGACCTCATTGATGAAGTTAGGGAAAAAGCCCTCTGATCCCAAGTCATCAACCAGCAACGCATCGCTCGACACTACAATAGCTATGTCTGACCTTGGAGATTCAATATCTGCGATCTTGTCCTCCGGAGAGCCATTTTCGACAAAGACAGCCGACGCGACAAGTTAGCCGCCACTTGGGAAGGACTCTACACCATTCTCAAGGAGATGCGCCTGGCACCTATGGCCTAAGAAGCTACGATGGAAGGATCCTGCAACATCCTTGGAACATCGAGCACCTTAGGCAATACTATCAATAATATGGTATACAAGTTTCATTTATACTATAAAATATTTTGACTAACAACTATGTGCCATTCCTTTGTCTAAGTGTTGTTCGGACGACTCATGAAAAGACCTTGGCACCCTCATTAAGACCAAGGCACCTGACCACTCGGCCGTCATTTTTTAAAAGACCTTGGCGCCCCCATAAGCCCAAGGAAAGAGCCGAAAAGACCCAACCACTCGATCGTCATTTCTAAAAAGACCTTGGCACCCCCCTAAGCCCAAGGCAAGAGTCGAAAAGACCTTGGCACCCTCATTAAGACCAAGGCACCCGACCACTCGGTCATCATTTCTGAAAAGACCCTGGCGCCCCCATAAGCCCAAGGCAAGAGCCGAAAAGACCTTGGTGCCTCTTCAGGGTAAAACCAAGGCGCACCAACCATTCAGCCTACTCATAAAGACCTTGGTACCCTCTTGGGATAAAACCATGACATGCCAAGCCAATTTAGAGAGACCTTGGTATTATTTTCATGAATAAAACCAAGGCATCTCAACTTCTCAACTGACCTCAACTCATGAGAGGACTCTATCGCTCGTACCAAAATACATTGCCGACAAGAGAAACCTAAGGACGAGTCATTTACCTCGTCCTACACATATCCGACTCATCACAATCAACAATCACTTACAAGAATCCGTCATAGACTAATAACTCAGACAATGAAGCAAAAATTCCATAACAATTGAGAGAGACGAATAAGTCCAAATTTTCATTCATTCTTCAGAAATTTACATCATTCACATAAAAGAGATACATCTTTTACACTCCTTGGTCCGGATCAGGAGTGGGACTCGGTAGATTGGTGCTGGAACCAGGAGCTGGAACTTGTGAAGCAGCGGGAATACCAGCAAGAGGGACTTCTTCTTCTGGGTCATCCCCTGGGTCATTATTCTCTCCCTCGTCCACCTGCAACTTTACTCCCCCTCCTACCGTCTCAACCTCCTTTAAGAAGTTGAGATAGATAGAGACTCGAGGGGGATAGTCGCTGTCGGTAAGAGGTCAAGATCCGGGAGGGAGTTAGGAGGCAAGGAGTCAAAGCCAGCTTTGCAAGCTAACGCCACTTTGACCTTACCCAGAGGACTATTACGATATTCTTCTATTATTTTTGCCTTATGAGCCTCTGAGTCCAAGCCGGTGACACTAGCCTCCAGGGCTCGGACGGTAGCCTGGGTCGCTTCATGGGCCACCCGCTCATCCTTGAGGTCGAGCTTTGCGTTGTCGGCCGCCCATCGCTCCGAACAAACCTGCTCTTGGGCTTCAAGCCTATAGCGCTTCTCCATGGCGATCTCCTCACTCAAATATTTGATCCGAGAGTCCTTCTCACTAATGTTCTTCTCCAGGTGGTCGATCTTCTCCTCGAGCTGGGTGATGCGAACCGTCTGCTTACAGCGGTGTGACTTAAGCCCCTTGAGTTGGTCGTCCCTAATCTCCAGCTCCCGTCACCACTGACCGTTGTTGCGCCTTAGTTTGGCCTCAAGAGCCATGACCTTCTTCTCTGCCTCCTCCCTAGCCTTCTTCTCGGCGGCTATCTTCATTTCAAAATTGGAGGGAAAATCATGCGCGAAGCAAAGCCAAAAAATAACTCCTGCTCAATCAATGCCCCAAGTAGGCAATAGCTCTTAAGAGCCAAGTGGAAGCCAACGGATGGCATCTCCCTCAAAACCTCCTCGTCTCGGGGGAGGGTGAATTGCTTCACGGCCAGGACCTGAGTGAAGCTCGACCCCAAGACCAAGCTTTCTTTATCAAGAGGGGTCCGCGGGATGAACCCCTCGCTCTCCGGGGCCACCTCTCTAGGGAGATGGCTATCTCCCATCGCCCCGATCATCTTTGCCTTGAACTCATCCCTTTTTTGGGGTTTGAGCTCAGAGATGGAGTGGGGGTAGGGCCAGCAGAAGTCACTGTCTAGAGCTGCAGCACCCGAATCCCCTCGAGCTTCTATAGATTGGAGAGGGACCGCCACCTCTCCAGCAGCACTCGTCACCCTAACCGGCTCCTTACTCGGTCTATGATCTGATTCGGATAGCGGAGCCGGAGCAGGTGACTCCTCCATTTGGGCGACTGGGGTGGCAGGCTCAACCACTTGATCTCCCCCTATAAAATTTGAAGCGACAACAACGTATGGCCTTCTGACATCATAACGTCTTTTCAAACAATGACTCGTCGTCTACCCAGAAGATGCCTTGTAATACACAAACCGATGACTATTCAAAATCCAGTCAACTCGGCCTATCAGTCGACTCGGCCTATCAAACTAAACAAGTGATTTAACGAACCGACTACTCGCGGGACCGGTTGAAAATGCGGTGTTAGCCGACCTTCGAACCAGCAGACTCAAACAACAAGATTTTTATCTTAGATTGGTGAAGTTATCACTCATTAGGCAACACAAGTCTGCCATCTATTACCTTAAGTCTTCGTACGAGGAAGCCACCAACTTGGTTGACTCCAATTTTAAACACTTTGTCATTTTTCAGAAAAGTGAACAAGCATAAGACCCTGGCGCCTAATTAAGTCCAAGGCACCTACTGTCCGCCTAACACAGATTACTCTGCAAAGCAGTTCAACTCAGCTATCGGACTCACAAACAAGTCGACTCGTCCCATAAAACTCAACAAACGAGTTCAAAAAATAAGAACAGACTAAGTGAACAAAAGAATTCTTTATTGATGTTTTGAAATATTTACAAGTTTACGTTTATAAAATGTTGAAGATACAAAAACCTAAGAAGCTAAAGCTAAGGAGATTGGGAGAAGTCCATGCCCACTCCAGGGGTCAGAGGAAGGGCACTAGTAGTCATAGGCGGAGGAATCGACTGTGATCCCGACTCAGCCCCTTCCTCCCTTCGGCCTAGGGAGCTCTCGCCCCTTCCTCGGTCTTCTTGGCAAGGGCCTCAAGCCCCTCATCGTCATCCTCCTCCTCGTCCTCCGCATCGATGGCGTCGAGATTGAATCCTCCCCCTTCCTCTCTATATCCTCAAGGGCCTCTAAATAGTTGGCGACTCTTCGAGGGTAGTGGAAGTGACTGGGTGTGCTTCTCATTTTAGTCGGGAGCTGTGCCTCAAGATAGTCATATCCAGCCTTGCAGGCGAGTGCCACCTCCGCTTTCCCGATGATGCCGTGGCGGTACTCTTTGACGGCCTCAGACCGGTAGGCCTCAGACTCTAAGAAGGAGATTCGACACTGGGCCAGGACCAAGTACTCCTCTCGACAAGTGCTCTCTTGCTGGAGCCTATTTCAAGCTATCTGCTCCTCCTTAAGCTTGTCCTTAGCACGCTGAGCAGCATGGCACTCCACCGTAACCTGTACCAGAGCACGGTCCTTTTCCGCTAGCGTACAGGTGAGTTCCTCAGACAACTGCCTAGCTTTCTTCTGGCTCTCGTGAAGCTCACGCTTGAGCCTGTTGATTTTGGTGGACTTTTGGGCATCTGAGGCTTTCAGATCCTCCACCATCTTTTCCTTCACCTCCATCTCGATAACTCCCTGAGAGCCTTCTCAAGGTTGGCCGACACCTCAATTCTTGGACTCCCTACAGTAGCATGAAGCTAGGCATAGACCCTCGAATATGCTCCATGCGGCTGAATATTTCCTGCTCCACCAAAGCTCCGCGAACCAAATAACTTCGGAGGACTAGATGGAGGCCCACATTGAGGACTTCCGCCAAGATCTCCCTCTCACAGCGAAGCTAAAAATGCTTAACCGCCTTTGACTGGGTGACACAAGATTCAAGGACCGGGGACCTCGAATCGAGATGGCGCCCTGGCTCGTGCCTATTCTCCAGGATCGGCTCCCTCTCATATCAAAGACCAGCTTTGGTAGACTCTGTTATTAGCATCCTCAGCCTGTCCCAAGTGGGCGTATCGATCTCCTCGACGCGATGAGGGAAAGGCTAGTTCAGATCCGTAGGCAACGGCCCCCCCTCAGTAGCGAGCTCCCCCTTGGTGATCGACTCCTTCCCACGGTGACGAGTCAGCTCAACAGGAGTATCTGAACCCCTCGCACCCCTTGATAGAGCACTTGTCTCCACCGGAATGTCTCCTGCAGGGACCTCAGCTTTAGCCGCAGTTGACAAGGGTGCCGCCCCTTCCTCCTGCTCAGATGACCCTTCATCCAGTTGGATGATCTCGGTCCCTGATGTCTCGGTAGCTCCCCTCGGCCCTTGGTTGCCTACCTTTTGGAGCTGCATCTTCTTCTCGGCTGGCATGGCCGAAACCACTGCGCCTTCCTGTTGGGTCGCGATTTTGGCCGCCTGGGATGGAACCGCTGCCGCCCGATTTTTGGCTGCCTGGGATGGAACCGCTGCCGCCTCAGCCGGTGCCTAACCTTGGCGAGGATGCTTGGCAGGCCTTGTCAATGCCCCACCTTCTTAAGGCTCGGCAAGCGAAGCACTTGGCCCCTTGGCGCTTTCAACCGAACCAAGGATCAGCCTATTCACCCTTGCCTGATCACTAGCCGTAGGAGCCACGACAGAGACTTGAGCCACCCGCAAAATTGACTTGTCGAACAGATACTCGATCTTGCGGGAGCCGGCAAACGCCTTGATTTGGTCGAAAGCATCTTTCTCATCAGGTGACAGTTTCTTTAGAGACAATGCTTATTTTACCACCTCTGTCCAACTCGAACAACCCAACTCCAGGTCAGCTCCTTCCATCTAGACAAATTTCTCCTTTCAATCTTTGTTTGATTTAGGAAGGTCGAGGACGAGCTTGAACCAACCCACAACTTGGAAGTGGTAATGAGCCTCTTTTTGGTTCACCTTGACGTTGAGCAAGTGTCCCAACACATTCAGAGACGGCTGAATTCCCAGCCACTGGAAGATAACCACAAAGCCCACTAGGGCCGCAATGACGTTCAGCTTCAACTGCATAGGGGATACCCCCAAGGCCGAGCAGACATGGTCGATGAAGGGATGCAGTGGCAGGCGCAAGCCATACTCCATATGCTGGATGTATAGCGGATTCTTACCCTCAGGATGATCATAGATCGCCTGAGACCTCATTGGCGCCGTCAGTTTGTAAGCCCGAGGGATGTCATATTTATCGTGGAGAATCTTCAGCTACACCATCGTTACCTTCGAGTGGATCTCCGACAGTAATTCTTGCCTAGCGTTAAGAGCGGGAGTGTCCATTACTGCAGATCAGGAAAATCACCGGAGAAGAGAGTTGATTAGAGTTCTGGAAGAGATGGAGGAATTTTGCAGCGACAACAGCCTCCATCATCCCCTCCACGATCCCATTTATAGGCATCCATACCCGCAACTGTCAAGATCGCGGCGACCAAGTTGGTTCGAAATCAACAGCCCAGATCAACTTTGGAATCCAAAGTGCCTCACCACGATCGAGGCAAAGCACGCCTGCCTTAACTAGCCCACAACTAGGCACAAAGCGCGAAGCGCCCGCAGTCAAAAAAGTAGGTAGTGACGTCAACCACGTCGCGTCAGGAGAACTGCTCACATTCCAGTACTTAATGAGCCTCACGACGAGTTACGGTACCTCTGTTTCACTCGGACCCGTGGCCAGCTCAAAAGGCGGTACTAGTCGACCCGGCGAACAACCTACAGGGCGAGTTGGTCGACACCTTGCGAGGCCGACCCGAAAGGTGGAACGTCTTGACATTCCACCTAGGATAGGAAGACGACGACATTCCTCAAGCCCCCCGCTGGCATCAGGTCGCCATCGTATTGAATGCGAGATCAGAGCCATCAATTCTCTGTGCTCGTACATCTTTAAGACACGTCGGTCCATGTGTCTCCTATCACTTCATCATTAACACCGAAGTGACCTCTTCCATTCAACAGCCGACACTTGTAAAGCAAGTGCTGACTCAGCCGCCAGGTCATACTCGGCCAAAGTTACTAAATCACCCCTCTATCATTTCTATAAATAGGGGGACTATTCTCAGTATGAAGGTAAGCAATTTTTTGCTCACTAAGCCTAAGAGCTGATTCAGTCCATTAATTTCTTCTCCGCTCAAGATTACCAACTAACTTGATTGTCGGAGGAACCACTGGGAGCCCAACCCCAACCTCTTACGAGTTGTTACATGTGCAGCAAGCATCGGCGAACATCAGGACCAGATATCTGGAGGAGTTTGAGGACCCAGATCATCTCTAATCCATAATTAATTGACTGTGTGATCCATAGCATCAACAGGATATACTGCTACTGTGAGTGGAGGCTCGTGATTTTCCACCACCAAAAATTTAATGAAGTATAAAGCACAATAAACCAAGAAATAGATTAAGTATCCGCGTGTATCAATTCATGATTGACTTGTGTTTGGTATTTGATGGGCATGTTTTGTTACTCTAGAATCCTAGTCGAAGAGGGCATCCACATGATGGATGTTCTCTATGGATTGGGTTATTCGGGTCTAATGCATAACATATCATGTACAACCACGGAATTTAAAAATTTCACGTGGGTTTGATCTATCAGCTTATCTGTCTACTTATCCATTAGTTCTTGTTTTAGCCTATCAGTTATTGGCTTTAATCTTTGTTTAGACAATGTTTTTAATCCTCCTCTATTATGGTGTAGCTCTTATGTATCTTGCTTATTTCAGTTAATACTTTAGACTTGTATGGTTGGGTGGCTTTATTATCATTATGTTTATGTGGATGACATTGATATCAAACTTGTGATATCTTTCTATGTTATTCAGTTATATGTAGGATTTGTTGACTATTTCAGTTATATTATTATTACTTCGGTGAGTATTCATTGTTATATGCTTGCTTATGCTATATATCAGTTTCCTCTATATTTGCGATCATATATTATTCTGTGATTTTGTTCTTGTTGTGGATATTGTGATGTATATACCAATCCATCAGATAGGCTTAAGTATATGTTTTTAGGTAGACTTTGACTCTATTGCATATGCTGCCTACCCTAGTTACATGCTCGTCATGTGATATTGGGACACAAGACATATGACAAGTTCACAGTCCTAATTTATTAAGTAATACTAGTTCGGTCTAATTTATTCCTAAAAGTGGTATCACAGATGAGCTCGTGGGTCCAAAAGCGAGTGAAGTCTAATGTAAAGCTCCAAGATGCATGAAGATATGATTGAGGTCAGCTTAACCCACCAGCCTAGATAGTAAAAGATTATTGATTAGTTTGTATGTAATGTTGCTATCATATAGTTATCAGTTGAGACCGTGCATGTCTAGTGTGGACTAAGATCTAGTTAGTCCACAATTGTTGAAGATTCTATGGATATTGGTAATCGTATTGCTTGTCGGTGATTGCTAATTTGCTAATTTGAGCCACAATCAAGTTAAGCTACGGATGATGGATGATGCTTGAGATTTCCCTCGGATGTGACAATATTGTAATCAGCCGACATGGTGGAAAATCCTATGGATGATGGTACCCATGTTCAAACTCCACGGTTTCTTTTGTAGACAAAGTTAATGGAGGCCCATGTGGTTTTCTAGATCTATTGAGGTATGCTGACAGGACCTTATTTTCTCATGTCAGAAGCTATCATATTATATGTTATAATTAAATCAATTCGCATTTTCTCATTCAATCCACCACCTCTTAATTAGCTTAAATGTGGATCTTTAATTAAGAAAATTGGCACAATGACAACAAACCAGAAAGCTAAAACACGTTTCGGAGACTAAGAATTAGATTCACAGTTATACTAATTCTTTTTAATGATTAAACTAAATATAAATTAGTCAGACACGTGTTTCACTAATCTAATTAAGGGTTGTTGTAAAGAAATAAAGAATTACAAGTTGCTATTTCAAGGGTTATATAATAGTGATAGTTTGGAGTCATAGCAAATAAAAGGTCAACATGAGCCTAACCCTTTGAAAAGTATCTAAAGCATAGAGATGCCGAATAGGAGAGGAAAACTATGTATTATGTAGTTTTTATTTCCAAAGAAATTACTAAAAACATAATACCACGCTTTGTTCATCCGAAAACATTTCGTGAAAGTTGTCAAATTTCACTATAGTACAACTTTGCAACAAGGCCTAATCAGATTCACTTTCGATCACTTTAATTGGTAATTAGCTAATATCAATACTCAAGTCATGAGAGCATCATTTATCTCTTAATCTACTATAGGTTAATCAAATTGAGTATGAAGGCTCGAGCTCGAGGCTAAAAGAGTTCAGAAGAACCATCAAATTCTTCTATTATTTTATGTCGTAAATAAATCAAGGAAATATTGCCTCTATTCGCCGAGCTTTTTAGAAGAATCCAACTTTTCCGTTTGGAAAGTTACTTTTTATCCCCATATAAAAAATTTAATCAATTGTGAGAAACCCTTGTCCCCACATGCATTCACTATTCTTTATTTATTTATTTATTTATTATTATTATTATTTTGATAGCTCAGAAAACATGTTTATTCCTAAAAATCAATGCAACAACAGCCAATACAAATAACACGATCACCTCTAATTCTCCTCTATACCCTCCAACATATTTTTTTGCAGACCTAGAAGCTTTCGAGATATATAGCCTTTCGCGCTAAAGTGTGAGCAACACCATTTCTTCTACGATGAATAGCTCAGGCATTCCAGAAATCCAACGAGATGCACAACCTTCGAATGTCCTCCACCATCTGCCCAAAAGGCGATAACATCATAGAATCACCCAGAAAAGCTTGAATAACTCGCTCAGTGTTGCCTTCAAGTTTCAATCCTTCTAAAACATGTGTCACATACAAACTGTGCAGCTTCCACTCTAGCCCGGAACTCTACATACTTATGTTTCCATGGACATAGACTAACTTAGACGATCCTGCATAAAAAATATCATCAGCATCTCATACTACTACTCCCACACCAATCGCTTTCTACTCTACAAATACCGCACCATCTATATTAACTTTCACATTGCCCGCATTAGGAGGAATCTATCTCCTTGCGATTGAGGTTATGTTATGGAATGAAATAGTTTCTTGAGACTTAAGAAACATATTTGATAATCTTTCGCTTCAGAAACCAGTTCCATAGCCTCTCTTCTCCTCCCTTGGTGTTTGACTTCATTTCTATTTTTCCATAATAGCTAATAAATTACACAAATGAAGTCAACTTTTTGCTCCTCTACCACTTCCTCTACTTCCCACGTATCCATTTGCCGGTTCGAGTGCCCTCCCTCCTGTCTAATGAAGGATTAATGCTTGCACATACGCACACCAATCTAGCATAGGGACAACTCCATAATACATGATGGATCGATTCACCATCTACTTCACATACCCAACAGCCTTCCGTAACTGCTAACCTCTCACATCTCGCTACCTAATTGGAGCACAATGTGACCGGTACACACCATTTTGACGATGACTTCATTGCAATAATGTGTTAAGCCTATAATTATCACTACTCATTTTCATTTATTTATCAAAACAAGTCAATTCAGAAAAGTTTATTTTTCACAAAAGGGACAAATATCTAAATTCATTTAATAAACCAACAACAAAACCCATATCTAACCATTCATATTCGTAACCAAGTCATTGCATACAATCCAGTTCACATCAACTACCTGGGAATGGAACAAAACAATCTATCAGAGCAGATTCAGCAAGTACCATAAAAGGAATAGGAATCCAAAAGAACGGGCTTATGAATAATAATTCACAATTAAAATAAAACAAAAGAGTGATAAGCTCAAAGGGATACTGATAAGAAATAGATATTTTTGCTCAAGCGAAATGGTAGAGCTATAACATGTGATAAAAATAGTAATATAAATAGGCAAATAGACCATAAAATACGTAGTGGGCTGATAATGATAATCTACACCTTAATAAACATAATGTCACTACTAAGCATGTCTACTTAAATCATAATCATTCTATCACAACTTATACTAAAAGTATACTAAAACACAAGTGAAAATGATGTGAGAATAATCATCAATTTATCAAATAAAGCAGAGGATGTCTTTTACTCTACCGCAACGTTATCATCATATCACATCATCATAGTAATCATGAAGTAAAATTACAAATTTAAACCACAACGCCCATAATCTAATGTAGATATCTCAAAGGACTGCTCCTACACGGTAAATAATTAAATACTCTCTCGAGTCATATTACTTCTAATAGTTTTATAATTTCCCATCAATTTTTATGTGTCTAATCTCTCCGAGCATAATTGGACACTTTGAAATATTAATCATATAACAACTTAAAGTTGGTTGTTAATCAAATACTCATTTGAGAAAATAAGATGATTTAAGAGCAAAAATCGCTCAACATATCTCAAAAGAGTTGTGGAGAATATGATAGCTCTATTTAGAGTTTGAACTATAATTCATCCTCATTTGATTAAAGTAGCTCAAACGATTATATAGGATTAATTTAGTACAGTAAGCTTAATTACATATTCAACTATCCTAAATATTTGGATAGAGGTGCAAGCTTAATTACATATTCAACTATCCTAAATATTTGGATAGAGGTGCTTACAGACCAATATGATAAAACAAACTCAATAATAAGGGTTTCAAATAACTAACAACTCGTAAGAGTTCACTACACATTTGGTAGACAATGGGCCAACTCCTATGCTATATATATATATATATATATATATATATATATATATATATGGAAAAAGTGTTCATAAGGTAACACCTTACATTCAATCAAAGGAAGCACCTATTGATTCATGAATTATACTATTCTAATTGATGATCCGCTCCATTCATCGTGATCTAAATGTCTCAAAATATCTATAAAATAAAAATCATGATGATTAAATACTCTACCACATATTGTTTTATTGTTTCTTTAGTTATATTATCGTAAAACCGTTAATTTTACAATCACTTGATCAATGAGCAGCTACAACCCATTATGGCTAATTGTTTATTTGTATACAATTCAAAACATATAAATCAAAATGAATGGAGTGGATTAAGTAATTTGATAGCATATAATATAGTTTTAAAGGCTACCTTAGATTGAATCTAAGATGCCACCTAATGAACACTTTTTCCTATATATATATATATATATATATATATATATATATATATATATATATATATATATATATATATATATATATATATATATATATATAGAGAGAGAGAGAGAGAGAGAGAGAGAGAGAGAGAGGAAGGCTTATTTGTTTCTAAGGCATAACTAGCTTAGCTACGCCACCCTCAAAACTATGCTATGTGCAGTTGATTTCCTTAATCAACTATGTTTATTTTGATCAATATGTTTTGGATGGTATCTAAAAAAATAATTAGACATATTGGGTTATATTCACTCATGGATCAAGGTATAAAATTAACGATTTCATGACAATACAACTAAAGTGACATTAAAAAATATGTATTAATGTTGATGTCAAAAGTTAAGTGGTGGGATTTAGAACAAGTTATAGAGAGCTTAGGGTCCCTTATTCTCCTTTAATGGCTAATTTTTGAGCAAATAAGATAATTTTGTACACATGTAACACGTTAGAGGATTCGGAGTTAGGTTCTCCAGTGATCCCTCCGACGGTCAAGTCAGTAATGAACTGAAGTGGATGAAAATAGAATGAGTTTCAAGTCTCCTAGGGTGCTAAAAATTGTGTGCCTTTAGGTAGTTGGGAATGTGCCTATTAATACCGAACTGACATGGGCATTTGAGTAACTTTGGCAAAGTCCCTGCAATTAGCTTAGTCAGCTGATACTTTACATGTGTCGGCAACGGGTGATCCGAGTCATCCTTATATTTAATGTGATGGTGACATAGGGTTATGGCACTGGCGTGGTCCGATGAGTCATTATGACTTCAGCGGAGGTGAAATGATGACTCTGACCATGCATTTAATGTGATAGTGACTGGCTATCATTGCTAGGTTCGAGAAGGAGCGCCTTTCATCTCAGATCATCGAGAGAGACCGAGTGAGGGCACCTTTTGACTTGGCCATTCTGTGTGATGACGTCTTCTGAGTCGGGCTTCGTGAGAGAGTCCGAGTGAAGATGCCTTTCAAGTCGGCCTTCATGACATAAGGGTCGAATCGGTGTACAATTTATTAAGGCACGCGTCACTTTCTAGAGTGGAATTAACATTGGATAATTTCTATAATATAACACTGGCCCCTTTCACTCGAATTTGGATTGCCAAGTCTGAGTGAAATCAAACCGTCCTCTGTTGGAATCTCGTGGTGCATTAATGAGGGGTCATTGATGAGTCACTGTTGATGCGACGTTCTGACATCAGGAGAGATCATGCGTCAATTACAAAATGGGGATGTTGCTTCAGTTTCTAAGTGGAGATAGTGCATCAGCAGAGAGAGAGAGAGAGAGAGAGAGAGAGAGAGAGAGAGAGAGAGAGAGAGAGAGAGAGAGAGAGAGAGAGAGAGAGCACCGCTTTGGTTAACGAGGTCACTGTTCAGAGCTTCACCGCCCTTCGATAATTGAGTCTCACTGTGACACTGTGTCAACCCTTTGCCTATCTAGACATCCACTCTTAGAATGGGTCAAACTTTATTTTCAAACCCTAGAATTCTGTCTACAGCTTTCAAATGATTTCCAGCCATCTCTAAATTTTCTTCGACAATCTTCTTTGAAAAGTAATGGCATCTCCTGCTCCGATCGCCCCTGCTTGCAACAAAGCTTGGATTGCTCTGCTTCGGAGGTTTCATTCCAAAGTGCTTCCGTCAATGCTCAAGGCTTATTACGAGAAGTTTGATACTCCTCCGGTGTTCACCTTGATAGCCCCGGTGAAGGATCGGGCTATGTATCATCATAGCGGAGGTGTAGCTTCGGTGTACATACGCCACTTGGAGTACGACCTACGCTTCTTGCTCCATCCCATTCTTCGATGAGTCTTCAAAGTCCTGGAAGTCTCGGCCATTGTAGATCAATCGAAACTCTGTTGCAATGCCTGTCTGCCATCGAGTTGGGGTGGAGCCGACTTTGGGGATTCTCGGCCACCTGATCAGTGTCAAAGTCAGCAAGTTTGATAGGAACTACTACTTCCAGTCATTGGGTGGCTTTAAGCTCGTCTCCAATGCACCTGACTCGAACAAAGATTTGAAGGATCGATTCGTCTAGATTTTTGGAGCCGATGCAATCTTGGCTTACTCTACCTGGCCCTTGATCAACAAGGATGCTCTGAGGGCGAGCCCACTATCGGATGTAGAGAGACGCGGGCTGGATAAGACCCGAGCTTATGCTAGGTCTCGTCATAGCAACAACTTGTTTGACAACTCGGTATTGTGAGTTCCTGACATTTCTCAGGCTCCTCCAACCGAGGAGAACAAGGCTCGAGCAGCTATCTTGATGTTGCAAAAAGAGGAGGCTGAGGCGTCCTAAGCGGGTTCCGTGTCAAGGCCCCAGAAGCATCTCCGATCCGACTTGGCCCCAAAGGATACTAAGAAGATTGAAGCAAATGTGGCCGAGATCGTAGCTCGGCTAGCTGGTCTGAGTCCTACTATAGTTTAGGCCGAGAGGTCTGAGAAAAAGAGGAGGCTGAGAAAAGTGAGTCATCGTAGGTGAAGAGTCCCCGACCCACAATAAGAGGGGAAGTGAACTTATTGCTGCCGAGCCTGAAGGATCCACAGCCCAGGTTGAGAAGGACACGGCCCCTATCGTGCCTGTTGAGTCGACTCGCTGACTGGGCAAGGAGCCAGTAGTTGAGGAGGCGCCTCCTGCCTAGGAGGCAAATTTTGACTGGCCCTTCCCCCACCGCATTGATGAGCTTCCTCAAGAGAAGTGGGATGAGCTGAGGACGCTGCTCTTGGGGTTGGAGGAGGCCCGACCTTGGTATGACAGAGAGCCGTTCGAAGAGCACCAATTTATTATTGGACGTCGGCTCGACAAAAGGGGGTCGATCTTAGAGTTCAGGGCCACCCAGGCCAGGGTGTTGGAGCAATTTTTACTACCTCACGATGAGGAGATATTCAATGAGATGCCCGACTTTGGCCTTCATCAAACTCTCAAGAGCTATTTGATCAGAGGGGCCCTCGTAGAGCATGAACTGTATATTCAGTTCGTGTACGATCGAGGGCAATACTTCAAGCTCTAAGAGGAGATGGAGGCTCAAAAAGTGGCTCAAGAGGCGGCTGATTTAAGGGCGGTGACAAATGAGGACAAGCTGACAGTCTTGAAGCGAGGCCAAGGTCGATTGGAGTGGGAGATACATATGCAGGATGACAAGATAAAGGGTCTGCTCTCTACCATTAGCTAGAAATTGACCAAGCTTGCCAAATCTGAACAGTCATCCATAAGGTCCAAGAAGACCTCTGCCATCTCGATCACGAAATTGGTGAGCGGGATGGCAGAACAAAATATATAGAAGATGAAGTGGTGATCGAGACTCGGGAGAGCAACAACACTCACGAGCGAGCTCGGCGGGCTCGTCTGGATGTCGAGGAGTTAAAGACTTAGCTGAAGGAGGAAGAGATCACCCGTGAGAATCTAAGGCAGGAATTTGAGTGGCGATCACTCATAGATCCAGGAGATGCAGCACCATCTCAATCATTTTGACTCTGAAGCTTATCGATATGAGGTTGTCGAGAAGTATCATACTGATACCAAGGTCTTAAGAGTCGAAGATGACCGAGTTGGGATGGCTTGCTTCGTGCTTTGGTTTTATTCCAAAAAAATACCAAGGTCTTTAGTACACGCCTTGGGTTTATTCATGAGAATGATATCAAGGTCTTAAGAGTACTACAAAAATGTAGCACAATGAGGTATTCAAAAGTATTTATTTTATAAACAAAAGAGTCATACAGTTACATTCATTGGAAATATTTCTTGAGATGCTCTATGTTCCAAGAGTGTTGTAAGATCCTCCCACCAGGACTTTGTAGCCGGTAGGTGCCAAGATGTACTTCTTCAATCACCGCATATAGCCCTTCCCAGTTGGCGGCTAATTTTCCATGCTTGGTGTCTCTATCAAAGATGGCCTTGTGGAGAACAAGGTCGCCAACTTTGAATCTTCGAGGTCAGAATTTGCTATTGTAGTGTCGGGCGATACGCAGTGGGTGGTGATTTGCGATCTGAGTGTATCCTCTCAAACTTCGTCAATAAGGTCGAGTCTGACTCGAAGTCCAGCTGAGTTGGATTCTTCGTCGAAATGTTGTAGTCAGATGGTAGTCATGCTAACTTCTACCGGGACGACTGCTTCAACTCCATATGTCAGCATGAATGGGGTTTCTCCTGTGAAGCTCTTGTGGGTCGTCTTGTATGACCACAAAATCCCAGGTAGCTCCTCAATCCAGTTCCCAACAGCTTCATCCACCTTCTTTTTCAGGGCTTGGAGTAAATAGTCATTTGCGGCTTCTGCGAGGCCATTACACTTAGGGTGCGCTACCGAGGTGAATTTGCGATGAATCCTCCATTCTTTGTAGAAGCTACGGAAGCCTTTATACAAATTGAGTGCCACTATTCGTGATAAAAGAAGTAAGTACTCCGAATCTACAGACAATAGACTTCCATACAAAATTGGTGACATTGCTTTCATTGATTTTGGCCAAGGGCACGGCTTCGGTCCATTTTGTGAAGTAATCTATGGTGACGATCAAAAACTTTCATTGCCCTGATGGCATTGGGAGTGGTCCCAACAAATCCAGTCCCCACTGAGAAAAAGGGATAGGATTGATGAGAGGAGAGAGTTTAGTTGTAGGAGCTCGAGGAATATTTGAAAAGAATTGGCACAACTGACATCTAGAGATGAGTTTTTTTAACTCAGCTAGGATAGTCGACCAGTAGTAGCTCTGTCTGATAGCTTTCTAGGCTAGAGTTCTGACTCCTGGGTGATTCCCACATGTCCCTTCATGAATCTCTATTAGGACATAATTTGCTTCTCTGGGTCGAAGACATCGGAGGTAGGGCCCCACACTATTGCGGGTGTATGAGACCCGATAAAGCTGATCATCGATCATAAAGTATTTCAGAGCATTTCTTTGTAGACCCCTTGCTTCTGCAATATTTTTTGGCAAGGTTCCTTCAGTCAAGTACTGAATGAGTGAGTCCATCCGACAAGGTTCTATCGGGGTTTTAGTCTTGCATAATCGAGTCGGCCAAAGCTTCGGTACTGCTGGGAAGTTTGAGGCTATTTGTGTACACAGGCTCTTGATTCTTCCCTAAACTTGATGATCCAAGTTTGGATAGAGCATCTGCACGAGCTTTACGAGCTCGGGGGACTTGGGCGATTTTAAACTCTTTAAATTTGCTCAAGAGTTCTTTAACCGTCTTCAAGTACAGGATCATTCGAGAGTCTCTAGCTTCGTATTCACCCTTTACTTGGTAAACAACAAGTTGGGAGTCAGCCAGGATAAAAATGGACTCGGCTTTGATCGCTAGGGCGGCTCGGAGTCCCTCCAAGAGAGCTTCATACTCAGCTTCATTGTTCGAAGTTGGAAACTCAAAAGCAATGGAGTATTCATATGTGGACCCGTTAGGGTAGCGTAGGCCTACTCCAGCTCCACCGCCTCCCTCTCCAGACGATCCCTCCACCTTTAGTAACCACCATGAGGAGAATTCGGGAGAATCATATTCGGGAGCGCTGTGTTCCTGAGTGGGAACTGACATGGTCATCTTTCAAGCTGAAATATCTAAAGAAGGAACAGATGTAAGAGGTGGTTGGTCAGCATCTGATGTGGACGACTCGATCAAGAAGTAGGCGAAAGCCTGAGCTTTTATGGTTATTCGAGTCTCAAACTGTATATCATACTTGCTGAGCTCGACTGACCAATTGATCATCCTTCCGGAGGTGGTTGGGCTGCCGAGTGCTTTTTCAGATGTAAGTTTGTCCGCACCACTATAGTGTGTGCTAAAACGTAAGGGCGGAACCTCCTAGTAGTGGTTATGAGAGTGAAGGAGGCCTTTTCAATAAGAATGTAATTGAGTTCGGCTGCCTTCAGAATTCGGTTGACATAATAGACATGCTTTTGAAAATTATCCTCTTCTCGGATCAAGATTGAGCTTACTTTTTCTTGCGAGATTGCCAAGTAGAGTTACAAGGTTTCTCCTTCTCTGGGTTAGCTCAACAGAGGTTTGGTGCTCAAGTATCTCTTGAGATCTGTGAATGCATTATTAAGCTAGTTTTTCCCCCAAGAACAAATAAGCCTTCCATGCATATATATATATATATATATATATATATATATATATATATATATATACACACACACACACACACACACACACACACACACACACACACACACAGAGGTTAATTTGGTCAAATTCAAATGTGAGGGATAAAAATATCTTAATTATGGTTTAACACATTCCATTTGGTAATATCAATATGTGATTAAAGTCTCAAATATCTATAACAATGTATGTGAAAGTTACGAAGTTAAACAACTCTCTAAAAAAACATGTACACGAGTTTGTGCATGTTACTAGGTGGCCGGGACTCTCTACTAGGCAATTGAAATTCCTACCAGGTAGCTGGATCAAAAGATCAGCCATCTCTGACAAAAAAGACAAAAAAAAGGGTTTCTATTGAACCCTGAATCCGACGGCTAATCGCTGCTAATTTTGCACGTTTTGATATGTTGCGATGCCATTTCTTTATCATTTTATCTCCAATCTTCTTGTACACCTTTGAGCATGTTTAATAGACTATTTGGCACTTCCTAAATCATGTTACCAAGTCTAAAAGGGTGTGACTATAAGAAACTAGGGTTTCGTTCACCTTTCATACATATTTCAACAAGTTAATCAATTCTAATGTATTCATAAGGGATTAATCTCAGGGAAATGTTATAACTATTTATAAATCTACTGAGAACACGAAATTAATCTCTAAGATAATTAGAAGATAGAATACAATCCTAGAGTTTTAGTCATCAAAACTCATAGATCAAATCGCGACTTATGTATAATGCACGTAAATGATTTTAGAATCAAAGGAAAACAAAGATCAAGTGGTTCTTGTCTTGGGATCTACCGATGTTGCTCTGCAAAACAAAATCCTCCATGATTCTTTGAGTCAAAATCAAAGATCTCCAACGTGGTGCTTATCTAGGGATCTACCGATGTAGATTTGCAGAACAAAATCCTCCATGATTCCTTGAGTCAAAATCAAAGATCTCCATGGTTGTCATCATCATTATTGAACTCCACATGAGGAACCAAGCAAGATGATGACATGAGATCTCTCTTCCTCTCTCCCTCCCTCCCTACCTCTCTCTCTCTCTCTCTCTCTCTCTCTATATATATATATATATATATATATATATATATATATATATATATATATATATATGTGTGTGTGTGTGTGTGTGTGTGTGTGTGTGTGTGTGTGTGTGTGTGTGAGCGCGCGTGTGTGCATGCGTTCGCGCGCGTGCACACGCATACTGAAACACAAGAGGAAGAAAAAGAAATAGAAGATAAAATCTGAGCTCTAGGGTTTAGATTAGGTTTGATAAAGTTCTTAGCTTATTGGGCTGATTCGCGATTTGATCACTTAGTTTCTAACCCGTTAAGCCTTTTATCGCATACAGTCTCATAATAATCACAATTTAACAATTAGGAGTTATGAAAAAATTAAAGGTATATTCTACAGAATTTGACTTGGTCATATGAACAGAAACATTTATCGGTGATGGCCATCAGGTTATCGGAGGGAATAGGGTGTTACATGACCCACGTCGGTTTAATACTGCTTGCATGGGAAGAATCTCGGCAAATCATCCAATCAAACATTTTAATTTTATTTGAAAGCTTCATTCTCCACACAAAGTTCCAATCCAATGTCGCTCATGTGCTTGACTCGCCTCTGTTGTATATCCTTCTCCCGCTAATGTCTTTTCTAATAATTAAGTGATACATTATCTTCATAGAAAAAAACTCCATTCAGAGTGTAGTGCCATAATATTCAATCATTATTTCTCAAAGATCCTAAGGGGATAGTCATGATTGTCTCTGTCTCTTGCCTCCAAAATATCGACTCAACAAGTTACCGATTCCATCCTTCATTGTTTGGTAACAACAACTCACTCACATATGCTGAGGATGCTAATGTAATTATTGGTGGTTGGATCTTGAAAGACGATGGAATAGATAGCTACCTATCTTTCCCTATTTTTAGTTGCATTCCATTACCCACTCACCATCTCATTCCAATAACAATCACCTCTAAGGCCCCATATATATTATGCCATGTAAAAGATGGCCGAGATCCCAAATAACTATTTACCACATCGCCATCAAGGAAATATTTGGAGCTCAGAACCTTGAACAAGAGGGACTCACGATCCGCCATCAATCTCCACACCTATTTAGCTAATAAAGCCTTACTAAATCCTTTGAGCAAATGAAATCCTAGCCCATCGTCCCGCTTTGTTGCACACAAGGTCTCCCACGACACCCAACTCATTGTACATCAACGATTCCCCCAACCAAAAAATTCAAATTATTGTCTCAATTTCCTTATAGAAATAATCCAGCAACCTGAAGCAATTCATCATGTATGTTGGAATTGCTTGTAATACCGCCTTAATTAGTACTTCTTTTTCGGTTTTAGAGAGTAACTTTGCTGACGACCCTTTTATCCTACTCCACACTCGATCTTTAATGTTTGTGAACACCTCTTTTTCGACAAACCAACAATTGAAGATTACCCGCGGTATGTTCCATATTTCTTAACCATTTCAACACCAAGTATTGTAGTACACTCTACTTAACCCTCCTCTGATGTATGTTTTTTATAAACTACTGAAGACCGATGGTCTGGACTGACGCCTTCTCATATCTATCAAGAATTCCTCAAATTACTGTACATTGAGCTATCAAAAAATAATACGCTATCAACTGCAAATAATAAATGTGATATAGACGAACACCCGTCGAGTATCGATACTCCTTGCAGCTTATCCCTTGCTTTAGCATCTCGTAATAATGCAGTCAAACCCTTGATGAATAAGAGAAATAAGTATGGTAAAAAAAGGATCACTCTGGTGAATATCACGTTCTAGACAAAACCGCCCCATAGCTACCCGATTCACCATTATCGAGAAGGATACTTAAACATGTCATAATCACTGATATTCAAGGCTTTGCAAAGCCTAGCCATCGCATTATACTCTCTAAGTAGGATCACTCCAATTAGTCGTAGGCCATACTCATGTCAAGTTTCAGTGTTGCATATCCCATAGCTCCATCAGACTTATGTTTCAAGTAATGATTGAGCTCAAAAGCTATCAGGACATTATCCGTTATTAATCGAGTTCATGCGAAAGAACTTTGACTCTTCGATATTATCGCCAATAGCACCCTTTTTAATTAATTAGCTAGTACCTTTGAGCTTAGTTTGTACATCACATTACACAAACTTATTGGGCGATAGTGAGTCATCTGGTCCAGTGTAGCACACTTTGGAATGAGCACAATATAGGTGAAATTTAACTCCTTTAGATATCATTTATTCAAGAACTCCAAAACAACTCTAGTTACATCATTACCGACAAATACTCCAATATTTCTGATAGAAGATTGCCAGCATCTCATTGGGGGCCTAGAGCCTTTTGTGGGTGCATAGCCTTGAGCGTAGCTATTTTATCTTGAAATTCGCCTACCAATTCCTCATTCATAGCATCTATCACCCTCCTATTTACTACATCGATGACATTTGCGATCTCCTCGGGCATCGGTTTGCGTGACGTAAATCTAATAAAATTATAAAAGTGTGTTGGTATGTTAAATTATTTCTTCTGAAAATGCCCTTTAAAACACATACATGCATATATAAAACACATGCATCCATACATAAACCATACCCCATACATACATAACCCCCAATTAAATGCATTATTATTCATAACCCCCAAATAATTTTACCACGACTAAGTTGTTTATATTTTTGTAACCTCCCATTAACATATTAATCTCTTATAATTCTCACTAATTATCACTATTATAATTAAAAATGTTACAACCATTCTTCTTTTTAGTAAACCACTATAAATCATAACAAATCTCTTACAAAATGAATACATCATATTCACCCTCATCATCTCCATTGCACTTATCCCAATTTTGCCTATTTGGATTTCATTCTCTACACAACCAATCACTACTTATTATCTCTTATTATAATATAATGAGATTAACATGCTAATTTTCAATTTGAGATTTATAGTGAAAGTTTCTTTCTCTATCTTTTCAGGTTGGAGCATATCAAGGTGCATATAAGGGATTTTGCATCTCTTTTGTAGATCACTCGGGTGTATTTGATAAATATGATCCTAAGATGATTCTTAGCAATTTCAATCACAAAGGTTCTCTTATAAATTAATTTTAAATATTTTTTGTTTAATGTTTTTAGCAATTTTTTATCATTAGAATTTCTCTTTGCTTGATTTGGCTTATTATAATTTATGTCTTCATTGGTCAATTCCTACAGGCTGGAGTTTTTGATTTGTTTACAAGTGCAATATTTCTGCACCAAGCGGAGGAAGTTTCAAGCATCTAAAATAAGAAGAGAAGAGTATTTTTGAAATTCTTTGTTCTTGTTTAAACATCATATGCTACAAAATGTTATTTTATTGTGTACTTTCATGCTTTTTATACCTAAACATTATCTTTTAATATAAACATTGTGTTAAAAATATAAATTATTGTCAAGATACTTTTAGGGATGTTTACATACTCTATATTTTTTCTTTAGCATGATCCATAAGCTCTTATCAATATCGGATTAATATAGATTGTTATATCTGACGCCTTCAATGGACTCAATAAAACTTTTATAACAACTAATAACATACTCTACTAGAGCTTAAAAACAAACCAAAACCTATATATACCTCAGAAAAGACTTAAATAGAGCTTCTTCAATTATTAAGAACAGCCATCATCAAACCTCCAAAACAAATATACCAACCAATAAAATAATCAAGTAGACTAATTCGTAATGTATATTTTATAGATCATCAAGATTGATTGATATCGTTTTGATAGCTATTTCGGAATCCTCACGCCTGAATCAAGATTTTTAAAGTTTGTATTTGATAATATTTATTTTGAGAACCATAAAACCCAATCCAAGATGAAATCCATAATTTAATAAAATATGTTTTACTTAAAATATTTTATTTAAAGTAATAAAATTCATATTTTATTTTAAAGTTATAATAATATTGTGCTATCAAAACTTAGGATGATGCAAATGGGTAAAAGAGTTAGATATAAAAATAATAATAATAACCTCTCACTCATAACCTCCTCATATTCATATCCTCTCCATTAATTAGCTATAAATTTTCTATTTAATCTCTCATTCATAACCTCTCCAAATCCTTAATTTCATCCATTACTCTCCATCACTAACAATAATGAAGCCCCCACCCCACCCCTACCTCTTAATTTCACCGAAATTAAATATACTTATTTTATATCCTCCCAATAACAAATTAATCTCCTACTCTCTCTTTCTTAATTCTCACTAATGATCACTATCATAATCATAAAAATATTTTAACTATTTATCTTTCTACTAGCCACTATAATTCACAACTAACCTCTTCAAAATTTTCTATGAATTCCTTTTAAATATACTTGCTACTTCATTATCAATCTTGATAAAGTAAGATTCAGAAATAAGCTAAATATAGAGTGAACCTTTGTGACATGTATGTATTATTTAAAGCTCAAGGTCTTAAGATTGAATTCTGAAAATGACACATCAAGCTGCTTCACTTCCATTTGATCAAGTAAGATGAAAAATTGAAGAAGAAACAAAGAGCAGTTCCCCATATTCATATAAATGAGTTTGAGTCTTTCAGGTTTTTTTCTTACTATGTATATGCAAAGATCTTTAGCACCAAAGATAATATGCGTGTGATCCATATTTTTCAGCGTGGTGAAGAAAAAAGATTAAAAATTTTAACAACATTAAATAATATATCAGTCTGCTATTGTGGAAATTAACTTTAAACTGAGGATATACTTTGGTCATACCCATCATGATGGTTCCTTAAAAATCATGTCTTGAGTTACAAAATCTAGCCTTCACAAAACTTTTGTTTGATTGAAATTTGCAAGTTCAACTTAATAATAATGTTAGAGCAAAATAACGATACACCTTTGTAAGACCAGTAACTTAAATTTTTTTTGATGATGTTTGTTCTTAACAATTGAAGAAGCTCTGTTTACGTCTTTTTAGAGGACTATATAGATTTTGGTTAATTTTTAGCTCTAATGGAGTTGTTCTTAGTTGTTATAGAGCTTAAATTTTTCATATTAATACAAAATCTTTAAATTATTATTTTACAGTTAGTATGTTATTTATCCTTCCTAATGGTATAACTATATTACAATTTGCAAATAAAAACCAAGATTCTGTTAAAATTATAAATGTTAGACATCATATTAAATTATAAAATAAATAGAATTATGCTTTTAGGTTTACAAATTAAATAATGTCTTTCAGGTATTCCATAAGTTTTATTGGAAAGCCCCAATTTCATAAAACTAAATTTTTAAAAAATTATAGAGTAAACCTTTAAATTTGCGAAACAATCCTAAAATTTCATAATTTTATAGATATGCCATAAAATTTGTAGAAAGAACCATGAAATTTCAC
This sequence comes from Asparagus setaceus, assembly GCA_012295165.1. Lineage (NCBI taxonomy): Eukaryota > Viridiplantae > Streptophyta > Magnoliopsida > Asparagales > Asparagaceae > Asparagus > Asparagus setaceus. Next base: position 28,747,089 of record CM022709.1, on the reverse strand, counting down.
AAATAAACCTCATAAAAGATTATATTTACTCTAGTATTTTAATGATTAAAAATATTAAAATCTTCAAATTACATCTTACACCAAACTTATTGCAAAAAAGAATCTAAACATAAAATTAATCCGTCCACGTGCAACGTGCACTATACTAGTACACTTAAAATAAGTGACTATTGTCTCCTCCAATTCCCTGTCCGTAGCACACCACTTTCCCCGCGAGTTCTTCCAACTTTTTAATCATATAGCACCATTATTCGATTAAATGTGGTGCTTAAACATAAAAAATAACCACAAAGAACCAGAACGCGTTAACCTAATTAAAGGGATTAATGATTAAAATACTTAAGAATTGGTCAGACACGTGTTTCAAGCTTCATGTTAATCTAATTAATTAATGCATGCTGTCAATATATAAACATATTACAAATTGTCTTAATTTCGTGGGTGATATAATAGTGATAGTTAGGAGGCATAACAGTTGAAAGGTCAATATTAAGCTTAACCCCTTGAAAGTAATCTAGAATGTTTATAAAAAACTTGACATGAAGGATTAATTTTTGAAGAAAACTCCCCTCAGCTTTGGAGATGTTGCACTGAACCCCTTGAAGTTAACCCCCTCCCCCTCCAAACACACACACAAGAAAAACAAAAAAAGAAAAAAACTTTGAATTTTTTTTTTCCACTAAAACTTACGTGAAAATCTCTCATTTAATCTCTAAATTTACGCCATCAACTTTAATGTGTCACATGGTAAGAGCAGGACAAAAAAACATAAAAAATAACCTCTTAATTCCACCCAAAAAAAAATCCTTCTTATCCTTTTCAATAAAAGGATGTCTTTTTGGGGTGGAGGAATTTTTGTCTTTCTTGTCACGTACTAATCACATAATACGTTAGAGTTGATAGTGCTAATGTTGAAGATTAGATGAGAAACTTTTAGGTGAGATTTAATGAAATGAAAAGTTTAGGGAGTTATGTTTAATAACATCTAAGGATCAGGTTGGTTTAGTGCAATGAAAAATATTTACGGGGTATAACACCCCCAATGTTTAGGGGTTTTCTAAAATCAGCAAAAAAATAAATGTAGAATAAAGAGGGACCATAGGTGCATTTCATTATTGTTTTGTAATATGGGTTGAGCTACCATTTTCTTAGGGGAAAAAAAGAAGGAAAAGGAAAGATTGTTGTCAATATTTGCTGTATAGTACTTTACTGTGTTGATAAACTATTAACCTGCTTCGGATTATTCGGTGTATAGCACTTTTCCTTTTCTTTTCTTTCTTTCTTTTCTTTTTTTCCCCCTCCTCTCCCTCTCTCCCCTCTGATTTCTTACATGCTTTTTCTAGGTGCAATGAAGTAGGGCCGTGTACGTATAACTGGAGTTGATCCATAACAGAATTCGATTGCTTAAGAGGCAAAAGCCCACGTTGTTATAGCAAATGATGTAAAACCCTACACCGAAATTAAATACTAGGACAGTTAATAGAAACATGGTTCGGTCAGCCGGGTTCGGATAAAATCCGGATTTGACGCGACCCTTACCGGACCCGTTTAAGTGTCGGATTAGGCACCCTCACAGTCACACAATTCACGCGTATCCACACTTCCAACGAAGAGGGTACTGACCCGGTAACCCGCTTGATAAATCAATTGCTAGGGTACTAGTAGAGTAGATTTGTAGGGGAAAAAATATTTTCGTTATCTTTTATGGTATGATACAGGATTCGGTTGAATCCGAATACAAAGCAATCCAAACTAGATGATTAGATAGTTGAGACGGGTAGAGCGAGTCAAATGTTCAACCTCATATGCGACTCGCTTATTTACTCCTTCAAATCTATCTATACTACTATAAAAAGATGATTGAGGTGTTAAAACTTTTAATTTTCTTTTTGCCCTCTCAAATTTTAATAAATTTTAACTATGCCATTATCTCTAATTAATCTTTCATTAAATAAATATAACCTCTTAGTAATTATGCACCTCCTCACCTTCCTAAATAATTATAATTATCAATAATATTATAACTATTAATTATTTAAAAATAATAAAATAAAATAATTTTTAAAATAAGTATACACAATTATTGGTAGTAACCAATTAAATTATTATAATAATTATTTATGAATTATAATAAATTGTTAAAATAATAGTATAAATAGAATATATATTACTAAATACTATTAAGAACTATACTATAATTCAATGAGCAATAAAATAAATAGAATAAATTTTGAATCATAAATAGTATAATTATTTTAATAATATCACATCAATTACAATTATAATTTTAATAATATCACATCAATTACAATTATAATTTAATATTATTTTTAGAGTATTTTCTCAAAGATTATTACATGATCTTGAATAATCTATACTTGGTAATGATTGAAAACTAATCTTTTAAAAATTATTTTAATATTAATAATAGGTGGAAAGCTCCTATAAACTTAAGTGGATAGGAAACATGTCATCCACCAATTTTTTATCCATTGATGTTGCCTTGGGATCCATGAAAGATATAAAGAGTCTTTTAAGATTTGTGTATCTCTTGATGACACGAATCTAAACACAAGATGAGTGGATAAAAAGTTTGGTGGATAAGGGCTCCCATCTACTTAAGTTGATAGGAGCTCATCTCTTAATAATAGTACTAATAATTGTTAATGATAGTATAATAAAATTTATTAAATATTTATAGTACTAAATTGTGTAAGAGCATAATTAAAAAATTAAATTAGATAAAATTTTTATAGTATATAGGCAGTATAATTATTTAATAGTATTACTTAAACTAAGAATTATAATATTAAATAAGGTAAATTATAGTAAACCCCCATGAACTTTCAGCATTTTGCAGTAAATAGACCCTATAAACTTTCGAAATCACACTAAACCCGTAATAACTTTTGTAGAAAGCCCCCAATATCTTTTAGATAAATTACACCAAACCCCCAATAACTTTGAAAATGCCTTTTTATGCCATTTTCTGGTTCTAATTTATAGGCGTTATCTGCAAAATTCATAAAGTTATTGAGGGCCTTCTTTGAAATAGAAAAGTCAATCGGCGTTTAGTGTAATTTTAAACTATTAAATAATTATAATGAGAAGTAACTATTGCAATATGTTGCAGGTATCAAGTGTAACTATTTAGAGAATATCAGGAAAAAGCTAGCAAGATTAATGCAGCTTAGTTAATTTAGAGTTAAGTTAAAACTTTCAAGTTGGAGGGCATATTTAAGAGAACTTATAGAATTGACATTTTATTTAAGAACAACTTTAGATTTGGGGACTTATTTAAAAAAGGTTAACACTAGGCGATCATTATGAAAAAACATTCAATTATAATAACTACACAATAATAATTAATTCATACATTTCTTTTAAGCAATCTTATTATACAATTTTATTTATTAACACATAGTTTTATTGTTCAACAAAAATTCAAAACTTAAAACATGTACATTCACGTGCAAAGCACGTGCATTTTACTAGTTTGATTTAAAAGATGATTGAATAGAAATCAAATAGTTTTTCATATTCGTGTATTAAATAAAATTAATTATTAGTATTTGAATATTTAATTTGTTCGATGAAACAAGCTTTTAAAGTTTTAATCCTTTTCAATTAATGTTAGCTCAAACACAATGCTATCTTTTCATATATTTTACAGTTTTATATACAAATCACATATTTATACATCATCATTGTAAAGGAAATACTATAAATTATTAATTTAAATGCTACCAAAATCATTTTTTTTATCAAGCAAAAGCATCTCTTAAATCAAATGAAAATGTATTGTTAACAAAATTTGACTCAAAAATTATAAAATATTAAATAAAACAACTATATATCAGGGTCAAATTCACAAAGCCCCCAAAGTTTTGCTTACTTTAGCTAACCTTCAAACTTTTGAAAATATCACTTAACTCCTCAAAATTTTCAAATGTTCACAGAACTTACAGTTGCAATCAACAAGCCTCTTAACGGTGTAACTGTGGGATTTTGAAACTTTATCAAAACACGATTCATGGAGGCTTTCTAAAAATATTAACACTGAAAGTTTTGTGATTTCTAAAAATAATCCTTAAAATTTGGATTCATTGACCAAATCCTTAAAATTTGGAGATTCTCTAATAGTAATGTTCAAAGTTAGGTGATATATTGAAACAATTGGGGGTTATTCACAATTTGGAAAGGACAAGTGGTAAAAACATCATATACTAAGGCGGCCCAAACTTTTGGGGTAAAGTGAGGGGGGAGTTTCGTGAAATTTACCTTATATTTTAATACCTGATAAATATTCAAAGGAAAATTCCGAAAACATTAGTAATTAAAAGCAGCCTAATATAACTGTCTTCGGGTTCATAATCGATAACTCAAGTTGAGAAATCGGTATGTTAAATATGAACCAAGCTCTCCGTTCAAACTCAAATTATCCAAGAAACTGCAATGTTCTCCCAAAACGACTGTGTCATCAAGTCTCATCTAATGTAACCAAATAGCATATACGCACATGAGAAAATTATCATACTCTCTGCCTTAAGCATCTACAATATCACGCTGTTCTCAATGATACATGAAGGAGGAATATTTTTAAGTTTTAGGATAGTTGAGTTCTGTATATAACTAGGAATCCAATCAATTCAGGTTAATTAAAAAAAAAAGAGTATATTAGTTATTATAAAATTTTGAAAATTAATTTACAGTAGATTTGAGTTTACTAATTGGATGAGGAAATAATATACATTAAGGAGGAATATTTTTAAGTTTTGAGATAGTTGGGTTTTGTTATGCATTAGGAATATATTTAGTTCTAGTTAATTAAGAAAAGTATATTAGTCATTAAAAATTTTTGGAATTTAATACAAAATTTTCAAATTGGAAAATAGGATATAGTTTAACTTTTATAGAAAGAGATCTTGTTGGAAAAGAATATGTGTTCTTAAAATGCTTATCTCTTCCTAAAATATCCTTTGAATCAATTATAATTTTAAATTAATCAAAAAGACAGTACTTATCTCTAAGTCTCTTTGTATAGAAAGAACGGATTTGGAATGAATAAACTTCCCACTAAGTAATAGATGATTGTAAGGTAAAGTAATTCATTGTGAAACTTTTGAGAGTAAAGAGAGTCAAAATCCACCAAATAAAGACTTGTTAGATTTGAAGCTTCCCGTTGTAAATTCAAAGGACTGTTCTAGTTGGAGGACTTTATTGGTGCGTTTGGCAACCACTCTAAAATTAGGTCTAAATGAATTATAGCCCTGTTTTCAACTAAGCCGATTTTGTTTTGGTCACATAGGAAGGTGGTCTTAAAAAAAAACCAGTTTTAAGGACCACATGATGACTTTAGGTAAATCACCAATTCTCTTTATATATAAAGGAGGGATTTGGAATGAATAACTTTCCACTAAGTAATAGATGATTGAAAGGTAAATTAATTCTTTTAGGAACTTTTTGATAGTAAAGATAATCTAAATCCACCAAATAGACACTTGTTAGATTTGAAGCTTCCCATTGTAAATTCAAAGGATTGTGCTAGTTGAAGGACTTTACTGGTGCATTTGGGAACCACTCTAAAATTAGGTATGAATGAATCATAGCCCTATTTTCAACTTAGCCGATTTTGTTTAAATCATAAAGGAAGGTGGTTTAAAACAAAACCAGTTTTAAGGACCAAATTTGGGCTTAGGAAAACTGAGTCAATGCTGGCCCAATTTTACCCAATCATAGATTTCCTCAAAATGGAACCAACCACGGCCAATCCTGGCTCCATTTTGAGAAGTTGCTAACCACATCCTAAGGGAGGGTTACTGGTTGAGAATTTTTTATTTGGACTTGGACTTTTCCTAGGATTTAATTTTAAGGTGTTTTTGATTTAGGACTTGACTTTGGATTTTAACTTTATGGCGTTATTGGTTTTGGACTAGGATTTGGCTTTTAACTTATGGTGTTATTGGTTTTGGACTAGGATTTGGCTTTTAACTCATGATGTTATTGATTGTTTAGAATTATGATTAGTACAAATATTCCAAAGTCTAAATTCTAATCCAATTCTATACATTCTAGTGAGAAACTTTTAAGAAAAAGTCCACATTAATCTTAGAGGATTGTGATCTTCCCCTAGGATTTTCTCTCACATTCCTTTAATGAGTCCATATTTAAAAACACATTACAAACTGATATTTGTAAAACATTTATAGTTAATATTAAATATTAATATTTAATATTATATACTTATAAAATAAAAATATTAAATATATTCAAATTTAACTATTTTTAATTAAATGTTTAAATATACTTAATACATAAATTGAAATATATTTAATAATTAGTATTATTCCATAATTTTATATTTCATATATTTAATCATTTAATATATTTAATATAATATATTTAGTTTTAAATAATAAATACATTTATTATTTATCATATTTCAATTATATAAAATTATTTAAATATTAATATTTAATATTAATGTTTTAAATATATTTTTATTTATACATTAGATAAGAAATATAGTAAATATGTAAATATTAGTTGTAACTAGTATTTAAAATTAACTAATAAAAATTAAATATTAAATGGCTTAAATATTTATTTTTAGTTATTTACTATATTTCATATTTAATATATTTAATTTTAAATACTTTTTAATTATATTTCTTAAATATATATAATAAATTTAAAATGAAATATTCTTTAATATTAATATTATTTTATAATTTATACTATTTAATCAATGTAGCTTTAATAATTAATATTATACATTTAATAGTCTAATATATTTGATATTAAATGTATTAAATATTTATCATATTTTAAATATATAAAATAATTAGTTAAATATCAAATATATAATAAATATTTATCTCAATTTATATTTAATATTTATTTAAGTATTAGATAAGAAATATAGCAAATAGGTAATATTAAATATAATTAATATTAAATATGTTAAATAAAAATATTAAATATTAAATAACTTAATATGTATATTAAATAATTTAATATGTATATTAAATAATTTAATATGTATATTAAATAATTTAATATGTATATTAAATAATTTAATATGTATATTAAATAATTTAATATGTATATTAAATAATTTAATATGTATATTAAATAATTTAATATGTATATTAAATAATTTAATATGTATATTAAATAATTTAATATGTATATTAAATAATTTAATATGTATATTAAATAATTTAATATGTATATTAAATAATTTAATATGTATATTAAATAATTTAATATGTATATTAAATAATTTAATATGTATATTAAATAATTTAATATGTATATTAAATAATTTAATATGTATATTAAATAATTTAATATGTATATTAAATAATTTAATATGTATATTAAATAATTTAATATGTATATTAAATAATTTAATATGTATATTAAATAATTTAATATGTATATTAAATAATTTAATATGTATATTAAATAATTTAATATGTATATTAAATAATTTAATATGTATATTAAATAATTTAATATGTATATTAAATAATTTAATATGTATATTAAATAATTTAATATGTATATTAAATAATTTAATATGTATATTAAATAATTTAATATGTATATTAAATAATTTAATATGTATATTAAATAATTTAATATGTATATTAAATAATTTAATATGTATATTAAATAATTTAATATGTATATTAAATAATTTAATATGTATATTAAATAATTTAATATGTATATTAAATGTTGGATAAAAGTTTCTATTATATTTAATGTTTATATATTGAAATATACAAATTAGTAATAAAATTTTAATCTTAAATTGTTCAGTAAAAATATTAATTAAATAATAACTATGTTTTTTTTTTTTATAAAAGATAGTTATTTAATACTCAGTCTAAGAATCCATTCAAAAGTTAAAAGCCTTCTAAAAAGTTCACGACTCTAGCCAAAATATCCTTGTCTAAGAATCCATTTTAAATTTTAATCTGAATTTTAGAATATATATATAGAATTCTTGGACGACAATCTTTATTTACCAAACAAACCCGAATGAATAACACCCCATAGAGCTTTCTAACTCTTATCTTAATATAATCACTTGTTCAGTTTCGATTTACAGCCTTAAGTTAGGTACCTAGCTCTTGATGCACCAATCGTCCGATAATTGATGTTCGCGAGAAAATTTGAGAAATGTAAAATCGGAGTTATTCTCTCTAACTGACTTAGAAAAAGAATGAATACAATCTCTCAAAGTAATTCCTCTCTAACTGACTTAGACAAAGAAATTGCAAAATTCCTCGATCGGTTGCCCGTTTTACAAAAGAAGAAAAGATCAACGGAGATCCTTCCCTTTGTTTAACCTGGGTTCTTCACGGTAGCGATGGGAGCTTGAATCTTGTATCCCGTTGAAGCTCCGACCGTCTTGACTCGTGAAATGACGTTAAAAAGTAACTCGCAAAAGCAAGTTTATAACTCTAGCGAGTTTGAGAACTCAAGAAATGAGTTTTGTAACTCTGCAGTTTGTATACCAAGCCAAGCCGAAGTCTCCTTCTATCAATCCAAGAGAAAGCCTAAGTCGAAGCTCTTTAAAAGTCCCAGACCGAAGGTCCCTTCTTCAGCTGTAATTCCAGCTATTTATAGAGGTTAAAGGGGTGTAACTGACCCCTTAAATCTCTCGTTAACGAGGATTCGTGGCCCTCAAATCGTGGAAAATGGTTTTGAAACAGGTTGAATGGGTCAAATGTGTGAGGTCTGCGTTCTGGCGATGACCTCTGCGTTTTGATGATCTCTGCGTTTTGAACTTGGAAACGCAGTGACGAGCTCTGCGTTTTGAGCTTGGAAACGCATAAGTGAGCTCTGCATTTTGAACTTGGAACGCAGAGGTGAGCCCTGCGTTTTGAACTTGGAAACGCAGAGCTGAACTCTGCATTTTGAACTTGAAAACGCGAAGGTGATCTTCGCGTTTTGAGCTTGAAAACACGGTGGTGATCCTCGCGTTTAATCAAAGAGACCATTAATTTTGTAATCTCTTTTCAAAGATCGTCATCTTGTGATTTTTATCATGTTTTCTTATAATGTGAGAGTTATTAATTGTAACTCCTGTTGGTGGTTATGAAGACCGCTAAAATTAAAATTTCCCTTGATTAGCGTGAAGGATGTTGGGTTGTGTCCTTTGCTGATTGCTATAGAGAATCCTCAAACTGTGGTCTCCTGATAGTCATTACGTCGTGACTTTCATTGTTCGTATTTCATGAAGGTTGGCTATCTGTAGTGATTTTTTAGATAGCCTACAGAACCCCCTCCAAAGTTTTCGAAAGTTAGTAGTTGACTGGAACGAATTTTAAAAATACTTTGGACTTCAATTTCATTATAACGGGTCTACTTATCATCTCCATCTTCTTCACTTTGATGGTAGCGGTAGGTAGTAATAGGCATTCTTGACCTTGGGAGACGTTTCAGCTCCACCGTGAAGTTGAATATCGCTATTAAGAATGCATTGGCGAGCCTTGCGCGGAGGTGATTTTTGTGTTATGAGCCTAAAAACGCGGAGGTGACCTTCGCGTCATGAGCTTGAAAACGCAGAGGTGACCCTCGCGTTCAAAAGTTAAAACGCTGAGGTGACCTCTGCTTTCAAAAATTAAAACGCAGGGGTGACCTCTGCGTCCAGGTTGTTTCCAACCGACTTGGCAGCAGCGGAGATCGGCGTTGGCGGGATTCTTGAATCTGTCTTTGATTGATGGTTCCAGCCGCTTATAAATAGACCGCTAAGGGTCAAATCAAAAAGTCTATAGACTTTTACACTTGTTTTCTCGATCTTTCAGACGAAGAATCTCCGACGATCTCGACTTCGGCCAAAGAAAACTTCACATGGCTCCCAAGAAGGCTGCTCGCAAGATCAAGAAAACCGTGGCTGGTTCTGGCGCGCCGGCAGTCTCGACTGCTGGGGGCGCCGCCGCTCAGCCGACCACGCCGCCGCTCGACATCCCCCTTCTTAGTGGTGAGTGGCGGATTTTAACCCTAGAAAACTTATCTTGGCAAGTTTCTGTACGAACGCAGGGGAGATCTCTGCGTTTAGCATTGAAACGAGGGGGCAACCTCTGCGTTTCGAAGTTGAAACGTCTGGGGTTGACCCTTGCATTTTCTGCTTGAAACGCAGGGTTGAGCTCTACGTTCTAGGCTTGAAACGCAGGGTTGACCTCTGCATTTTAAACTTGAGACGCGAGGGTGACCTTTGCATTATAAACTTGAGATGCGAGGGTGACCTTTGCATTTTAAACTTGAGACGCGAGGGTGACTTTTGCGTTTTGAACTTGGAAACGCAGGGGGGTGACTTTTGCGTTTTGAACTTGGAAACGCAGGGGGTGACTTTTGTGTTTTTAACTTGGAAACGCAGGGGTGACCTCCGCGTTTTGAACTTGAGACGCGAGGGTGACCTTTGCGTTTTGAAGTTGCAGGGCAGGATTCATTAAGTTTTATCCTACTAACCTAGTTTCCTCTTCCGCAGTTCATTATTCCAGCGAGCCTTTGTCGTTCCATCACCACTTTGGACATGAAGGTGGTGCGGACTTGAATGTGCCTTTCATCTCCCGCTTAGAGCTTTCCCTTTTCCAGGACCGAACTCCGGAGCGTGTGGAGATCATCACTCAGGCTTCTCCAATAACTATTCGGGCCGTTGTTACTGACGCCGGCCTCGAAACTTCAGATCGTAAGATTTTGAAGAAGCCCACCTTCTTTTTCGGGGACTCAGTTGCTATTGACACCCCCGTCATGTATGACGGGAACTACAAATGGCTACGGGAGATTGATGGTCGTCGCCTCTTTTTACCGAACATGGAGCGGATGTTCCCGATCTCCTACTTCCAGTGCGCATCCATCCCTAGATCGATGAACTGAGATATTGTCCGTGAGCAGGGTGGCGTATCAGTTGGACAACTTACTTCTCATGGTGTCCATCTAGCTGGATACAACAAACAACTAGTGACATTGAAGCCTGGGTACATCAAAAAGGACTACCCGGCAGGTGAAGCTCCCAAGTTGGTGAATACATTTGTCAGGAAATTCCTCTCGACGAAGGGAGACTTTCCTGCTCAAGGTTTCAGGACCCCTGGGTGGGTGCATTCCAACTCTTCTGGGTGGTGGTCCCGCATGGTTAACTTCGTAATGGAGGAATTGTGCGGGTCCATCAAGGATTTTGGTCTTGGGGATCCTATATTGGCGACTCATTACGGGATTGTACAAAGCCATTACGGTTTCTTTGGCATGTTGGAGTTTTACAACCCGGATACGTGCACTTTCTTCACACCAGTTGGGGAGCTTGGCTTTGCCCTACACGAGATGTTCAAAATTTCTGGGCACCGAAGAATTAGTCATTTTGAAAAAGACCAGCTCTGGGATTTATGACACTTATTGGGAGTTAATGTGTCATTTTCACATATGCGCGCAGGTGACTGGAGTGCGTGGAGGAGGGGTTAAACAAGGTTCTTGGGCTAAGTATCTCTTCCAGAACTTGACTGATAAGGAGCTGGAAGTGACACGCCTACCCCCTAGCACACTTGATGAGGTGACTGCCCGTATTGACAAGGCTACCGCTCACTACGTCAACAAGGCTATGGAGGATAAGTTCGCTAGCCTCACCAAATTTGAAAGCTTCCATCACCAAGCCCAGACCCCCATTTCTGACATGGCCTTATTTGTCGGCTTTCTCATGCTGTGGTTAAAACGATGCGTCGTTCCACCTAACCAATAGACACCCTTACTGCGGAAGTGGCATATCCTGCCATACTTTTGGCCTACGGACAACCTCTTAACCTTCTCTCAGCCATGGTAAGTTGTTTGCAAAGTGGCTTGAGAGAGTTGGCGTCGGAATTTGATTTGGTCAAGGAAACGAGTTCCGAAGGGGTGAAGACTGTTGAGACCCCCAGCCCTCGAGTCCCTCTGCCTTACACCTATTTGGTGTCGTGGTTCGTTCTGCATTGTCTTTCTTTGATGACCACGCCTGCAATCAGTGATGCTTCTGTTCCCCTCGTTCACCTTCTCGACACGGTGCAATGGGCGGGCTGGTACCTAGTGTTTTTCTGCCAGACCATATCGAGGGAATTCAACTACACCATTTTTCGTTATTTTACCAATTTTGAGGGAGGCGCATACGGGGTAGTTCATCAAGACACTAAGGGTAGTAATTCATTTACTACTCTTAATAAGGGTGTTTTTCGGTGGCTTCTGAATATACGTCCAGGTTACCTTATCTTCCGGCAGGGAAGAAAGTGTTTTATTGAGCCCTATCAGCCGTATTGCTTCTCAAGGCAATTCGGCTATGATCAGTTGTACATCGGGAACCCTAACCCTCGTCTCGCACTTATCGACAATATTTACGAAGGGGCAAGGGCTTGGTACTACTCAGTAGCGGGATGCACTGGAGCTACATTCTGACTCCCACACAAAGTACCCAATGCTTATACTTCCTGGAATTTCTGCACGTGGTTCCGTGCTACGTCACAGATGCCCGAGTATAAGATTTACACCTCTTGCCTCAAGACAATCCGCAAGATGTATGACTCAAAGTGAGGCTCCAAAAAGACGTCGCGCTTGCGAGGAATCGAAGAATTTCTATCTTCTGAGCAGAAAGCTGTCGAAGGAGGGAACGCCGAATCTACTGCCGCAACCAAACAAGGGTCTACGGTTGCTAAGGCTCAGGCAAAGAAGGCAACAGGAAAGCGGGCTTTGACGGTGGAAGAATCAAGCCATTATGAAAAACGGGCACGGCGAAAACTATTGGTGGAATCTCCGACCTCCGAAGCTAACCAAGGAGCAAAGCTTATGGAGGGTGCTTTCCAGTCTTTCAAGCCTGCACCTGATGTTCATACTTTTTAGCCTGCACCTGATGTTCCTACAGGGGAAGAGGAGGAGCAGGAATCATCCGTGGCGGGCCTCTCCCATCAAGTTGGGCTTCGTTCAACGGGGCCTGCATTGGCAGGTGGTGCTTCCTCTTACCACCCCCCTGATGAGGAAGGAGGTGATGGGTCTGAAGTGGGGGATGTAGAATCTGCTCCCGTAATTGTTCCCAGCACTCAGCTACCTGCAGAGGGTTCCACCGGAGCCGAGGTTGAGAAAGCTAGTGGATCTCTCTCCTCTTCGGCGTTAATATCTATGCCGGAGGCTTTGGGAGCTAGTCCAACAACTGGATTACTATCTAAGTCAATTATCATCGAAAGTCCAGAGAGGTCTTCCGAGAAGGTGTGCTATGAATCTTCTGAAGATGATGGCTGTTGGGATGAACTTCCGGTGCCATCCCCCGGTAAAGCGTCAGCTCACATCCCCAATTCCCCTCAAGGTAAATGTCACCATCTTAAGTCTCTTTGGCACTTTTTTTATTTCTAACGGTTTTCCTTGTGTAGGATCTCCAGCCAGAGAGGTAACTCCTCCACCCGATCAACAGGCGACTATCACTCCTTCTCCTGATCAACAAGCAGCAGCTACTTCTCTGGTGCAATTCCTCCTGCTGTGAAGTCAACACCACTTGTGATTTCTCTCCGCACTGATCGTGGGACGAGCATTCCTGGTTCACTTCCTGCAGAGGCTTTCACTGCTCTCACCTCGAGTCCCTCGACTCTGGGAGTTTTGGTACCGTCCGCCGCATCTTCGCCAGTTTCTTCAGTCGCAATCACACCTGTACTCGCGACTTCAGTGGTGACTTCGTCATCTCCTATAGCTTTGGCGGGTGTTCCCAATTTGCTTGGGACGCTCGTCGATCATTTAGGACAGACAATGAAGATGATTACGGAAGCCGTTAGTGCCGGTCAAGGCAATTTTGAGTCTTTCAAGCCGCTCCTGCTGAATTGTCTGAACAGCATTGAATACTTAGGCGACGTTCGATGCACTAAGCGCTGCTCAGATGGCATTTCACGCTTGGAAGAAAAATTGAAGGCGCTTCAAGACTTGAACTTCATTGACCTTGATGCTCGCATTGAGTCAACATTTGCTGATGTTCGAGCCCAAGCCATGCACCGTTATGAGACCATTCAGAAGAACTTGGGCGAAAAGGAGATGCGAGTTGCATCCTCGAAAACTCAGCGCGATCAATGGAAAAACGAATTGACTTCCATGACCTCTACTATGCAGGCTGCGTGAATCGATAGCCACTATCGAAGGGACCATTGCTCAACTTCAAACAGAGTTAGCTCAGCAAAAGGCCAAGCTCTCTCAGGCAGAAGCTAATGTGAAGGATCTCACTCGCAAGAGTGTGGAAACACACGTTGATTATTGCAAGGAGGTCCAGGCTCTGGAGGAGATGAAAAGAGAGGCCATCACCACTGCACCTGATGAGGAGGAATTGAGGAGAGAGGTCGAGGCAATGGTGCGAGCCGCTCATGAAAAGGACGTTGCTGAAGTCTAATCCAAGCTCGCATCCATCACGCTGAGGGGACCATAGGCTTACTTTTGTACCCACCCCCCTAATCTTCTTTTGTATCATTCTTTAGTGATTTGAATAAAAATGATACTATTTTGTTTTTTCATCGTCTCTTTTCTGTGTTTGACACAATGAAAAAATAAATGAGAATGCCAGATGTACATTGCTAACTTAGCCTGGATATACACTTGCGGTTTGAACATGATTTTGTGGACCTATCGCTCTATTGCTGGGGATTGATAAGTCTATAAGGTTTAGGGTTTGTGGTGTGAACAAGGCTTGGGCCTTGTGGCGTGAACAAGGCTTGGGGCTTGTGGTGTGAACAAGGCTTTGGGCTTGTGATGTGAACAAGAATTATGGCTTGTGGTGTGAACAAGGCTTTGAGCTTGTGTTGTGAACAAGGCTTTGGGCTTGTGGTGTGAACAAGGCTTAGGGTTGATTTGAGGACCTATCATCCTATTAAAGAGGATTGATAAGTGGGTTGCGATTTAAATAAATTTGAGGACCTATCATCCTATTGAAGAGGATTGATAAGTGGGTTGTGATTTAAGCAAATTTGAGGATCTATCATCGTATTGAAGAGGATTGATAAGTTGGTTGCCAAATTAACCATGTTTTATGGTTTTCAAGAGTTTGGGTTGACTCCTTGTCAAAGGACTTTCCAAAAATTGGCTAAGTGTTGGACTCAAAACGCGGAGTTGAGCCTCGCGTTTGAATTTTTGAAACGCTAGGGTGATCCCTATGTTTGAAAATTAAAAGCGAGAGGTGAGCCTCGCGTTTGAAGTTTTAAAATGCTATGGTGATCCATGCATTTGAGAATTTGAACGCAGAGGTGAGCCTCGCGTTGGGAGCCGAACCGACTTAAACACGGTGGTTGCGTTCTTAAATGAAGATTTCTTCTTCGATCTTCGTATAATAGACCCCCAAGGTAAAAAATTAAAATTTACGAAAGGTGAAATCAAGAACCGTTCATCTTCTTTGCAATTTCAAGAGATTTCGTGCTCTTCAAAACACTTTTCGAGTTCTTCCTTGCTTGATCTTCCGAGATTTGTCAGTGGCTCCTAAGATGGCCGTTCGTAAGATTAAGGGAGTTGCTCAGGCAACTCTAAGTATCATGCCGGTCGATGCTTCAGGCGGCCCATAAGTTTTGACGGCGCCACCGTCACAACCCCCCTCGCATCGAGGTATGCTAGGGTTTCAAACTCGCTTCGATGGGTTCAAGCTCTTGAAGAACTTAACGTCAAACTCTGTGTTCTGGAACGCAGAGTTGGTGCCAGTGAGGGAGACACGAGGTTGACCCTTGCATTTCATAATTGGAACGCGGGGTTGACCCTCGCATTTTATGCTTGGAACGCGGGGTTGATCCTCGCGTTTTATAGTTGGAACGCGGGGTTGACCCTTGCATTTTATAGTTGGAACGCGGGGTTGACCCTCGCGTTTTATAGTTGGAACGCGGGGTTGACCCTCGCGTTTTATAGTTGAAACGCCGGGTTGACCTCTGCGTTTTATACTTGGAACGCAGATTTGACCTCTACGTTTCATTTTGGCCTTCTCAAGCTCTCTTGTGATTTATTCCATTTCTAAATTTTTTGTCTTCTTTTATTTGCAGTTCTCTATGATGACAAGCCGCTTTCCTTAGAACATCACTTCGGCCATTCTGGTTGGATGGACGACAATATAGTTTTCGATCTTCGCCGTGAGCTCCCAATGACCCGAGATGATTCCTTGGAGAGAGCGATGACGATTCATCGTGTGGAACACTCAATTTTTAAGGCCATTATTACTGATGTAAATCTTGCGGCGTCGGAGGGCCACGATCAAATCGAGAAGCCAAAGTTCTTCTTCGGGGATCATATCGAGGCAAATGATGATATGGACTTTGTTGACAATTCTAAGATGCTGGGCCAAGTTAACGACCGCTTCCTCTTTTTGCCCAACATGAAGCGGATGTACCCGCTTTCTTATTTTCAGAGCATCTCTTGCGGCAGGCGTTTAGACTGGAACCTGGTTGAGGAGAAAAGCAAAGTACCTATCGGGATTCTAACTCACCAAGCGGTTCGTCCTCTGGGGAGTAATTATGAGGTGAAGGTGATGGGAAATAAATGATTACCTCCTAAGTTGCAAGTATACAACCCTTATCAAGTTATAGTATAAAGATTATCGATCGAGGCAAGGAAGTAGGGAGAGTTTTGCTCAAGTTTTGGTTCTCAAATTATGCGCATGACAATTAGGAGTTTATTCAAATAAAATGAAAGTGAGAAAATGGTGAAAGTGGTGGTGAAGAGGTTAGAGAGAGTGGATTGTGGATTATGTGCAAAAGAGGAGAAAATAAAGTTGAGAGTGTGGTGGTGGTTATATGCACATAATAACAAAACTAAGTTTGAGATTATATGCACATGGAGGAATATGAGATTGAGAAAATAAGTGCAAAATCAAGAATAAAGGAAATAACAAACAAATGGAAAACAAGGATAAGTGCAAAATCAAGAATGTAAAGTATGGAGGATTAGTTAAAGATAT